>JAZKJV010007240.1:0-600000 GCA_037367405.1 Ottelia alismoides | reverse complement strand
AGGAGGAATACCAGAGTGTGCTCACATATTGTCATTCACTTGAGGCTGGAGGACATCATTCGAGAAAGAGAACCGCTCACAAAGTACTTCAATGTGGATTGTATTGGCCGATCTTGTTTAGAGATGCTATTGATTTTGTACGGTCGTGCCCGATCTGTCAAAGGATGGGAGGGATAGTTGGACAGAGAGATGAGATACCCATGCAACCGTTGATTATTTATGATGTTTTTGATGCATGGGGCATAGATTTTATGGGTCCCTTTCCCAACAGCCAAGGACATGAGTACATATTGTTGGCGGTTGATTATCTATCTAGGTGGGTGGAGGCTATCCCAACCCGAACCACAGACAACAAGACTGTCTGTAAGTTTGTGAGAGACCATACTATTTCTAGGTTTGGGGTGCCAAAAGTTTTGATATCTGATGGGGGTAGCCACTTCGTGAGCCGGGATATGAGATCTTTAGCTAAGGACTATGGATTTGAGCATAGAGTTACTAGTCCTTACCACCCACAGTCCAACGGCATGGCAGAAGTTTCGAACAGAGAGGTGAAGAGTATTTTGCAGAAGTTGGTTCGTCCCGATAGGAAGAACTGGTCGCAGCTCTTAGACCAAGTTCTGTGGGCCTATAGGACAGCCTACAAGACACCATTGGGTACTTCACCATTTAGAATGATCTATGGCAAGCCATGCCATTTGCTCGCAAAATTGATTCATAAATCCGAATGGGCAATTGAGAAAATTAATTGGAGTTGTCACCTAGAGAAGCTTTGCCGAGACTTGAACTTGAGCGAGCTTGTGGAAATCCGAAACAGGGCATATGACAACAGTTTGATTTATAAGGACAAAGTAAAGAGATGGCATGATCATCACATTAGGTGCAAAGACTTTGTCCCTGGACAAAAGGTATGGTTGTTCAATGCCAGGTTGAAGATGTTCCATGGGAAGCTCAAATCTAAGTGGACGAGTCCCTTTGTTGTTAAGAAAGTGCACGCGAATGGAAGTGTAGAGATAGCTTATCTCACAGATGGTGCACAATCTCATGTGGTGAATGGACAACTACTGAAGCATTTTGTTGATTTGAAAGAGCAATTAGTCCAAGTCAAGGTCATCAACATCATGCAGAGTGAGCATAGAGCAGATACACCAGATTACTCTTCATGAAGATGCAGCATTAAGATCCAGCATCTTAGAAGATTCATTGCTCGTGTACATTCTCCCTTCTTTGTATATTCTCCAGATAACATCGGTTCTCACACTCACTCATGTCCTATACTTAGGCTGACAAGAGCTTAAGTATAGGGGGAATTGATGCCCTTCATGTGTATATACACATCCATTTCTCCTCTTGACCTCGTCCGCCCCATTTTTGCTCTTCTTCTACACTTAGGCTGACCAGATCCTAAGTATGGGGGGCGGATCGACTTCTATACTTTTTATTATTTTAGCCATCCTACGCTTAGCACGAACTATGTCTTTTTATCGCTTCTTGTGCTCTGAGGACATAGCACATGCTAAGTATAGGGGGTGTGTATATATTACATATATACTTTACCCATAGCTCGTACTTTCACGTATTTTTGTATATACTATATAATAATTATGGGATGGGTAAAAAAATTTTCAAAAAAAATCTCTTAAAAAAACCTTTTCAAAAAAGACTTTTTTCTATAAAAAACTCTTTTTCCTTATTTGCTAAAAAAACTTTTCAAAAAAATCCTCTTTTAAAAAAACTTTTTTTACAAAAAAAGTCTTTTCTTATTTACCTATATTTTTCAAAAAAAACTCTTGAAAAAAAAACTTTTCTTAAAAAAACTACTTTGCCTTTGTTTGTAAAAAAAACTTTTTGAAACTCTTTCTAAAACAAAAAAAAATTAAAACTAAAAAAACTAACTAATAAGTTGGTTTAATCCCTGACACAATTCACTTTCACACAAGACTAGTGATGTTCATGAACACTTGGTTTACGAGGTCTTGATACTTTGAGTTAACTAGCCTTAGTCATTAGGGTCTTGGACTTAATTATTCACATTTCCGTAGTTCGAAAGATTTGTGTGCTATATTGCCTGCTTAGTCTATACCTTAAAGAATATGATCATCACCTCACATACACGGCTGCAGTTATGATGAGATGAGTTGAAATTTCACTTGAGGAACTAGGATGAGGGATTTGAGTTTGAACTTGATTTGATGATGCTCAAGGATGGGATAAAATCAATGAAGGCTTCATGAAACTTGAGTGTCTGCATCTTTAGCCAGTATGAGAACATGGTTCTTATACTATATCTTGACATTTACCTATGTGCCAGGGTGTGATAAAATAAAAAAATGTTGATCAGTGTGCGCCAACTCTTGGTAAAAGCAGTGGAGCTAGTAAAAAATACTATAAAGCAATGAAATGTCAAAGAAAATCTCTCATTCCACAAATCAATTATCAAAAGAGCTTCCACCAAAGGCGAGCGCACCCAACCATTTCAAAAGTGTCCACTTGGACCACCACTGTTAGGACCAGGAGTCGGCCTTGCACCAAAAAAGGGTTCTGCATCGTAAATGCTACAAGTCTAGGTGTAGAAGGTATAATAGATACTCAAAAAAGGCACCCCCGGTGTACTCCTAGGAAAACAAGTGCAGACAACTCCAACTTCTCTTGACGGACGCACTGATCAACATCAAAAATATGTGTTGCGTAATAAGGCACTCGAGAGGATCCTTGTTCCAATGAGAGGGAGAGAAGAAATGACACAATCCTATGCCCTCCATCAACTGGCCTTCCATCTACACTTTCAAGTCTGACAACTAAAGAGACGGTGGATTGGATGCGAGAAATGGTTTATTCCCTAGTGTTGAGGATCGAGTCCTTAGGAGAGTCTCTTGGACTGGAACCTTGGGTGACGTTGTGACTCTACTCTTATAACTGCAGTCAACACTTAAAGTCATATCCCTTATATATATATGTATACAAAGAGAGTCTGATGATTGGGGAAATTGGATACCTTTTGACTAGAGCTTGGTTCAGCTTAGAATTTTAGGATCTCTAAAACCGAGAGTTCTTGAACGGCTCAAGTCTTGTATTCACATGCACAGTCAGGGGTTAATTCAACTTATTCATTCTCTATTTTCTCGAGGACTAGCAAAGTTTAAGTATAGGTGGGTGATGAATCCACGATTCATCATCTTAATATCTTGATCTTAGCAAAATCCCCGAGTAAAATTCCTAATAAATGTTTATAAAATCCATAAATTAACAAAATGACTCTTGTAAATAAAATACATTAATTATTGTATATTAGATTGTATAAGATAAATTAACACTAAAAAGCTACAAATTAAAGGAGTTTTTCACCTATAAATAGCCCAAAAATTCATGGATTTTTAATAATTTCATTTCAACTCCTTTTTGGCAAATTCTTTCTCTAACTTGTTTATAAAAATGTATATAAAAATACAAAAATACAAAACAAATTTCACCTCAAATAAATGTTCCTAGATCCCAAAGGAAAAAAGCCATAAAGTCCAACTTCCAAGCCAAATTCCTGCTACGTATGAACTCCAAATTCATCAAACTTACTTTTAAAGTTCAAGTTAGAAAATTATCTATCGAAGGAAGTAGTTTCATTAAAATCGGATCTCATTTGCAAAAGTTGGGTTTTGGGACCTAGATGTACATTGTATATCATGTATATATTCATTCTTTTTTCATATTTTTATTTTATCTTTTCTAATTATTAAAAATACAAAAAAATCATGGTTGTATTGTATTTTGATTATACTATTTTACTGTATTTTTTTACTGTAAATATCTCTTATTAAAAAGATAAAAAAAATACATAATAAAAAGCAAACAAAAATTGTACATGTTGTATGTATTCCCTTGTAAATTCCCAACTATTTTTTCATTCTTTATATTTTTTGTTGTATTTAAATTAGCCTACTTTATTTCATTTTATTTATTTAATTATTTTACATTCTCTACAATAACCACCAATTCAACTCTATTATTCCACCATTTTTTCCAACTTCCCATTCAACTCCATTAATAATTCAACCTCCCATTCAACTCCATCACTTTAATAACCTCTTGTTACATTCTCTTTATATACATCTCATCCTCCTCAACTTGCAGTTGATCCATCTTTATGTGAGGAGAGCCTAGTTCCAGAGTTGAATCGGTGACAGTGACGCAACTACGGTCGAGCGACAAAAGCCCTCTCTTTGGTGAGATCCGTTGGCTTTTTGGCCAACATCGCAATCGCAACCGCGCGCTGCTCGAGCTCATCGCGCACCGGCGATTTGAGCGAAGACCGTGCTCTCACGAGCACATCACAGGCGACCGTCTCCACCGTAGGTAATTTTATTTTCATCTTGTCATTATTTTTATCGTCGTAATTTTTTAATCACCTCACATTACCACCTACTTAGCTCCATTTCATCATCTTCACAACCTTAATCATAGCATTTTTTCCGCATTATTTACTCTCTCTTTAAAGAAAATTAAAAAAATATCAAAAAAATATAAACAAAAAAATTATAACAGCAGAAAACATAAAAAAATCAAAAAAAGAAAATTAAAAAAATTGCAGGGAAGCAGCAGCCCATGGCCGCTGCCCCCCTGCACCACCATCAGGCGCAGGGTGCCGCCGGCCTCCAACACCGCCGTCACCCCCCTCCGTTCTCCTCCGTCGCACAATGCCCGCGTCCGCGGTTACGCGGCGGCGCGAGAGCCGCCATCCCTCCTTCCTCGCGCGGACGTGCGCGACCCAGCCCAACCGTCCTCCGCACGAGCGCCAGGCGGCGCCGCCACTCTCCTCATCGCGCCACTGCACCGCTGCCGCCCCTCATCACCCTCCCTCGCGCGCGGTGAATCCACCCGCCACCGCCGCCACTTTGGGTTCATCCCATCGGGTCCAGGAAGAAGAAGAGAAGGTGATTTATTTTTTTATTGTAAAAATTGTAAATTATTTATTTATAGTTTCTGTATTTACAAAACAGTCCCTGTACTTTTGTTGTGTTGTTTATGTCATTTATAGTTTGCACGGATACCCCTGTCTTTGTCTATTAATTTGGACATCAATATTGCGTCATTTATTTAAATGAAAAATATTTTCATGTAGAGCAACTAGTTCTATACCTCATGAATATTTAATTATATTTTTGTGATATTTGAGTAATTAATTAAAATTATCTAACTGAAATTATCCATATTTTACCCATTTTAAGCACTTAATTTCATATCTCAATGACTATTGCTCAAAAAATTCCAAAACAATGATATATGATGCCTTGATATGTGATTAACTAACTACCTAAATTTCATCCAAAGTGGAGATGTCTTGCGCCTGAAAAAATTATAGAGTGATTTTAGTATTTGATTTTTAATTAAATCCACGTATATCATTTTTGTGAAATTTCAAGTCTCCTGGATTTTATAAGAAAATATCTTTTTGGGATAATTCGCATTCTGATTAACTTGACATTGTGGATTTACTAGAAATTTTTTGCTTACTGTCACTCTTATTTTAGTAAAAAATTCTTAAAAAAATTCATAATTTGTCAAAAATTTAAAAAAATATTACTGTAGCTTCCTCGTGTCAGGTTTTCATTCCAGTAAAATTTTCATCATTTTTGCTTACTGTTTGAGTAACAAATTGTGAAAATATCCATAAAAAGTGTGCATTTTTCATTGTTGCTTTTTAACCCTAAAGTTCTAAAAAAACGTGTTTTGCATTCATCACTAGATTGGGATTCTAGAAAAAATATATAATTTCGCTAAATTGGATTAGTTTCGTATTAAAATTAATTTGGCTAAGTTGTATGTTTTTTTAAAATTTTAATTCAGTCGTATTTGCATTAGCATTTGTTTTTGCATTAAAAAATATCTAAAAAACCGCATTGGAAATCTAAAACTTAATTTTCAAATTATCCCCAAAGTTGTTCCTTTGCCTCACTGAGTTCGACCCCGGACTTGCCCAGGATATAAATTAAAGCCGAGACCTCTCACGGAGATCTTCTCTCGGTTCTGACTGAATCGCTAAGTACACGTATTACAACGTGTCCTAATTATTTATCGTATTTAGCGACTCGTCATCGTCCGATTCTCATGGGCCAGCCAATGAGAACCCATCACTCGATGATCTAGCCTGCCTACTTTCCGACCAGTAGGCCACATTCAGGCGGGAGATGGATGAGTTCCGCCAAGAGATGAGGGATATCATCAAGGGAACGATCGCCATACCTGCTCAGATCGAGCCCAACTCGAATAACCTAAAAAGAAAATCTGAGCAGGTACAGTTCCCAAAGATTACCACTCCTAGTGATTTATTGGGTGGCATTACTTCATATACATTTGATGCTGACTTTGCTACACTTAGAAGCAGTATGATGCCAGTCGGCAGCACCTAGTCTGAGCAACGACACCACGAGGATGTAGGAGCGCCTGATGTGGAGGATAGCAATGCTGATGCCACTCAAGATGATGATGACGATGGTACTGATGCCACCAAGAATGTTGATCCAACCGATGACAGTGAGGCTGTCGCTTCCCCAGATGTAGAAGGTGGTACTGATGCCACCAGAGATCCAGATGCTGAGCTAGAAAGCGGTGCTGATGCCGCAATTCTTGATGCAATTTGTGGTACTACGGCCACCCCTTCTATTCCAGTAGTGTTTTCTCCAGTTTTTGCACCCCGAGACTTTATAGAAAATACCAAAAAATAATAAAGGAAAGGGTTCTTCATCTTCGAGTCCATATGTGATGCATGATGATACTTGTATGGATTCTATTCCTTCTCAGCAGCAGGAACCCATTCATAGCCCTATATCTGATGAGGGCCCAACCATCCCCTTCCCTTGGGCACTTCGCTTGGTGAAGGGGAAGAAAATAGAAAATCCAAACAAAATCACAACAGTTAGAGTTCAGCAAGTAGATGATTGATAGATTTCAGATTCAGCTGACTCTATAGGAGGCACTTAAGCACATCCCTCTCTTCCAGGAGAACTTGAGAGAGAAGACCCCCATCTACAGGAAGAATATGAATCATAATGCAGAAATCTATGTGCTCACTCGTGTAACCTGCTTCGCCATCCAGAACCGTCTGCCAGCCAAGAGGCCAGATGCAGGAGCTCCCTATGTCAGATGCGATATTTATGAGCAAAGATTTGAGCGGACTCTATTAGACAGCGACTCTTCCATCAACCTTATTCAGGAAGCCTTGCTCGACCGATTCGAGCTTGTCCCTCTTCGACAGAGCAGGACAGTCCTTTAATTTGCTAATAGATCTCAAGAGGCCGAAGGGGTTGTTGAAGGATGTGGTCATCACAATTCACTGCCTGGAATTCCGCATGGACTTTGTCATGTATCCTTGAGTCTATGATTGATACCCCCATCATTCTAGGACGGCCATTCTTGGCCACAGCCAAGGCGGTGTCAAACCATGATAGTGGAAAGGAATACTTTCGTGTTGAGTGCGAGAGTATACAAATAGAGATGATCGACAAGACCAGAGTGTGAGATTCAACTTGCTCAGAGCAGTGTAGTGATACAGAGCAGATGACAGAGGTAAAGAGAGACCGTCCACCAGGAGTGCGACTTTGTGATCACTGATGATGAAGCTACTTGGTCTGACCCCTTTTCATGAGCCCTTCTCTCACCTTCAGATACTTCAGATTCACATATCCCAGCAGATGAGAGTTTAGAGAGCACACTCTTGGCAGAGGACACATTTGAGGCTGAAGATCGTGTTCAAGACATTGAGGTAGAGTACATTTCTTGTGATTCAGATTCAGATCCCTCGGATTCAAACATAGATTGGCCCGAATTTGATGAGATGTTACTTGTCTAATTCCAACAGAGCCAATAGATAGAGTGGAGACTGGGCCGGCACAGATTACAAATACACCAGCAGGGCCAGCTTTTCTAGATATTCATAATTAGTGAGAATTCTCACATGTAGATCTGTCCGCATTCACTCATACATTTCATAATCCAGATTTGCCAGCTTCCAGTTGTCCAGAACTAAAGCCTTTGCCGCAGTCCCTGAAGTATAGATTCCTTGCGGGTGAGCATGAGATGTACCCAGTCGTTATCTCAGCAAATTTAACTGGGGAGCAAGAATTTTGTTTGATGAAGAATCTTGAAAAGAACCGCAAGGCAATAGGATGGAGCGTAGCTGATCTCCAGAGGATAAGTCTGGCCATGTGCTCCCACCATGTCTTTCTCGAAGAGGACGCTAAGCCATCGTGTGAGTTCCAGTGACAGCTGAACCCGAATCTTCAAGAGGTAGTCGTGAAGGAAATATCGAAATGGTGGAGCGCTGATTTTATCTACCCCATCTCTGACTCCAAGTAGGTTAGTCCATTACATGTGGTTCCCATGAAGACGGGCATCACAACAGTTGTGAGTGAGTCTGGAGAGGAGATAGCTACCTGGGTACCCACTTCTTGGAGGGTCTATGTGGATTACAGATGATTGAATCAGGCCACCAAGAAGGATCATTTCCCGCTGCCTTTCAGATTATAGAGAGCCTAGTTTGGAAGAGTCACTACAGCTTTTTGACGGGTACTTCGTCTACAATCAGGTGGCCATTGCGCCCGAAGACCAAGACAAGACGACATTCACTTGTCTGTTTGGGACTTATGCTTTCAGATGGATGCCCTTTGGTCTATGTAACACCCCAGCGACATTCCAAAGGTGCATGTTCGCCATTTTCTCGGACATGGTGGGTAAATGTTTAGAGGCCTTCATGGATGACTTTTCGATCTATGGTGATGGGTTTGATGCTTGTCTTGACTTCCTAGACCGCATCCTTCAATGCTGCATTGAGGTTCATCTTGTTTTATCCTGGGAGAGGAGTCACTTCATGGTGACTGAAGGGACGATGCTTGGTCATATCATCTCCAACAAGGGCTTGGAGGTTGATCCGGCCAAGGTGGATATCATCGGGAAACTCAATCCACCGTCCAACCTGCGATAGTTATGGTCTACTCTGGGGCATGTCGGTTTCTACCGACGGGTCATTCATGATTTCAATATGATTGCCTGACAGTTGACTGATTTGCTGACAAAAGACACCGAGTTCATTGTTGATGATAAGTGTCTTGCGTCATTTGAGACTCTCAAAAGCCTAGTTGTTGAAGCTCTTGTCCTTCAGCCGCCTAATTGGTCTCTCTCGTTCGAGATCATGACGGATGCCTCCGATGTTGCCGTAGGGGTCGTGCTAGGACAGAGCAGGGATGGAATACCATTTGCCATTCGCTACGCTATCCATACATTGGATGACTTGTAGCGGAACTACACCGTCATGGAGAAAGAGATGCTAGCCGTAGTATTTGCCTTGGACAAATTTTGATCATATACTATTGGATCCAAAGTGACTAACTTTACTGATCATACAACCATCAGGTACCTCATGGCAAAGAAGGATGCCAAAGCGAGACTGACTAGATGGATCCTTCTACTCCAGGAGTTTGACATTGAGATTAAGGATAAACCTGGAGTCAAGAATGTGGTGGTGGATTATTTCTCCCCATTGGAAAATCTTGAGGAATCTGAGCAGACTCATCCCATTTCAGAGACCTTCCCAGATGAGGCAATCCTTGCTATCGCCTCACTCCCGTGGTACGCTGACATTTGTGAACTATCTTGTTGCAAAGAAAGTACCATAAGGTTGGCCCAGGCAGCTACTTAATACCTTCCTTACAAAGGCCAAGTCCTACCATTGGGAGGATCCCATCCATTATCATGAAGGAGGGGATAGAGTCTGGCGTCGGTGCATTCCTCAGGAGGAGCACCATAGAGTCCTCACATACTGCCACAAGCTTGAGGTAGGAGGACATCATTCTAGGAGGAGAACAACACAGAAAGTATTACAATCCGGCCTATGGTGGCATTCCCTCTTCAAGGATTCTGATGAACTCGTGAAGAGGTGTACTGACGGTCAGATGATGGGCACTTGTGGACAGCGTGATATGATGCCGATGCAGCCCATTCACTTCTGTGAGGTTTTTGTTGCATGTGGCATCGATTTCATGGGTCCATTCCCTGAGAGTCAGGGATTCGAGTACATTCTGTTGGCTGTGGATTATGAGAGTCGTTGAGTTGAGGCCATTCTCGTCCGAACTGCAGATGCTAATACTGTTTGCAAATTTTTGAGGAGGAATATCATTTTACGGTTTGGGGTGCCTAGAGTATTGATATCTGACGGGGGGTCTCATTTTATCAATGACAAGGTAAAGGCCCTTGCTAACGAGTTCAGCATAGACCATCGAGTTGCAACTCCATATCATCCTCAGACCAATAGTATTGCTGAAGTATAAAATAGGGCTATTATGATGATATAACAGAAGGTAGTCCGCCTAGACCGAAAGGATTGATCACAGCATCTGGAGTCGATTTTGTGGGCCTATCGGACTTCCGTCAATACTTCTTTGGGTACGTCTACCTTTTGTCTCGTTTATGGAAAACCATGCTATTTACCTGTTGAGATTAGGCACATGACACTTTGGGTTGTTACTGATATATTATTGGATCTAGTGAGTATAGGAGATCAAAGGAAGGTAGAATTGGTAGCCCTAGAGGAGCTTAGAGATACAGCCTTTTCAAGCAACCAATAGTATAAGGAGCGAGTAAAGATATGGCATGATTCTCACAACAACCATAAGCAGTTTGAGCTAGATCAGAGACTATGGTTGTTTAATGCCAGGCTTAGATTATTTCCAGGGAAATAGCAGAGTAAGTGGAAAGGACCATGCCTACTCCGAAAGGTGCACGACAATGGTAGTATGGAAAATCTGAGATGTCATCTCAGTCCACCTTTTATGTTAACGATCAATGCCTCAAACCATATCTAGATCATGAGTCGTTGATCGTTGATGTCGCCTCGATTCATTTTGCATGGTCTTTGACTCACATCAGTTGCATCTCGTGCCTGATTATCACTGTCTTCCGCCTTGTATAGATCCAGATGTCCATATCATCTCATTCTTTAGTCTAACACCCCATCTGCATCTTGTGATTATGCTATACTTAGGGTGCACTTCACCCTAAGTATAGGGGGGTGTCAGATTCTTGATCATTCTTTTGATTCTTTTTACATCTTTTTTGTTGCCTATACTTAGGGATATTTTACCCTAAGTATAGGGGAGGTAGACCCTGTACATCCTTTCACTCAACTTTTCCTTTATGTACAGTTAGTTATACTTAGGATTATTTGACACTAAGTATAGGGGGAATCACCAAGATCTCTTCTTTAATTTGTCGTTGTAGTATAGCATTCCTTTTCACTTCCCTACACTAAGTATGAGTTATGTCTTCTTCTTCATCGCTCTTTGTTCACTCTGAGTACATTGTTCAAGCTAAATATAGGGGGTGTTGTATATATTACATATATACTTTAGCCATAACTCGTACTTTGTGTGAGTGTGTTAATAAATAAATTGGCTAAAAGTTTTTCTTGTACATAAAATTCTTTCTTGCACATACATAGATATTTATAAAACCATTTTGTACAAATATTTGTAAAAATGTTTTGTTTGTAAAAAGTTTGTAAATATTTGTGCATCAAAACTATGTATATAGTACAAAATTTTTGTAAAATGTTTGAAAAATAGAAGTTTGCAAAAACCCTTGTGTAAATATTTGTAAATAGTTTGCAAAACATCTGCATTCATGCATGCATTCAAACATTTTCAAAAATTTTGAACATCTTCAAAAACATTGAATAAAAAGATTTTGGTATATACAGGTACACTCTTTTAAATCATAGTTGACATTTTAACTAGCCTGGAATTAAATTAGAAAATGCAGCTTGGTTAAGACCTTAGTCCACCTAATTCTAAGAGGAACCTTATAGGATTTAGGGTTGAGACTCTTCAGGTCCATTAGAGACTTAATTCTTTGAGTCCACTAGGCTGTGATCTCATGTCATCTTGGTGAGCCCAAGTAGAATATTTAACAATGCACACATGATTCTCACAGATAATGGCTTTACTTGCACCAACACCTTACACATAGCTCTCTACGGATGAGATGGTGAGGAGGAAGTTTCCTTTAGCTTGGGGTAGCATACGAGGGTAGTACTTCTAGGCAAAACCTCTCGTCTTCTCTTAGGAAAGGAAGTGCATCTCAACTTGGTCTGGTGGTGTTGAGGTCTAAAGATAGGAGTTGTGGGTTGCAATAATGCTTCAAAAGAGGGATAGTCTACTGGCTCAAGAGGAAAAGTCATTATGTATATATGTTGCACCATGCATATAAGTTGTACATATGCACATCAAAAAAATGGGTAAAAGAAAGAAAAACTCCAAAAAAGTGGCGGGTCTGATAGAAAATGAAATACCTGTCGGAGTGTATATAGACAAATAAAGCAAAGCTTATGTTACCCTTTCTCATCACATGAAGCTTGCAGCGGGAGACATAGCTACACTGGTTAGGCTCCCAGGGATACATGACTACACTGGTCATGGTCCATTCTCTTCTTTCCCCTCCTCATGAGCTGGTTGAACTTGAAATTAGAAGGGAATACCCCGCTCCTCGAGGAAAGAGCTGCTAGACTAGGGCATTAGAGTTACGTTGTTGAAAGCGGTTGTTTCTTTGTCGTTTCTGAGGTAGGGAGATGCATATCACTTACACTGTACAAGAAAAGATTCATGGTCATTAGAGTTTGTGTATGTAGACTTGTTCTGATACGGATTATTGAGGAGTCTTGACCATAGATTGGTGGAACTAAGAGGCTGTTGAGTCTTAAACCAATGTTCAAATAAGGTTCTTACAAACTAATAATCCAATGGTCTGACTAAGATCCATACTCCAATTTAATGAAGACGAGTTTAATAATCAACCTTGATTCTCCTTCTTTTACTTTTCTTTCTATTTTCACTTCTTTTTCAAATATGTGTTTGCTAAGGGGCTAGCAAAGGTAAAGTATACGGGGGTGATGAATCCATGATTCTCACTCTTTATTCTTTTATTTTAGCAATTTATCTTAGCAAAGCATCATGTGAATCGGTCTAAATATAATAAGTTAGCATTTGCCATGCATGTGTTAAATGTATATATTTAGCATATATTTATAAAAAAATAAAAGAATAAAGGAAAAGAAAAAGAAAAATGAAGGAGGTATTTAGAATAAATACAGAGTGATTGTTGATACGATTTAAGACGTGCTCCAACAGTCAATCCTCCTCTCTGCACGGCCAGCAACTCCAGTCGTGTTGATGCGATGCATCTCTTCCTCGATGACCACCTTCTATACTCCTGTGCGTGATCACCAACTCCCGCCACTCTGCTGCGATGCATTTCCTCCTCGACGACCTTCTCTCCTCGGCTCCATACTCGTGTGTGCAATCAGCCCACGCATCTTCCCACACACTTCCGTCTCAGCCATCATCATCGCCTTCACTCTGGAATCAAATAGAGAAGCATTTTTTTCCTATTTTATTTGTCGCATGAAATTTTATTATCTTGGTTAGTTGGTTTAAGTTAAATTTGAAGGAACAACTCTTTTGGTGTAAGCTACTCTCAAATCTAATTTCTATTGAAAGTATGTTCTTTGCGAGTTTTATGTTCCCTTATTCTCTCTAAAAATATATTGCAAATAAATCTCATCTTCCCATATTACATTACGAATCAACCCCCATTTTTCTTACTTAGTTGCATTCACATCCATATTTAGTTAATCTAAACTTTTGGAAAAATACTTTCTTCGTAGATCGTATTGTTTCCATCATTTGTCTTTCGTCGCAATAGATCTAAATTCAAATAAGGTTTTAAAGAACGAAAATCGTAATCAAACAAATAATATTACAACTACAAGCATGGTCGGATCACAGAAAAATTGTAAGCGGGAAGTAGAGGATCCAATCCACAGGGACCAAGCAAATTTGCGATATTTGTTCTTCTTTCAAACATAAATCAAATCTTACTCCATGGCGATGAGAGAAAAAATTATGAACTCTTAAAGAGTAAATGCAATCTATGGAAAAAATATTTCTTAGAACTCAAAGTAAACAAATGTCGGCATGAGTGCAACTAAATAAGAAGATGAGGGAAGAATTGCAAATTAAGATAGAAAATTAATGTAACATTTGCAATGTTTCAAAACAAAATAATGGAAGGTAAACTTGCAATATATTAAGGCAACTGAGAGTTGACAAAGAACCTTACGAAATAAGAATGCTTTCAAGTTAAACTTAAACAAAACAAATAATATAAAAAAACAGGAGAACTTATAACATGAGAGTTATTTCCATCAAGTTCAACTTAAATAAAATGACTAAAGGGAAAAAAGCAAAAGGTAAGTAAAGATGGAAAAGAAGTCTTCTCTATTGGAGCTTGCGAATCTAAAATGGAGACGATGATGGTGCTGGATATCGAGGAGGCAGGCGCGCGAGTTGGTGGGAACTCCAACGGGGCGCACAATGATCCGGCCACGTGGGGAGGTGCTGGACACGTGCTAGGCCACACGAGGAAGGAGCCGGATGCGTGGGAGGTGGAACCGGAGTGCACGGAGATGGAGCCGATGTATGCGGAGAAGCTGCTGCTCGCGCAATGTAGAGGAGGAGGCCGCGAGGTTGCAGGTCGCGCAACACGTAAGAGCAAGGAGGTCGGGGAAGGGGCTGTTGTCGGCTATGCCTTCATCTGCATGAGACAAAAAGAGAGAGAGAAAGATAGAATAAAAGGGAGAGAGGGGGAGTAAGAATCATGAGTGCAAGGGGGAGTAAGAATCATGAGTGCAAGGGGGACAAGCCTTCCTTCATGTGTCATGCCTCTTTTTATAGATGAATGTTTTCTTGGAATGAAGAGACACATCCCATGCACATGAAGACAAAACAATAAATTCACATGCATGGGGGAGGGGGAAGAATATGGACGGCTACTTTTCATAGGTGATGGGGAAGAGAGAAGAGTGAATAAAGAGGGAGAGCATGCATGTTGGTGGCATATTAAAGAGTGGTAATTTCGCACTTTCAACCCTCCCCTTTTCTTTCCAACAAATTATCAATGGAATTTGTAATGCCAAATCAACATGTTGGATGCTATATTATTAATCCATTGCACTTTCATTTTCTCTTTTATTGTAGATGATTTATTCATGAAACTTTAGTATTAAATATATTCTCACCATATATAATCAATAAATAATATGCGACTAGATATTTTTGAGAGTATTTTAGCTGGATGTCACCACTTTCTCCTATGCAATTATGGAATAAATAACATGTGAGTTATGCAAGATTGCAGATTATATGTCAGATATTAGGCTTGTTCTTCGCATAATTTTATCATATTATACCAATATATTTTATAACCATCACACCCCCATACTTAAATCTTGCTAGTCCCGAGCAAGAATAAGATAAGTAATAATGAAGGATAGGGTAAATAGCCAAGATAGGTCGGGTGTGGGTTTGCAGCAGACATACCCACAAAGTCTCGAGTTTTCAGATCCTAACTACATAAATGCACAAACTTCAGTAGAGTTGACCCATGAATTAATGATTTGCTCGAAGAGTCGACTTGACTTGAGTTTTGTAGTTTCAACAGCCTCTCAGTTCCAACAAAATCAGACATGATTTCAGATGGTCGATCAGGTCAGCTCATCCCTGAGAAACAGGTATTCTCTTTAACTTTGAATGGATATAAACATTGTTAGTAATGTTTTATCTTTTGTGAGTCAAGAGAACGAGCTAACAACACAATCTATCAAGGTACCGAATGATTCCCTACGCATATAGCCTCAATCCTCACCTGGATTCAAGCATATTCTCCTTTCACCCAAGTATGTCAGCATAGAAAGAATAGTTCATAGTTTATTGGAGAATGGGACTTAATTTTTAGGGTTTTCCGTAGACCACTTTGGTCTGTTGCTCTCATTTTTTTCCTTTTGCAGAGAATAACCCTAGGTCTCTTTGGGACTCTTTTAAGAATTTAGGTAGCATCATTGGGCTAATACCATGGTTTTTTTGGTGGAGGAGGGTTATTTGGTGGTCTTCTTTGCTCTTCTTTGCTTTTGCTTTGCGTATCTTTGCATGATTGGTGGTTTTTGGCATTTGTATTGTGATCTGCCTTTTTGTGGTGTTTTTGTCTTGGATTTTGGCATCAAACGGTAGTATCGACTTAATATTGACTTTGGAGGAACGATACTGGCTTAATCGCTGACAGACATAGACTAGAGAGATCATGTTGCCCCTGAGTCAAGTTCCTTCATTAGCTATAGATAAGGTTCAGGCATTGGCACAACCAAGAGGACAACTCCTCACCTCAACTAGATTGTAATTGTATCTCGTAAAATAAACTCAATCAAGCTAAGTGCAATGTGCAGTTGCTTAATATCCACTGAAGAGTTTAAGAGTGCTACTAGTTGTTTAGGTGATCTAGTTATATACAGAAGTTCATTCACCAGTAGAGTTAGTAGAACTGAGAGAATAAAGTCCATATGGACATGAAGAAAGCTTAAAAACTCATGCCTAGTGAAATTCTAATGGAATTAAGTGGATTAGGGTCAACATAGCTTCTGTCTATGATCTATGCAATGAAGAGATGTTTTCTCAAAAGATAGGATAAAACTAGGAAGGATGTATTTTTGGTGCTTTTCTTGAAAATATTTTTTGGGGAAATTTTGCAATTGAAGATTTTTTTTGTTTTGAAAAGTATGCAATTTTGAAAACTATGCAGACACCCCCCATACTTATCAGAAACCATGTCCTCATGGTGAAGACAAAGTGTAATAGGAGTATCAGAAGGGGTGAGTGATTGTGAAAAGTATTTTTGGTTTTTTTTTGTGAAGTGTGGAGGTTGACCCCCATACTTATCTAATGCAATGCAGTAAAGAGAAGGATACAAAGAAAGGAAATACCTATGGGTGTGGACCCACAAAATGTTGTTGGTTTAATGTCCCAACTCGATGATTCAGCTTATCAAGAGTATCCAGTGTTGCGTGTGAGTGCAGAAGCTGTATTCAGAAAACCCAAATGAAATTCTTGATATGATACAGATATCCTGACCCAGATGTGAGAGTGCAGTTGATGAATTTGATAAATGTGTGCGCTCATTAATACGGTAAAGACAATAATTGGTTGATGAATCGGAATGAGAGATGAATCAATTTGATCTTGGAATGGATGTGATGGGAGGGAAATGGGTGGACTAGTGAAGGGCTCATGGACCAGATATGATGTATTGAAGTTGAGATCTACATGATCAAGAATTGATTCCTCCATGAGGTTCTCTGTATATTGTGATAAATCTTCATTTTCCCTCAAATAATCATCATGGCTATCCTCAGTGGCATCTATTGTGATTTTCATTTCAGTTCTCTTCTTGAGCCACAAAGATGATTCTTTCCAAGACATTTGATTAGGAGATTCAGAGGCCAGGAGCAGGGGAATATTAGCTAATGGATGATTTTCTTCGATTGTTTTGAGTAGTTCCTCGGTATCATCCCAAAAAGGATCAGAGAATAGAAAATCACTCTGATCAGACTCGGTAGTAGAAAATGTATCCATATAGTCATCGACTGAATTGATTTGATCTTCTTTCCTTGTGGTGGGGGTAATGGAATTGGAAATTTCATCTTTTAACGAGTCATCAAAAAAAATCTTTAGCATATCATCATGTGTTGGTTGGAAGGGAGTTTTGGTACATGAAGAAGTCAACTCATTGCCTGATATGTCCTCAGATACCAAATCAAAATCTGTACTTTCCTTAATTGAAAAATCACATCCGTAATCAACATCAAATGGTATATCTCCTTCTGTTTCTTTTTCCCACTCAACATAAGTGCCTTCCTCAATTTCAACTTTTGTCTCAGACCAATCAATATCATTAATACACCGAGGTTCATAACTTTCAAAATCGCCTGAGGAAGGATCAATGCTATCATCAAAACATGTCTTCATCTTTAGCATACCCAGGGCTGAAGTTAATTTGAGATCAGGATTTAGTGTTTCCCAGTCTTCATCTAATTAAAAAATTGACCGACCAGTGAGAGGACATGGTGGGGCTTCAAGTGTAGAGTCTAGATGAGACATGTCCTTATGAGGGAGTTGTGAGGTGTTCAGACTTCAGACTAACCTCCAGAGGATCTTTGGAAAGATGGACAGGGGAAAAGTCATCAAGAATAGCACAATTCTCTATCCATCCAAAGTCCTCAATGCCTTGGTAGTGGCCAAGAACGGTCGTTCAAGTATGTTGGGTCTCTCATTTAGTGTATTGGCTTGATTGGACTTTTGTTGTGTTGTAGCCAGTTGCTGAATGGCCTGGGTCAAAGCATCAAAATCTACAGATGAGGTTGGTTGTGTCAGTAAGGGCTCAATCAGTTGTTTGGGCTGGGTGTGATTTTGGACCCAATGGACTGTGTCCTCTGCTGCAGAGAAATAATGTGTGTTGATGGGTGGTGGTCGGAAGAGAGGAGCTATGGTATGTCGGATTGTCGCATTCTCTTCTCTCAAAAGTTGTAGCTGTTTGAAGATGAGGTCCATGGTGATCGGTTTCTCTGCTCCCATGTCTCCTAGGTGAATTCTCAGGTTTCTCAGTTGAAGGAGATGGGTTGGATTTTGATTTGTAAACTGGGTCGTAATCTAGAGGTTGTTGTAATGGATTTTTCAGAGACCTATGACCTAGCATACACAACATAACACCAGACAAGTTGTTAATTCACCAACTCACACAAGAATTGCCGCAGGAGCGGTTATCTTTTCAATGCTAGTTTAGTGATTCAACAAAGTTTTCAGAGAAATTAGAGTCCTTAAAGATGAGGTGGGTGTGGAAGATTCTGAGAAATCGATGTCCTAATCCGGCTGGGGGATCCAGGGTGTGGTACTCAGATCGAGGATCTGCTTCTTCCCACAAGAACACGTACCCAACGCATCGAGGAGTTACGATTTCTCTCTGCAATCCCACGTAGCACCAGGGATTTGTGTCTCTATCCAAGGGTTCTATTGCTCGGGATTTTTGTGTCATACATGTGCATCAAAACAAGCATTCAGAAATTTGCCCGCTTTCTGCTCAGGCCACTGCGGTGGCCTTTCAAACTTATCTTTTTAGCGTGATAAAGCACGTTTTCGTTATCTTTTTAGGTGAGCAGAGGGAGAAGACCACAGAAATGATGCAAAGAAGAAGTATTTTTTAATTTTTTTCAGTTTAAATTCGAACACAAAAAATGCAAATATAAAAAAACTAGGATGCCTAAGAGAAAGGGGAGCTCACAGTGCATGTACTTCTGGCGCTAATCTATAATATTTTTTCCTGCTTATGGCGAGCTTTTCCGAGAAGGGAGGGGGGAAATTAAGATTACAAAAAAATTTTCTACCAAATTACAAGCTTGATGGAATAAAATGCATGAAAAGACAAGTATTTTTTTGAATCCTAAGTACCTGCAAAACAACAAAAAATGCACAGATTAGATAATTGAAAATAAGTAAAAATGAAGAAGAAAAAAACTGCAAATATTGCCTAGTCCCCGACAACGGCGCCAAAATGTTGATACGATTTTCCGCGGTTTAAAAAGATGATTTTACCACGTCATTGTTGTTTCACAAAAAAACGCAATCAAACAAATAATATTACAACTACAAGCATGGTCATATTACAGAAAAATTGTAAGTGGCAAGTAGAGTATCGAATCCACAGGGACCGAGCAAATTTGCGATATTTGTTCTTCTTTCAAACTTAAATCAAATCTTACTCCATGGTGATGAGAGAAAAAACTATGAACTCTTAAAGAGTAAATGCAATCTATGGAAAAAAATATTTCTTAGAACTCAAAGTAAACAAATGTGAGCATGAGTACAACTAAATAAGAAGATGAGGGAAGAATTGCAAATTAAGAAAGAAAAATTAATGTAACATTTGCAATGTTTCAAAACAAAATAATGGAAGGTAAACTTGCAATATATTAAGTCAACTGAGAGTTGAGAAAGAACCTTACGAAATAAGAATGCTTTCAAGTTCAACTTAAACAAAACAAATAATATAAAAAAAACAGGAGAACTTATAACATGAGAGTTGTTTCCATCAAGTTCAACTTGAATAAAATGACTAAAGGAAAAAATACAAAAGGTAAGTAAAGATGGGAAAGAAGTCTTCTCTATTGGAGCTTGCGAATCTAAAATGGAGACGATGATGGTGCTGGATGTCGAGGAGGCAGGCCCGCGAGTTGGTGGGAACACCAACGAGGCTCTCAATGATCCGGCCACGTGCGGAGGTGCTGGACACGTGCTAGGCCACACGAGGAAGGAGCCGGATGCATGGGAGGTGGAACCGGAGTGCACGGAGAAGGATCCGAAGTACATGGAGAAGCTGCGGGTCGCGCAAGGTGGAGGAGGAGGCCGCAAGGTTGCAGGTCGCGCAACACGTAAGAGCAAGGAGGTCGGGGACGAGGCTGTTGTTGTCTATGCCTTCATCTGCATGAGACAAAAGAGAGAGAGAGAAAGATAGAATAAAAGAGAGAGAGGGGGAGTAAGAATCATGAGTGCAAGGGGGAGTAAGAATCATGAATGCAAGGGGGACGAGCCTTCCTTCATGTGTCATGCCTCTTTTTATAGATGAATGTTTTCTTGGAATGAAGGGATACATCCCATGCACATGAAGATAAAACAATAAATTCATTCATGCATGGGAGAGGGGGAAGAGTATGGACGGCTACTTTTCATGGGTGATGGGGTAGAGAGAAGAGTGAATAAAGAGGGAGAGCATGCATGTGGGTGGCATATTAAAGAGTGGTAATTTCACACTTTCAACCCTCCACTTTTCTTTCCAACAAATTATCAATGGAATTTGTAATGCCAAATCAACATGTTGGATGCTATATTATTAATCCATTGCACTTTCATTTTCTCTTTTATTGTAGATGATTTATTCATGAAACTTTAGAATTAAATATATTCTCACCATATATAATCAATAATTAATATGTGACTGGATATTTTTGAGAGTATTTTAGCTTGATGTCACCACTTTCTCCTCTGCAATTATGGAATAAATAACATGTGAGTTATGCAAGATTGCAGATTATATGTCAGATATTGGGCTTGTTCTTCGTATAATTTTATTATATTATACCAATATATATTATAATCATAAGTGACTTGAACCCAATAGAAGTTCACGCATTGGCCTAATCGCCATATAAAACAAGTAGATAGAGATAGGGCCCACTCTATATTATATATATTATTTATATTTGTAAATATTTTTGACAAAATCAAAATAAAATGTTATTTTTACCTCCTTGTATATAGTCCCAAAAATAAAACAAAAATTATAAAAATAAAATATAAATAAAATCCTCTCCCCTTTGTACAAAATACATGTATATATCTTTCACTCTCTATTTAATAGATACCTGCAAATAAAAAATAAAAATAAAATAAAAATTATACTTGACTGCTAAAAACATGTTGTAAATAAATAAAATACAAAATTTGGGTTTATATGTAAAAATAATAATTATATGAAATACATAGGCATATTATACATGTATATAATACACTATACCGTATAGAGATTAATTTATTTCTCCTAAAAATAAATAAAAATCACAAAAAAAAATTGAAAAACTATAAATATTTTTCGTTTTACATTTTTTATTTTAAAGCCATTTAATATTTTTTGTTGAATTTATAAATATTATGAAAAAATCTATTTTCTTATTGGCCGACTGGGATTGTTGAACGTTGGTCAGTAGATCCTCTTTCCCGGGTCAGACCCGAATCCTATTCGCTGGAGCCCCTTCTCAAAATTTTCCAGTCCGACTCCATGCTCCTTTGGCCTTGAGATTTGGACCTGATAATCCTTGTACCTCTGACACCCTCACGAGTCCTTTGGCCGATCCGATTCATCCTAGGCTTTGCATTTCACTCCGATCTTTCTGGACACCCAAGTGACCTATAAAGCATCTACTTCCACCACCATGGAGCAGCAACTCATGCCTCGTGCCTACCTCCAGCCTCAACCACCTCCAGCTGAGTGACATCTTCCGGTGGGACCCTTCGGATCGGAGTTTGGAGGAGCATCCATGTTGCTCAGCCTCGTAGCCAGCGTGCGCCGCTGCGATAAACCTCCCTGCCTTCCACTACTCGATCGAGGCCACTACCTCACCGACCACCTTCACCTGAAGCTTCAGAGTTCATCTAGAACCTCATGTACCCTTTATTTCACTTCCATTTCTTGTAGTCGATTCATCCACTTCATTTACCTCCGCCACATGTTCCTCTGCTCCGACCAGCTGGTCGGAGCCTTGTCCTTCACATCCACCCGTTCAGATCAACTTTACGCCTCACCATGCATCTTCCTCCCTGGTCTGATCACCCTCAGGATCGACCACCAGGTCGAGATTGAGGTCTAGATCTCCTCTATCACCTTCACCAGAGATCGAACCCTGCCCCACCATCGCTTCTTTCTGTTTTTCTCAATTAACCGTGACCGGAGCTTCGCTCCGAGTGGAGCTTACCTTCGAAGGTGTTTACACGTGCTGGGACTCCAGTTACAACCTCTAGAGGGTCCGCCAAGGTAGTTCCAGGTCCACCTTCACCGCCATGCATATCCGACCAGCAACTCCCCCTTCGGACCCATCCGTTAGACGCGGGAGAACTCCACGATTGTCCCGGACCCTTCCGATCATTCATCCGAGCTGAGGATACCATACTAGGCTTTGGTGAAGATCGTCGGAGCCTTGTTCTTCCAGGTCCCTCTCCACCATTGGATTGGCCCACTCTGCCAGATCGCATCCCATCCGCCAACCATAGCAGCCTTAGGACCGTTAGATCTGACATCTGACGCATCTGCGCCCCACGTCCCCAACATTCTCTAGGGTGTCAGATCTGACACAATAGGAGATCCGCACTGCAGGTTCCACCGTACACCAGAGCTCGCCACGCATCCTCCACGTGCACCGCACGTGACCTGTGAGGGTATATTGCATTTCTTTCCCTGCAATTTGCATGCTTTATTTCCTGATTTATTAAATAAATTGTAGTTTGAACTTTTTGCATATTAGACCCTAATGTTTCCTGTATTTATAATTTAGTCCCCCGAGTCTAAAAACACGTGCACGCTTACGTGCTTTTGTGGTGTTTTTGCATGAATGATCCTACTCTTTTGGAGGGTTATGTTTTCAATGAAATATTTCCTATATTTGCACTTATACCCATGTGCGTGAGTTAATTAGCATGTGCGTGTATTGTGTGGGCTTTTTGCGCTCGTGCCCCTCGACTTTTTGGATGTGTTAATGTTTATCTGGAAACTTTAGGATAATTGCAGATAAGTCCCTACAACTTGTGTGCCTTATTTTTAATCAAATAATTATTAAACCAACTCCAAAAATTCCACAAAATTACCATTAGCTCTTGCTAATGTGTACTATTTATGATAATTTGTGTGACTTGATTTATTGTTATTTGATATTTTCTAAAAATCAAAAACCTCAAAAAACATGTATGTCTATTTTATAAAATACCAAAAAAAATATTTAAATACCTCAAAAATTCCGTAAAAAACTGTAGGTTTGTTTAGTGTGTTCTTACTCCAATATCGATTTTGTTGCATTATCTTTTATAAAATCCTAAAAATCTCAAAAAACTAAAAATCTTATAAAATTCATTAAGAATTCTACAAAAATCAAAAAATTGAGATTTCAGTTTCTGTAATTAATCCTTTATTTACTTTATCATAAAAAATTGCAACCAGGACGTTTGGGCAATTTTAGTATTTTAAAGTTACCTTTTGGTCAGGGTTGTACACAGTGTTTCTATTTTGTGTTTGTTTCTTTTTTATAAAATCATATAAAAATATGAAAAATACCATAAAATCACCTAAAAACTTGCATATTTTTAAAATATAAAAATATTTTTATTTCTAAATTTTGAACTTTTTTACTCTTAATAAAAATTGTTGAAGTTTGATTTTATTTATCTTTTTATTTATTTTCTTATTAGAAAATATAAAAAATTGTGCAAATTAAAAACCACAAAAAGATGCCTTCTATTTTCTGATTCTCGACTACTTCGTAGGCTTTGCTCGTGCTCCTTGTGTTCGACCTTGGTCACTATACAAGGTTAAATAAATAGCGGTGACTGCTACATTAGATTTCGTGCTTGATTGTTTTAATTGCGGTCTTGATCGATTTTCTTGATTGATCGTGCCTTGTGATTCGGGTCGCAACGACCCTTAGATACTTCTTAACCCGAGTTGCTCTGTCCAATCATCACATATCCATCATGACCTTATTAGCCAGTACAACATATCTAGTTGTCTTCTCATCTAATGATGGTTATGGATGTCAATGGGTATGGTACAATAAACATAAGGGTAATTTCCATAGAAACCGTCTCATATTAAGATAGTCTAGTTGAGCTTCTTATTCCCACCCTCCTTCCTAGTAACAAGTCACTTAAGGATCCAGTTTGTACCACTACTCACTGTAACATCATCGGTAGAAATATGCACTTAATCAACAATAATGATTCCTGTGGTAGAATGGTCAGTTTTATTTTAACTATAATTCCTAATACTAGCAGACTCATTTTTATCAGCAACACCAGTTGTAACAATCATAGTCTTCATCTTTTGACAACACAACCATGGATTCCTTATTATGCATGATTAAGAGAACAACATATGATAGATTTCATCAGAGGAAAACTAATGAATACTGTACAGGTCGAATTGAATCCAAATAATATTAAACAGAAGGACAATTAGGTAAAATTCAGTGATTCCACCACTCCATATCAAGTATATATCAATTTAGATATTCACTATTCATCTAGCTTTATTTCTTTTAGGAGTAGTAGAAGGACAATATGAGTCTACCAGAGGATGCAATGCGTGATAATGCTTGCAAATACAAAACATCTTCCAAACAAGGGGTTATATGCTAGTTCTAATTCCTTCAATACTTATATATTCTGTTGAACCATGTTGAAAATCAATCGAATGCCCCCCCCCCCCCCCGATTCCATGATACCTACGAGGAGAGGGTCTCATTATTCCTTTTCTACTTGGGTATAAGGATTCATTTGCGATATGGGTCCATTTTTACTTGGATTAGTATATAAACTCCTAGGGTTAGAACTACATGCATCGTATATATTTTATTACTTTCAACAAATAGTGAAACATATCCTCATTGTCCAAGGACGTAATCCCAGTTACAGGTGAACTTTGTATATGTGTGTCTGCATTTTGCTTGATTGATCATATCTGTGTGTGTTTGATTTTGCTAATCACAACAAACAGGTATTAGAGAATCATGTTTATCTCGATCATAAAGCATATAACGTCACATAATTTAAAGATAGAGAGATATACATGGTTGAAGGATTCAATCTAGAGAATATCAAGATGCGTGCTTGAATTAATAGGGCATTTTTATGTTGTTGGACTAGTACAAGATAAAAGCACCCAAGACCTCTTAGTTGATGGTGTAGGAAGAGAAAGTGCCATCGACAATTCGCTATATTTGGCAAATGATTTTATCATGAAGGCCTTTGATTACAAGAACACAATCAATATGTGGTTGCGACTTAAAAGTCTGTGCATGGTGAAGTCTCTGAGCAACAAGTTGCTCATGACGAAACATATGTTTTCTCTCCATAAGCAAGAAGATGTATCTCTTAAAAACATATAAATCACTTAAATACATTATTGGTAGATTTGAAAATGTAAACATGAAGATTGAAGATGACAATGTTGCCTTGATTCTATAACTTTTTATTCCACTATCATGTGAGAATTTTTTCTAGTCTCATGAACTTCAACATATGGCTATAACCTATAAAGACTCTTAGGATGCAAGTTCGGTCAAAACTCATGAAAAGAGTCATGTTGGTTCTGGCTATGAAAAGAAAAGAAAGAATAAGTCCAAGTCGAAGAATCACAAGTCTAATTAAATCTTCAATAACTATAAGGAACATGTACATTGGAAGAAAGACTTGTCAAAGAATAAAGGAAGGCTACAGTTGCTGCAATGGCTCACATAGGCAAATATTATGAAGATGATTCCATCCTCACTAGAAAAGATTAGAAGGTAACTGATAGCACATTTATACTAGATTAAGGTTGTACTTACCATATGGTCCTTGATGAAATTACTTATCTGTATATAAGAAGAAAAATGGTGGAAATGTCATGGGGAATAATGTGCATAAAATTGTAGGGATTGGCTCTATAATGATCAATATATTTGATTGAGTCGTGGGTGGTGACTGATGTTCACCTTATTGTTGATTTGAGAAAGAACCTGATGTTCCTTGGAGTCTTGGACACTAAAGTTTATAGGTACATTGTTAAAGTTAGAAGGATGTAAGTTGCCAAAGTTGGGATGGATGATGTCATCATGGGCAATAAGTAGAAGACCTTATATTTTATGTAAAGGTCTACAATTATCGACTATGTAGTAATGGCATTCCAGGTTGTGAAATCATAAATAGAGTTGTGTCATATGCAGATGCGACACATGAGCCACATGTTTATGAATATCTGTCATGGAAAAATAAAAATGCAGAGCAATGCAAATCAAAGAAAATATTCAAAAATAAACATACATCAAAAACATCACAAAAATATTAATCTTCCAGAAAAAAACCTACTTCCTGGTGAAGACTGGGTTACACTGGTCGAGCTTCACAAGTAAATGAGACTACACTGGTCCATCTCCACTTCTTTTCTTATTATTCTAGCTTCTCCCTTTTTTGTTATGAAATTAGGATGCACTTTACCTTAGAAGGAAATATGTCTCCCCGAGGATGAGTCGCTTGAGCAGGAGACTCCTTGATAATTCAATTGTTTGTTTGGGAAGAGCTAACATACTTACACACATGGTACTTTTCATTTCAAGGTTGCGAGAGTATGCTACTGAGAGAATGGTTCTGACCATACTGTGAATTGAAATGAATTTGTGGAACCTAAGGTTTGTTATATCACACTTACTAACCTTAGTGCAGTTTTGAACAAACCTAGAATCCAAAGGTCATAACTGAGCTCCAAACTTTCATTTTATACAAATAAGTTCGAGTCAAAATTACTCCAAGTTCTTTCTTTTTCTTTACTTATAGGCCTAAGTGTTTACTCGGGACTAGTAAAGGCAAGTATATCCGGGTGATGAATCTCCATTTCATTACCTTTACTTTTTTACCTTAGCCTTAAATCCTTAGTTAAATAAATGTAAACAACTATTAAAATACAAGAAAAAACATTCATTATTTGACTTGTAAATAATGTATAAATACATGTATTTGATTACAAAATAAAACAATAAAGGAAAGAAAAGAAAAAGAAAGGAAATGTCAAAGACGTTGACTGGCCCTAAACCCCGAGACTAGGTCACATTTGACATGGTCAACCAAGAATAAAGTAAGGGAGATAATTGTCAATAATTGTACATAAAATACACAGAAACCCCAATTTAATCCCTCAATAAATGGCATTATTGGTACCTATTTTATTCTTTGTTATTTATACTTCAAATCAATAAACTTTGAACATAACACTTGTGCATAATAATGTATAGAAAAATACAAAATTTATTTTACAGATAAATAATGTACATTGTTATTTGGACACACAAAATAAAAAACCATAAACCAAACTTATCATACTTGTCTCTTCTAACTCACATTTATTCTTCATAAAATTCACCTATCTATTTAATGAAGGAGGTTTCATTAAAATCAGAATTAAGATGTAAATGTTGGCTTTTGGATCCCTATTGTACTATATACAAGAATATAATACTCATTATAATCATTCTTTATATTTTTATCTTTCTTATTTTTTATAAACTTATATAATTTGAATATATCAAAAAAATAAAAGAAGAAAAAAATTAAATAAATAATATCTATTTGAAACATAGATAAAATATACCTATGTGGTTAACACATACATTTATTTAACTATATAAACAAAAATATAGAAAGAAAAATATGTAAATATGTATTTAAAAATACTATAAATAAATAAAGTAACAAATCATGTAATTATGAAAAAAATAACATAAAATGAATATCAATACATAAAATATAAATAAATAAATAATAAATAAATACTAATTTATACAAAATAACACATATTATTTTAAGTTGTAAAAATAAATAAATTTCATAATAAAATACTACATAAAATAATAAATATTTTTTTTATTTTTGTTTTATTTAATAAAATAAACATTTTTTTATTTTGATTTATTTATTCTTTTATTTTCCTCTTTTTTCCTTATTTGGTCTGACATGGACCGATCAGGTTTCTCCATTTGTAGACTATGGGTCAACTCTCTAACCCTAGGATGAAGCCTTATCAAAATGGATGACCCTAAATTTTCATTTTCTCCCATTCGACACTCTGCTCCATGAAACTCAAATATTTGACAAATATCTTCCTCGTATTATGGAGTATCACGTGGGGACAAATCTTGGGCTAATCGATCCTCGATCCGCTCGCAAACCCTAGCTCTACCTCATGCCTTCATCATTGCTATATATTAAAATTAAATCCTTCATTTCGATTTTTGATCTCGTTTGAAGACCTTTTAGCCCCTTATATCGAGCCAGGTGCGACCTTTGGTGACAGGGAGGTATCCGCCTTCAAACCACATCGAGAAGGAGGTCAATCGGAGAAGATTTAAGCCTCGTCGAAGCTCCTCCACACGAACCTTGCTCCTGACCATTCTATAATAGGTGAGCTTATGTATCGTCTTTTCAGCTTTGTAGTGTAGTCTGTAGCTTAAATATGTATCTTACTTTGTGTAATTTGGTTAAAAATACCTAGAAATTCCAAAAAGAAAGTACGTTGGAGCATTAGGCTTCGACCTTTGTTCACCGTTTATGGACCTCATGCCCCTTCTCTAACCTCTTCATCTCGTTCCCCCTTTGCTTCTCAATGAATCCCCTCATCGATCCACCCTGATCTCGCACAGATTAGTGAATCCATCTCTCTCCCTCTAACAATTGTTTAAGATCCCTTCCACTACTCATCCCTTTTCATTTCCACGTTATAACACCTCTAAACCTATCATTTTTTGTATTCGAGTTAACTGTGGAGTTTTAGAGGCACGAAGGCCTTATTGGAGGTGATTTTGGCTTCAAGAACAGAGCTCCAGGAGTCCTAAGTAGCCCGAGCCCCCAGGCCCCATCGATGGGTCGTGGAACTTGTCGAGGATACGAGCAACTGCTGAGGACTTCCTAATCCATTTTGCACTCCATGGGACCCCTGTAGGTGGTCAAAGTAGTATGAGAGAGCTGATTAAAAGAGTGTCTCCACTTGGTTCTTTCTCATTCTTTGTAAGGGCTTCATCATCGTAGGATCATAAGAAGCGTGCACAAGGTTGACCAGTAACAATTGGATGAGGAAATGTCATCATCATTAGATCACGCCTGGGATCTAATCCACACCATCCATAGATGAACCGTCATCAAGCGCTCAAGATTGTTCATCACTTAAGGGGATCAAGATCAATCGTGGACTAGCGTTGCGTGGTTAATTTTGCACTTTCTACATCATGCCTTTTTTATTTAACATTTAATATTTAAATCATTCATATGTGTTGTAATATTTTTGTGTAGTTCACTCATTGAACCCTAAACGTTTCCATTATTAGCCTTTCATCCCTTGTCAAGTCACCTCACTTGCCTATACACATGAGGCACCAAACACTTTTACGCCTAAGACCTTGCGGTTATGTAATTCTATTTAGTCCTGTAATTTTCATATTTATTGTGATATTTTGTGGAATAATTGCAACTAGGACCTAGAACATTTGTGATAGTGCAAAAGTACATTTATCATGCACTGAATATATTTGTTCATGTGAATTTTACATATTTAACCCATAGATTTTAATAAGGCTTTTTGGAACTAATTATAATGTTTTATAAATTACAATTAAGTCCCTTACAACGTTGTATTTTTTATTTATTTATTATATTTTATTAAATGTTTTTGATGCTCTAAAACTTCTAAACAAATAGGATAAATGCCTCTAATATTGTTCTAACAAATATATATATATATATGCATTTTATTCGATTTTTCTTTTTATTTGAAAATAGAGAAAGTATTTAATTTCTATTTATTAAAATACCAAAAAATATATAATTAAATCCAAATATTATAAACAAACTATATTAGTTAGAATATTATCTATTTTATCACATATCCAAAGCACTGAAAATTATAAAACAAAAACCTTGAAAATCGTAAAATATATAAAATATATAAAAATCACAAAAAAAATAAGAAAAATCTAAAAATAGTGTTTTAAATTTAGGAATTTCCTTTATTTAATACATTTTAAGGGAAATAGTATTTATGCCTATTTAAAACTAATAAATATTTTTTAGGTCTAGTATAGTATTTTCTTGTATTTCTTTAATTTTTCAACGCTAAAAATCCATAAAAATAGAAAAACCCCTTTAAAAAATCTAAAAACATTTTCAAAAATTAAAAATCTAGAAAATATTTAATTTACATTATTTTGATTTTATTTTCCTTCTTTAAAACATTTTCTTTCACCTTCCTTTGTATCTCTCTCTACTATTAGACTCATATATATAACATATATTATTATAGCTATGTATATTCAAAATATAAAATCACAAAAATAGATGCCTAATTAAAAAATAAAAATTAATTATTGAAAACTGATGTATGGCTCCAGTAACCTATTCGATCGTGTTCCTACCAATGTTCTGACCCATCTACACCCCCATTTCACTTCCCATTAAGTCTTCATTAGAAACCCTCACTTGATCCAATATGATTTGCTCGAGATCAATGAATCAGATCTCAACTCTGCCACCCGCCAGAGATCTACCATCCACCCCATTTCCTACACAAACAACTCCTCTTTCTGGCCTAAGATGTACACCTCAAGACCCTTAGCTATTTTGTGAAGATTATATGCTCCAAATGAGTACCTGGAGCTAGGAATCGAGGAAGAATAGGACCTCCAAGTCCTTGAGAAGAAAAAGACCTCCAGGCCTCCTCTGTTGAGGGTCGAAGCTTGTAGAGCTCACCTACATATGTGGGATAGTCCCAGGAGGCTACTGAACAGAACAAAAAGGTCAAGAATGGAGGAGCTGAGAGAAATCGAGGAAGGAATGAGGATAGGGGAGTTGGTCTTCCCTAATCCTCCTCCCATCTTAAAAGATGTTAGATTAAAGTTATAGCCCATATCTAATTTGGGTGGTTCATATCGGACGGAGTGTCGTCCTCCTTCCGTCCGTCATTCGATGATAAGAAAGCCTACGTGGATGAACCAGAGTTGTTTATCAGCCTGCACACATAAGGCATGCCCAGCTATAGGGTATATTTCGACCATACCCTTGTACTATTTCGTATTTCATATGAAGTCTTGTAAATATTTAATTTAGTGTATTTTTTATGTTAAAATTACATTTGGACCTCAAGTTCTCCTCTATTTGTACTTAGGTCCAATCCACGTCACCTAAGGTGCTTTTGGAAAATTTGTAAATTGAACCCTTAGCTATCCGAACCTATTATTAAATGGATGCAAAATTTATTATAATTACAAATAGGTCCCTACCAGTTTAGTATTTTAATTTACATAAATTTTTCTTACTAAATAATTTTATTTCTTCAAAAATAATAGGACAATCATGTTAAATGCCTGACACATTGCTTGTCCGTGCCTACTTTTTATTTGGTATTTGGCATCATTTTCCTATTTATTAAAAAAACAAAAACATATTTTTATTCCCTTTATAAATTAAAATCCCTATGAATTAGAAAAACACCTCCAAAAATTCCAATAAAAATAGATATATTTCTATATTATCTACCAAATATCCAAAAATCCTGAAAAATTAAAAAAAACTAAAATCACAAAATCCTATAAATTAACAAAAGTTAAAGAAAAATATAAAATATATCTTTTATTTGTGATTTTATATATATTATATACTTTATAATAAAAATAGTTTTCGATTATTGTCGGGCGTATATGTATTTATTAAACCTAAATCTATCTTGGACAATTAATCTGTGTACTATTTTGACCTATTGAATACTTTAAAAATATATAAAAATCATAAAAAATCTACAAAATTATCAAAACTAGATAAAATTTCAAAAACACAAAAGCATTTTATTTTATATATTTTTACTATGTTTCTGTACAATTAAAAATATAAAACCTTACATATACAACATATCATATATGGGAAAAATGGGGTTGCCCCTGCCCCATTTTTCGGTAGTTTTTATTTTTTTTTCAAAATAAATCTATGTGTTTTCATCACTATATCCCTCTAATATGTCATTCTAATTTCGTCAGAAACTGAGATTTCTATGCCTTCCATCCCAAACAGGTAGTTTTAACGGTATTAGAATTGTTGTAATCGACATGTTCTAGATGAAGGCCATAGGAGTCTCTATTTATGATTAAATGAAATGACATGTTAGAGGGATGTAGTGATGAAACTACATAGATTTGTTTGAAAAAAATAAAAAAAATGCTGGATAATTGGGCAGTTGTAGCCCCATTGAATCCATCATATATTGCTTATATTATCTATTATATCATTATTATTATATATGATTTTATATATTATATTTTGAAAATTAAAAAGAAACTAAAATTTTGCATAATTAAAAAGAAATTTAAAAATTATAAATATTAAAAATATATATAATAATTAAAATAGTTAAAATTCCATAAAAAATAATCTAATTAAAACACATATAAAACAAGAAAAATGTTAAAAATTACAAAATCATTTATTATTAATTAGAAATAATTATTAGTAAATAATCTATCCATTGTTTGCTATCTGTGGTTCAACCTCTACCGCTTCTCACTAGACACATTTTGTAGAGTTATAATAAATTTTATCTCACACACATTTGCATTTCTGATCATTATTTGTGGGCTAATTATTGTTGAGAAGATCGGTTCGGGTGTCACATGCCATAAGTGGATATGTCTTTTCAAATTTTGTAAAAATATTGGAACCATTTGCAGTCAGCCAAAGACATATCCACTTAGGGTGAACCTTGTAAATAAGTGTGTTTGTGTTTTGCTCCATTGTTCATGTTTGTGTGTGTTCACTTCCACTACTCACAACAACGCTTAAGATAAAGGGTCAAGTTTTTACAATTTGTATACACCATTGTCTATAGTCCAATGGAGACAGCTTCATTGGGTGGGAACATGCACTTTCTAACAATCATCGATGATGCATCAAGGAAGGTGTGGGATTATATGTTGAAAAGGGATGGCCAAATATTTTATGCTTAAAGAAATTCTATGCTATGGTATCGAACTTGGTTTTGAGCCAGTCTGGTATTCTACATAAGAAGAGAATACCGTTGCCGAGGCAGACCAAACACTAACTGCTGATTCAAACAACACTCAACCTACATAAAATAATTAAAGCAATCAAAGTGAAGTGAGTCAAAATTTATGTTGTTTTTAACTCTAAAAAATATGTGCATAGTGAATAAGTGTAGAGTGTCAAAACATAATGAGCAGAAGGGAGTAGAGATAAATGAGCAAACCTAGTTAGGTGTTTTTGTTTATTTTTTTAATTGTTTTGTGGGTTTTTTATAATTAATTTTTATGGATTTCTCTTTTTTTCATTTTTTATTTTTTAATTTATAATTTTTATTCTCTTTTAAATTGTGCAAATTTTGAGATTCTTTTTGTTTTAAAGATATAATATGTATATATATAGTAATAATAATAGTGGTAGATAGAATAACATAATATATGTAATAAATACATATAAAAGTGCACAAAATACAAAGAAGAACAATCCTTTTATCTTTTTATTGTTTTAAATATATAATTAGGTATTTACAATTAATAATAATTGTTATAATAATTACGTAAGTCAATACAAGTATATATTGTAGATATAAGATATACATTTCTTAAATATGAGTATATATACTCCAAATTATAAAATAAATTCCTCTTGTGTTTTTAATATTTTTCCCCTTTTTGTCATTTTACTTAAAGTTTTTGCTATTTGTAAAGAATTTTAAATGTATTTAAATATACAAAACCGTAGATGTAATAAATAGGCCAAGTTGTTTTGGGTTCTAGAAATAGATAACAAGTCAAAAAATCCAGAAATTTTTAATATAAACTATATAATATAAGTAAAAATAAGAAATAGAAATAAATATTTTTTTATTTTTATAGATGTTTTTCTGATTTTTATAATGTTTTTGAGTTTTAGCTATTTTAATGTTTTTGGTCTAAAGTTATATTATATAATATATATATATATAATTGGTTTGAAATTCTGGAGTTGGTTTTATTTTTTTTGTATTATACTAGGTAAACAGGGAATACATGGCTCCTAAATAATTTTAATAACTATGAAATTGCTAGAAAATGCTAAATAAAAATAAGGACAAATATGAACACAATATTCAACACCTATAGAAATTTTCCCTAATTTTTGAAATATAGGAGCTATTTTAAGAAAATAAAGATTCATATAAATAATTACTACATTAGGGGCATTTGTGAAATAAAAATAAAGTTTGAGGGTTTGCATGAAAAATACCACATACACATAATTACAAATTTTGTAAACTAAAAACAAATAATAGAACCCATAAGGGCTTACTTGCTAATTACCTACCTCATGTGGATTGTCGCGTGAGGTGACATGACACAGGACCTAAGTGCAATATTCAATAAGTTTCAGGGGGTTCGTGCAATTTATATAGAAAATATAAAGTGATACTTAATATTAACATAACCAACTATTAAATACAAAAAAGTAGAGGGGTTAATAATTAAATTACCCCTCCAAGGCATTGATCATGCAGTAGAGCTTGCACTATGTGGAGGATTTGATGGTCGGGGAGGCATATCGCTTTGGTTAAATGAGCAGCCTTGATTAGATCTGAGCCTTGGTGATGATCCAATTGATGGGAGGTTAACTGGAAGAACAGGCAAGAAGGTCTTCTTCTTCAAACTTCGATCTTCAATTTCTGCATCCTCCAGCCTCCTTCTTCCTCGCCGACAGTTTCAATTGCTTTATATGACCCAGTAACATTAGAAGGAGGTTCTAGTTGGGTATGGGATGCGTCGGAGGGGATCTGGAGCTTCATGCACCTAGAGCTCTTGTTTAAATCATTGACTTGTCTCCAGGGAGTTCGCTGAGCTCCAACTCCTGCACAAGAAGAATCAAATGCTCGAGGCAAAGATCCTTGGCCAAAACTCAAAGCTTGCAACACAGTGGCATCGATGGATAGTAGAGCTCCTGTAGATGGTATAGGAAGGAGAATGGTGTAGTTGATTCGTGTAGAATCAAGATGAAAAAGATGGGAGCTTGATGAAGCATGCGATGGGGATGAAGATGGTCATGGGAGCGGGTCAAAACAAAGGGTGGAGCACAGTGAATTAGGGTTGGAGCACAATGCTCCAGCAATCGAAAATCTCTAAATTAAGCTACACTAATGATTCATTGACAACAATCAGGATTAAACTACACTACTAAAAAGAAATGTGATAAGAAGATCCAAGTTACAAGCTCGTACCTGACAAAATGCCAAGGATGAGAAGCTTCGGCTGAGAGAGACCCAACGAGCTGGAGTCCATGCCAATGTTCCTGCGAGCTAGCTGCTATCACCAGCAAGCTGACGCAGCTTGAAAATTAGGGTTATAGAGGATGAAGGGGGATCGAAAATAGATTGAAGATATGGCATTTTATTTATATATAGAATGGAGGGGGCATCTTGCGAAGTGGATTTTAGTTGGCTCGGTGAAGATTGATCTAATCAGAAGTTCGAGCGTGATTTATGGAGTCCTAATCTTCAATTTACATTTAGATCAGAGGGATAGATAATGAGTGGATCGAAAGGGAAAATGGAGAAAGTTGGGTACTTGAGGAGCTATGACAAGTCATAGGTACCAAAGGGGGAGTTGAATGTGGAGTCAACAAGAGAAGAGTTCTGGTTAGTCCACTTGGTCCAACTAGAAAATCAGGGAAAAGATTTCTCTAATTAAAGCAATATAAATTAGCAAAAAAATATTATTATAGGATAAAATAATAAAAATTCTTCTTACATTATGTAGTACATTATTATAATTTTTATTTTTTTTGACAAGATTATTTATAAGATGTTATTATTTACAGTCATATACAAAGGTATATATACGTGTCTTTGATATATTTTTTATTTTATAATTGATTTTATTATGATATTTCTCAACTTTATTATAAATTATTTAAATACACATTTACATATTTTATTATAATATTCCTATTTTGCTTGTTTATTTAATAATTAAATATATGTATTATTTATGTATAGTTTACCTACATACATTATTTATTTTAATTATTTTTTGATAGTTTTATTCTATGTTTATTATTTATATGTGTTTCAAATAATATTTACAAATATAGAAAAGTAAATGAAATGTTAAATTATAAAGAATATATATATATATATATATTGAATGTTATGTGCAGATATAGAGTACAATAGGAACACAAAAGCCAACTTTTGCATCTCAACTCCAAATTAAATGAAACCAACTTCATTAAATAGATAATTTAATTTTATGAATAATAAAGGTGAGTTTGGTCAATTTGAGTCTGGAGGAGATATATGTTCAAAAAAAATTGTGGCTTTTTTGTTTTGTGTGTCTTGGGTGCACTGTGCATTATTTTTTAGCAAAATTAATTTTTCTTTGTATTTTTATGTACAATATATGTGTTGAGAGTTTTGTTATTTGAGGTATAAAAATGGGAAACTAAAATATGTCCAAAAAGACTATTATTGTGATATAAAATTTGGATTTTTTAGCTATAGTCTATACAATTTGTCTACCCAATCTCCCCTTACTTTATTTATTGTTGACCAAGTCATCGTGATGACTGGTTCTCAGGGTCTAGGGTTACTTAGTGTCTTTGACACTTTCTTCTTTTCTTTTTCTTTCATTTATTATTTTATTTTGGAACTCAATAAAGTATTTTATATAGTATTTATAGATCAATTATTGAGTGTTATTTTGTAGAAATTAATAATATATAATTGAATTTAGTTAGAGATTTAAGGCCAAAATGAAAGAATGAATGTGATTAAATGGAGATTCATCCCCCACTATACTTTTTTGCTAGTCCCTAGCAAACATTTTTTCTAATAATTGCATAAAAGAAAATAAAGAAAATGAAAGGAAAGAACTTGGAATAATAGTTGACTCTTAAATTTGTCTTTGTAAAATCAAAGTTTGGAGCTCAGTTAGGACCTTTGGATTCTTGATGTGTTCAAACCACACTAAGGTTAGGATGTGTGACACAACATCCCCTAGGTTCCATACACCTATTACCCAGTTCAATTCATAATCTGGTCAGATCCATCCTCTAAGTCACATACTTTCGAAACTTTGAAATGACAAGTACCAAGTGTGTGAATTTGTTAGTTCTTCCCAAACAAACCACTAAACTATCAAGGAGTCTCATCCTATGGCAACTCATCCTCGAGGAGATAGATATTTCCTTCTAAGGATGGGTGCATGCTAGTTTACAACTAAAAGGGTGAGAACCAAGAAGAAAGGGAAAAGATTTGGAAATGGACAAGTGTAGTCGCATTCCCTTATGAAGCTCAACCAGTGTAATCGAATCTTCACCACAATGTGGGATTTTTATGGACGCTCCATATTTTTGGAATTTTTGGTGTAGTTTTTTTTAATAATTTCTATGGTTTCGTTACTCTGCATTCTTGTTTTTCCGCAACGTATATAGAATCTTTTGGTTTGCCCATGTTTTGGTATCTTGGAAAAAGTTGTGTTTGTAGACTATTCCTCATACAAAGCAATATTTCAATCCAGTCTCTTGTCGTTAGATACCCTTGCTAACAGAAGAAGTGGGTTGAAGTACCGAATTTGGTAGTCACCAAGAATGGTTCCTGAGACACCTTTGATGGAGTATCCTAGTATCCTTCCGACTTAGACTCCAAGATCTTTCAACATCCATCTGGGTTGAGCTAAGAATTAAGTGCAAGGTCTTTAGTCAAGCCATTGTCTCAAGGTCATATAGATGACATGATGTGTTCTATTTAGACGCATTGGATCAAGTCATGAACATTGTCGCATGGAACCTAAAGAAATAAGTCAATGCAACCTGAGGTATCTCAATTCTAGTCTTAGTGGTTTCTTCTCAAATTAGGTGGACTAAGATCTATACTAAGCTCAAATCTTCATACTTTATTTAGACTTGATCAGTTGCCTTGATTCTTCTGAAAAATGCAAATGTTGTGTACATTGCAAAAATCTTTTTTGTGAAGTAAATTTTTGATTTCGAACTTTTTATGATTTTTTGGAAAAGTATTGCATTTTTATGGAATTTTGAACACATTTTGCACATTTTTATGGATTTTGAAAATTTTGAAATTTTTAGGGTTTTGATATGGGTTAGTGAAATAAGTATCTACAGATAATTACACAGTAGTGCATCAATAGAAGAAGTGGTTGTAGGATTAACACTAGGAATTTACATGTTAAGTTAGTTATTATTCATAGATTTTTTATATATAAGGCTTGTAAAGATTTTTACTTACTACAATTATGTATAAGGTTCTCAAAATAGTTTGAAAACATTTTGACAAACATTTTTGAAAACTTTATTTTGTAGACATTTACAGAATTTGAAAATAATTTTGAAAAGATTTTTCAAACAGTATATCTAGATTTTTCAAAATAATTTTACAACTATTTTCCCCATTGTTTGCCAACTGATTATTAAAAAATTTATTCGAACAAATGAAAAAAAATTTTCCAAAAGTTTACAAAAGATTTTTTACAAAGGTTTTGAAAGCATTTTGCAAAAGTTTTCCAAACATTCTTCTGAATATTTTTCAAAAAATTTTCTAACCATTTTTCATATCATTTTGCAAAAAAATTTAAACCTATTTATTAGTCCATATACAAGTTTATAAAGGTGTACCATTTACAGTTGATTAATTGATATACTCTTTCACATGTATGAGTTAAGGCTAAAGTATATACAACGTATATATGACCCCCCATACATAGCTTGAGCTATGTCCTCGTAGCGATCAAAGAGAAAAAGGAAGACATAACTCGTGCTGAGTATAGGGAAGTTTTATACTGCAACAACTAAATAAAGAATAAGATTTCGATCACCCCCCCTAGATATTTAGGATCAACTTATCCTAATTATAGCCGATTGTACACAAAGTGGGGATGATCGAATAAGAGAACACAAATCATCGACTTGACATGTCTCCCCCTATACATAGGGTCAAGTACCCCTTAGTATAGACAAATAAGGAGATAGGCGAGAGAATAAATGAAGAGTAAATCAAATACGCTCATACCACTATACATAGGATTAAGTTTACCTCAATATAGCACATACGAATGGGATGAATGAAATAACGGTAGAGTGAAAGAATTGAAGAAGAAATAAAAAGAAGAAAAGAAAAAATGAAAAGTGTTTTTGAAGCTTATTTGCTTGATCCCTCTCTCACTAGAAACTCCTCTTGAAACACTACTTATATCGAGTCAACCACAGGCAGGAATGTATCATGATCAACATATGGTTTTAGCAACTGTCCATTCACGATAAAAGGTTGTGCATCAGTTGACACTCCGGATATAACGATGATGCCATTGTCACACACATTTTAGACAATAAAAGTCCCTGACCATTTGCTTCTCAGTTTTTTGGAAAGAAATTTAACTTTCCATCAAACAGCCACAAATTTAGATTTGGCTTGAAAGTATTGTGTCTGATTTTCTTGTCATGTCATCTCTTGACTTTCTCTTTATACATGAGTTTGTTGTCATAGGCTTTCTCTAAATACCAACAGTCGATTTAGGTCAAGTTTTATGTTCTTCCTAGTTGTCTCTCTATATAAGTTGCATATATTGACTTCCCATAGTCATTTGTGAATGAGTTATAGGGGAAAATGACATGCCATCTCGTACACCAGGCGATATGGAGACATTCCTAGAAGAGACTTGTACGTTGTGCAATAGGCCCAAAGAACTGAGTTAAGCAACTTTGACCAGTTCTTTCTATCAGGATGTACAAGGTTCTGTGAGAAAGATTTGAACTCACTATTAGAGCACTCACCCAAGTCGTTAGTCTGTAGGTCATAATGATATGTGATATAGTGTTCAATGATGTGCTCCTTAGTCAGCTTCTTCACTAATTTGTTGATAAAGTGGTTACCTATCAAATATAAGGATCTTCAGAGTCCCAAACTATGTAATGATGATGTCTTTAATGAATCCATACACTATACGACAATCTGCGGATTTGGCAGGTATAACCTCCACCCATCGATTAACATAGTCGACAACAAGTAATATGTACTCATAGCATTGGCTATTAGGAAATGGGTCGGAAATGTTGATTCCCCATGTATCAAAGATGTCGGATATTTGAATATATTTGAGAAGCATGGTGTCTCGAACGCTTATGGTGTCTCCCATCTTATAGCAGTCAGTACAACCTTTGACGTATTATGAAGCATCCTAGAATATAGTTGGCCACCAGAGGCTGTATTGAAGCACTTTTGCTGGTGTACGCTTTCCAGAATGGTGTCCTCCATATTCTAGTTTGTGTTCAGGACATTCATATGCTCCTCCTTGGGAATGCATCTTTTCAGGATACAATCAATACCTTCACGGAACAAGTAAAGATCCTCCCACTGGTAGAAATAGATATGGACATGAACTTGTCCACTTTCAGCTCTGGATAATCTTGTAGAACTTCCTTGGAGGTGAGGTAGTTCACAATATTAGCGTACGAGGGGAGAGTGGTGACTGCCTTGATAGCTTCATCCTTGAAGGTTTCAATGATAAGAATGATTTCTTGTTTGGGAGTTTTGATATCAGTTATTTTGGAAAGGAGATATGCCCCAACATTTTTGACACCATGCTTATCATGTATTTCTAAATCAAACTCCTGGAGTAAAAGGACCCAATACAAAATTCGTGACTTCACATCCTTCTTACTTTGCAGGTACCGTACTACAGAATGTTTAGTATACATAATGTCTTTTCACCAGAGCAGGTATGGCCCGAATATCTCTTAAGAAAATATTATGTCTAATATCTCTTTCTCAAAGACTGTGTAATTCTTATATGCATCATCCAATGTCTTCCTAGCGTAATAAATCACAAATGAGAATCCATTCTATCATTGTCCCAACACATCCCTAATAGGATAATCTATTGAAACTATTGTGATCTCGAATGGTAGAGACTAATATGGTGGTTGTAGGACATGAGATTGGTTTATGATCTCTTTCAACTGATTGAAGGCTTAGAGCACTCTGTCATGTACAATGAATTTGGTGTCCTGTCCTAGAATCTCTTTCAGAGATCATGTAATTTTACTGAAATCTTCGATGAATCTTCTGTAAAACCCCATGTGCCATAGGAATGACCTGACTTGCTTTAGTGACGTAGGTGGCTCAAGCTTGGATATAACATCCACCTTGGTCAGGTCGACCTCTATGCTTGCCTGGAGATGACATATCCCAACACAATTCCATCGGTCAGAATAAGGTAACTCTTCTCCCATGAGAGAACCAAATTTACTTCACAGCAATGTTGGAGAACTCAGTCTAGATATGGAAGGTGATTATCAAATCTATCTCCATAGATCAAGAAGTCATCCCTGAATACCTTAAGGAAACTGTGCACCATGTCTGCAAACACTGCTAGCATACATCTATGAAATGTAGGGGGGTGTTGCATAACCCGAACATCAACCAGTGGAATGCGTACATCCCAAATGGACAGGTAAATATGGTCTTCTATTGGTCTTCAAACGTAATCACAACATGATGGAAAGGTGAATGTGGTCTTCTCTTGGTCTTCAAGCCCAATCGCAACGTGATTATATCCTGAGTAGCCATACAAGAAACAGAAATATTCCTTTGCGGCCAGCCTTTTGACTATTTGATCGATGAAAGGAAGTGGAAAATGATCCTTCTTGGTTGTAAGATTCAAGTTTCTGTAGTCTATACATACATGCCATGATGTTGGCACTCGGCTCAGAATCTCCTCTTCTTTTTCATTAGTTACAATCGTAATTCTTGATTTCTTAGGAACTGCGTGTAACTAACTTACCCATTTGGAATATGAGATGGGATGAACCCTGCATCGCATCACTTGGTGATTTCATTTATAACAACCTTCTGGAGGTTAGGGTTTAGACGATGCTAAAATTCACATAAGGGTTTGTTGTTTTCTTCCAAGTAGATGTGGCGCAAGCACAATGAAGGGATAATCCCATGGAGATCTAATATTTTCTATCCTATGACTTGACTTTCTTTCTAGAACCTCAAGAAGATGATATTCTTGGTATGTAGTCAGTTTTGCATTGATAATGATGGGGAACATCTTTTCTTCATCCGTAAGGAAGGCATACTTCAACATTTGTGGCAACTATTTTAGCTCTAGAGGGGTTTGAATTGATTCAATGATGATCTTTTCTATTGTGGTTTGTGCAAGATCGGATGACTGTATACTATCCACCATTGTGACTTGAGGTTCTAAGTTCAGTGTATCAAAAAGATCTACAATGTATTCTTCTTGCCCGGACATGAATGGGGGTGTTTCAATTAGCGCAGACAACACATTAGTAGGTAACTTATATTCTAGGAATGGGGGAGATTCGATTATGCTTTCCCTGTGCTCCTCTTCGGAGAGGAATTTTAGGGTCTCTTCATCATCCAAAAATAAAGTAGTCTATCTGATTTGTACCAAAAAATCACACTCATCTATTGCATTCTGCTTTTGCTCGTTTTTATCTGACATAAATTCTGCAAGATTTGGTGCTTGGATCATTCTATCTGGACATTGTCACTACGAATCAAAAGGTGATCGTTTTGGTACCATAGTATACTATTGCCTTGGTTGTTCAAAGGAAAAATCGTCCCAATATGATCAGGTCTTGAGCAAGGGGACAGAGGTGTCCATATCTAAGACAATGAAATCTACATGGAACCGCATCCATTAAATGGTGGCAATGACATCCTCAAGAATCCTCTTTGGTCGCTTAATTGAAGTATCTGCAAACTACAGAATAATTCTGAACGGCTTTAACAGTCCTAACCCAAATTCTTTGAGTAGTGAAATGGGCATGAAATTGATAGATGACCTGCTGTCATGAATTGTTCATTCGAACTCTTGTTCGAAAATCGTGCATCTAATGAGATGCGCTCCCTTGTCCTTCTTGACGAGGAGTTTGTTGATGGCACTTATAATAGCCATGGTAAGAATATATTTTCAATATGGTCATGTCTATTTTTACGGTTTGATGCTTCGAAGTACATGCCTCTTTCAGACACTTTTTCCTAATCAGTATGTATTCCATTGCTTTTAGGAGTTACATTTCCATGATAATGTTATGCAAATATTCAATCACACCAGGACAAGACAAAGCATTTTTAAATATTTTAATTTTTTGTGTTTATGATTATGTCAGGAAATGGAATATACATCATCATTCAAAAAGTGTTCTATTGAATCAACTTTTACATGCAAATGAGCAGAAGGATTATAATCATTTGCCCAAATGGAAAAACTAACGAAAGGAACATTGATATTGTTAGCTCACACAGGATCCGTTGATGGTATCATCGTCTCTTCTGCAGTGGCTTGGCCTTGTCTTCTATTACTAGGTTTTGATTTTTATTTTCTTCACTTGTTTATCTTTTTTCTGCATCTGGTGATGTATGTTGTTCTTTCTCTTCTCCTCCTCTCAAACTTGATGCATGTGCAGCTGATGAGGACTTGTCTTGTGAAGTTTTGTTCTCCCTTCACACTAGCATATGGTTGCAGCATCATACCACTCCTGAGAGTCAAATAATTAGATAACATAATCGGGTCGTTCATACCTGACTAGGTCAGGGATCAAACATTGAAAACTATCCTCTCTTTGCGTCGGAAATTATTTGGATTCACCTCCACATGGGCTAGAATAACTATCTTGGCAGTGGTAGGGTCATCCAACTTCTTGATCATTTCACTCAACTTTTCACCAACTACGCTTGGGAGTCGAGTGCGGGATTCATGGGAGCTGCCTCATAATTCTCAACGTGATGCGATCATTGAGGTTGGTATTGCTGCGAGTGTTGAGGCTAGTGACTCTAATATGGAAGAAGGGGGAGTTGCTGGTAGTTGTGTTGAGGGAGGGACTTATACTAGTTCTGATAATAACCACCCGATTGTTGATGGTATTGACGATGGTATGGTTGGACCTGGTTCTGGTACAGTTGTATCTGTGGTTGGGCATTCTGTGAAGATTGATGGTTCTGGCATTGCTGGAAGCTCCTTCCAACCGGTTGTTGGTGGTATGTTCGAATCTCCAAGTTCTAACACTGGTTTTGTCTGCCAGGATGAGTCAGATTCGGATCATTTGCCCATGCGGATTTCACCTCTTGGATCTGTGGTGGAGGTAGATAGAAGAGTTCGGTGAAAGTCAGAGCCTCTGGGTGATAAACCACATCTTTGTCTTCTATGGAGATGGTGATCCCTTCTCCGGTACTTGCACGTAGTATAAATGTTGGATGGACTGTGGTTGCCCTTGACTCGGTCCCTTGTCTGGGCTCCTTCCACTTGGCATGAATTTCAGCTTTTATGCCACAGAGTTGTAGTAATTGATAAGATCCAATTGCTTCGAGATCTAGTCCAACTTATCCAGATGCATGGTTTTTTCTTTGATCACATCCAATTTTTCAAGATCTTGTGATCATTTTCCAATAATATCAACCTTGGAGAGATGTCTCCTAATGATGGTTAGGTTGGATCTTTCATCTCTTTTTCCTTTATATGATGTTGCCATATTAACAGGTTTGGGAGGAATCTGTGGGTGCTTCTAGAATGTGTGAGACGAAGATAAGGTGGTCCATCCCTCGGCCATTTCATCAAAGATTTGTCGCACCACATCTTCATCTTTATTAAAATGAGATCTTCTAGAAGTCGTATCAACTAGCTTCTAGGATTCTGGATTCAACCCATCGAAGAAGTTTGTCATTAAACGGGTCTTCGGAATGTCATGGTGGGGGCACTTCTCCTGTAGGTCCTTGAACCATTCTCATGCCTCATGGATAGGATCATGGGATAGCTGTGAGAAATAAAAGATGAGTGCACGCATTTGGTTCATACCACCCAAAGGACAATACTTGTGTAGGAAGGCAGATTTGAGAGCCCCCCAGGTCGCCACTACCTTCCCCAGGTGGCTTACCCAGTAGAGTACCTTGTCTTGCAGAATGAATGAGAAAGCAGTCATCTTGACTACCATAAACGAGATGTTGGTATAGTGCTTGGTACCACAAATGCAGTTAAATTGTTGTAGGTGAATGTAGGGTTCTTTGTTTGTATTTCCATGGAAGGGGGAATAAGTGAGAGCAGATGTATCTTGAGTTCGAAGTGCCCATGGATTGCAAAGATTTGGATCCACTCCATGATCTGCCCAACTGCAAGGTTATAAGTTTCCTTGCGAGTAGGATTAGGTTGCTCTCTCACCTCATCATCACCTCCATGGTTTTCTCTGGATTTCCTATCCTCTCCACCATGTTGATCTTTTCCTCCTCCTTTTTTGCCTATGTCCCTCCTCATATCATTCGCCATATCCTAAAAGGCCACCTGAGCTAGAGCTTGGTCCGTCAACTATTGTTGAATTGCTCGAATAGACGCGAGCAGTTAGCTATTGACATCATTTTGATCTACTTGGTGCCATTTACCCTTGGGTGCCATCTCAGGTTCAGAATCTGATGAGCTGATCTCCAGATCGGGTTCAATGTCTGCAGTGAGAAATTACCCCGATCAGTCTTGAAGTATGCACCAGATATGGAGAAGAGTTCAGAACCTGGGTATATACTAAACATTATTAAGTATGGAGATGTTTATGGAGTAAAATCAATCTCTATTCAAAAAGGAGAAAGTTCAGGAAAAGAGAAATGTTGGTTTATTTGGAAAGGGTACGGGGAGTCTTGAGAGTTGTTCGCAAGGTTCGAACCAATCTCTCTAGAATCACCCCCAAATTATTGGAGATGTTTACGCTAAGGATTCGATATGGGTGTTCGTGAAGTTCTAACAAAGTCGTCCTGAATGCAACTTCTTAGTGACAAAAGGGAATGAGATAATTTGGAATTGGAGCATGAAATGAAGAAGAAGTGGAAAGCGAAAAATAAACAAAAAGGCTCAAACCGAGTGAAAGAAGAGAAGTGTGAAAAGAAGTTGCAAGTGCGCATTGTTTTTTATCTTTACCAAAGTAATACCAATCAATCAAACCTCAATGCAAGGGTGAGTTCACCTACTCAACACAATGAATCGTGAAAATTTGGCAATTATGTTGTCAATTTTATTGGTTTTCAAGCAATCTTTTCAATCTAGTGCTTAGTAGTTATCCCTATAAATGAGTGAGTACGACCAGACAATCGTCATGTACATCCTACTTCCTTTGTAACGTAGGCTATACTTTTTAAAGGTCCTTGTTACTAGGTCTGGATCCACTACTCAGCCAAAAAATAGATAAGGAAGCCAATAGGAGAAACTAATACTTTCCCATGGCTTGGTACACGAACTTGGAACGATAGTACAGACATTGCAATGAGGGCATTGGCTCTGCTCACTACTTCATACCGGGTCAGATGTTTTACCCAAGGCGAGAACACCATCGTCGATAAGGCCCTACTCGCCAACGCATGATAGAAGAGCCAGTACTTCGTAAATCCAGTCACTAATAAGGCAGTACCTAGGCTAGGATTTGGTTTATATTCCTTAAGTTATGTGCCTCACTGAAAACATTAAGGGTATTGCTCACCCAATACAATGAATGTCCAATTAGTCAATTTTATTTTGGTTAAATTTGCTTTAATAGAACCTTTTAAAAAAATATAACTTTTTATTGGATTTTTTAAAAATAAATGACTAACATTTTTTTGGATCTACTTTGAATACCTATGTGATACAAAACTGAGGGAGATAGCGGAAAAGCAATGCAAGGTGACATAAGGATGGAAATCTCACCCTTGTGTCAAAATGATGTATGATCAGTAAGAAGACTTACATTAATTCTCAACCTTCTCCATGCAGGATGCAAGATAAGGAATTTAAATATACTACATACAAATGCAAGCTGGTGAAATTGCCTTAAGCAGGAATTGTTATTAGCGTGAAGAATCGATTTGTTGAATTGATTAGATATAATAACAAAAGTTTGTTCTTGGAGAGTCATCAGTGTTCCGACAAATCGGATTCTACAAGCGTTGCATCGATCCTCTCATGGCACGTGGCATCGATTCCGGGCAACCAACCAAAATTTGATCTAAGTCCAAGCATAGAAGCTATAGGTACATGCAGATAATTAGGGCTTTGGTCCTAAATTACCGAGTCAAGCAATCCTAGAACTATGGTCTCAATCACATTAAATAAATAAAAGAAAGACGAATCACGAAAAAAATTAAGAGGAAAAATAGGGAGGAATAAAGTTACAAGGAAAAAAATAAGAAAAACCATGAGAACCCCCAAGTGAAAAACACTTGGTAAAATAGGTCCGAAGAGTGTACAAGTGTCCATAGTACTTGTGTTATTGCAAATTAAGAATTTAATCACTCTCTCATAAAAATTTAAATAACTTCTAAGCTAAATTGCTATGTTGATCCCTTATCCTCCTCTGTTGCTCTCTCCTGATGGTACATGAAGAACCACCAACCTCCACGTCTCTCATGTGCAGTGAGCCTCCTAAGAAACTATCCCTTGATAAGCGAGCCCTTGCAATAAATTCAAATAAGAAATATGGTCAGAACAATATACATAGGAAATAGAGTAAGTAGAGAAATGAGCAATCAATGATAGACAAAAATGGTAATAAAACTAAGCAGGCTATCAACTCTACTCAACCATTGCTCCCTGGTAACAGTGTCATTTGCTGAACACGGTTTTGAGCCAGTCTGGTATTCTACAGAAGGAGAGAACACCGTTGCTGAGGCGATAGCACATGAACCACTAATTCCAACAACAAACAACCCTCACAAGAAAATTAAAGTAATCAATGTGAAGTGAGCCAAATTTTATTTTTATCTTTAACTTTAAAAAATATGTGTATAGTAAATAAGTGTAGAGTGTCGAACCAAAGAGAGCAAAAGGGAGTAGAGGTGCAACCTACTTCGGCATATTTTTGTTTTTAATTATTTTTGTAAAAGTTTAATTACATTTAAATTTAAAGATTTTATTTTTTTTATTTTTTGTTTTTGAATTTTATAATTTTTATTTCCTTTTTTTATTTTGCAACTTTTTAGTTTCTTTTTGTTTTTAAATATATAATATGTAGATATATATAGTAATAATAATAGTAATAGACATAATAATATAATATATACAATAAATGGATATAAAAGTACATAAAATACAAATAAGAATAGTCATTTTTATATTTTTATGATTTAAATATATAAGTAGGAATTTAATAATAATAATAATTATTATTATTATTATTATAAGTATATAAGCCAATATAAGTATATATACTGGATACGTTTTATATTTTTATAATATAACTATATGCTTAAACTTATTAAAATAAAATGCTTTTGTATTTTTAATATTTTCCCCTTATTTTTTTATTTTTATTATATTTTTCCTGATTTTTAGGTATTTTAGTGTATTTAATATAGAAAAAAGTTTATATAATAAATAGGCCAAGTTGTTTTGGATTTTAAAAATTGATGACAGGTTAAAAAATTCCAAAACTAAATTTAATATATATTATATAATATAAATAAAAATAAGAAATAGACACAAATATTTTTTTATTTTTAATAGAAATTTTTATAATTTTTATAATGTTGTTATGGTTTTGTTATTTTTAGTGCTTTCTTTTTGCATTTTTTCTGATTTTGGTCTGGAGTTATAATATACGGTAGTATATAATATATAATTTTTTTTGGGATTTTTGGAATTGGTTTTAAAATATTTTGTATTTTTTCTAGGCAAATGGGGCATAAATGGCTCCTTATCTAACTTTAATAAATAGGAAAGCACCAATAATGCTAAATTAAAGCATTAACAAATAGAACATAATATTCAGCACCTACAGAAATGTTCCCCTAATTTTTGCAGCACAAGAGCTATTATAAGAAAATAGAGACACATATAAATAATTACAATACTATGAAAGGATTTATGTAATAAAAAAAGTCTGATGGTTTACATACAAAATACCCTAAAGTTTTACACATAATTACAAATTTTATAAACCAAAAACAAATAACAGAACATAGAATACCTCACTTGCAAATTACCTGCCTCACATGGATCGCCATGTGATGTAACCTAGAACAAGACCTATGTGTAATATTCAATAAGTTCCTGAGGGTCGTGTAATTTTTACACAAAGTATAAAACACTACTTAATATTTACAAGACCTAATATTAAATACAAGAAAGGGAAGGAGTTACTAATTAAATTACCCCTATAAGGCACTAATCAGGCGATGGAGCTTACGCCTTGTGGTGGATCTGAGGTTGGGGAGGTGTACTGTTTCGGCTGAAATGAGCGGCCTAGATTAGATCTGGGTTGCGTTGATGATCCAATGGTTGGGAGGTTAACTAGAAGAATGGGGAAGAAGGTATTCTTCCCCGAACTTCTTTCTTCGATTTCTACATCCTCTAGCCTCCTTCTACCTCACCGACTATCTCAATGCCTTTTTGGAACTCAGTAGCACCAACCTGATGTTCTAGTTGGGTTTGAGCCCCATTGGAGGGGGCATGGAGCTTGATGCACAAAGAGGTCATGTTTAGATCTTTGACTTGTCTCCAGGGAGCCCGTTGAGGTCCAACTCCTGCACAAGAAGAATCACAAGCTCAAGGCAAAGATCATTGGACGAAACTCAAAGCTTGCGACACAATGGGATGGATGAACGGTGGAGCTTTGATGGATGTTAGAGAAAGGAGATCAATATACTTGATTTGTGCAAAATCGGGATGGAAAAGATAGGAATTTGATGAAGTAGACGATGGGGATGAAGATGGTCACGGAAGCGGGTCGAAAGAGGGGGTAGAGCACAATGAATTAGAGCTAGAGCATACAAATCCAGCAATCAAAAATCTCTAAATTATGCTACCTGAATGATTCATTGACCATACTAGGATTAAAACACTACGGGAAATAAATGTGATAAGAAAGACCTATGTTACCTGCTTGTATATGATAAAATGCTAAGGAGCATAAGCTTCGCATGGGAGAGTCTATGGCAAGCTGGATCGTTGCCTCCTGTCATTCTTTCTCAACGTCAATGCTCCTGCGAGCTTGTTGTTGTCACCAGCATGCTCAAGTGACTCGAAGATTGGGGTTACATAAGATGAAGGGGGATCAAAGGTTTGACATTTTTATAAACAAAGTGGAGGGGCATCTTGAGAAAAGGATTTTAGTCGACTCGATAAAGAATGATCCAACTAGAAGTTCTAGTGTTATTTAGGGAGATCAAATATCTAATTTTCATTAATATTAGAGAGCCAGATAATGAGTGAATCGAGCGTGGAAAATGTAGAAAATTGGGGACTCGAGGAGCTCTAACAAGTCATAAGCACCAAAGGAGGGAGTTGACTGGGGAGTCAACAAAAGAAGAATTATGGTTGGTCCACATGGACCAACATAAAAATCAAGAGAAAGTATTCTATTATTAAATTAAAATAATTTAATAAAGATTTTATTAATTTTAGGTTAAAACATGAAAAATGCTTCATATTTTATGCAGTATTTTATTATAATTTTTATTTATTTTTACAAACCTATTTATTAGATGTTAGTATTTACATGTATATAAATAAGTATATATACATGCATTTGATGTATTTTTATTTTTTGTAATTTAGTTTTTATTCTGATATTTACCTATTTTATACATCTATAACTTATTTAAATACACGTTTCCTCATTTTTATTGTAATTTTCTAATTTTATTATTTATTTAAATAATTAGATATATGTATTATATAGGTATAGTTTACCTATTTGCATTATTTACTTAAATGCATTTTTAATGGGTTTATTTTTTTATTTATATATATTTCAAATAATATTAGCAAGTATATAAAAATAAGAAAATTATAGAATTATACATAATAAATATATTGAATATTATAAACGGGTATAAAGTACAATAGAAAGGCCAACATTTGTATCTCAACTCCAAATTAAAAGAAACCACCTTTAATAAACATTTAAGGGATTTTTACCCAGCAGACTCTGGAATCTTTTGCAATTACCGCTACGACCTTTGAAATATCGATATTCCTCCCTCGACCCTGTAAACTTGCTCCTTCTTACCCTACAAACCCTACCGTTAAATTGACACATCTAAAGTTAACTTCTTTAGTTAAAAACGAGTTAATCTAACCAATCCTCGATCGGACGGCTAGAATTAAGCAAGAAGAAAAAAATTATTCCCTCCTGTTATAGCTTTCCCTCCCACGAGTCTCAACCTGACGCGACGTTCTACCTGGGGCTTTGCAGGGGCAGGGAGAGGGCTTCACAGGGGCGGGGGGCAGCTCGCGGGGAGATGTTCCCATGGGGAGGTGGAGGAGCGGGGGGAGCTCGCAGGCGGGTGTTCCGCAGGGAAGCTGGAGGGGCGAGGGGGTGCAGGGGAGGTGGAGGGGTCGGGGGAGCTCTTACAGGGGGGGGCGAGGTAGGCGGCGATGGGGAGGTGGAGGGGCGAGGGTGCTGGGGACGATGGGGAGGTGGAGAGGCGCGGGGAGCTCGCGGGCGGGTGTTCCGCAGGGGAGGTGGAGGGGCGGGGGGTGCAGGGAGGTGGAGGGGCCGGGGGAGCTCGCGGCAGGGTCGGGGGGTGCGGGGGGCGTTGTAGGCGGCGATGGGGAGGTGGAGGGGCGGGGGTGCTGGGGATGATGGGGAGGCGCGGGGGGGGGGGAGCTCGCGGGCGGGTGTTCCGCAGGGGAGGGGGAGGGGCCGGGGGAGCTCGCGGCAGGGCCAGGGGGGTGCAGGGGGAGCTCGCGAGCGGGTGTTCCGTAGGGGAGGTGGAGGGGCCGGGGGAGCTCGCGGCAGGGCCAGGGGGTGCGGGGGGCGTTGTAGGCGGCGATGGGGGCGGGGGGGGGGGGGGGGTGTTCTGCCGCAGGGCCGGGGGAGCTCCCAGGGGGTGCGGGCGGGCGGGGTCGGCAATGGCGGCGAGCTAGGGTAAGGGGGGGTGCGGGCGGTGAGCTAGGGTCGGTGGAGCGCCGGCCGCCGGGTGGGAGGGGGTTGCTTCGAGCATGGAGTCGGTGGAGCGCCGACCGCCGGGGGAGAGGGGGGTGCTTCGAGCACGGGAGGCTAAGTAAGGATAGGGAGTGGCATCTTTGGTAAATTTGATAAATAAAATGGGTATCATATAGAAGAAGATAACAGAATCCGGTTAATTTTAACGGCTCAATGGATGGGAGTTAACCACAGGGTCTGCAGGGTAAAGGTTAACAAGTTTACGGGGGTGAGGGAGGAATTACGATGTTTCAAAGGTCGTAGCGGTAATTGCAAAAGATTACAGGGTCTGCCGGGTAAAAATCCCAACATTTAATTTAATTTTATGAATAATAAAGGTGAGTTTGGCAGGTTTTGATTACGTAAGGAGGAGATACAGGTCTTGAAAATTTTTCTTTACGGATTTTTGTTTTCTTTGTCTCAGGTGCACTGTGTTTTAGTTTTTAATGAAATTGATTTTGTATTTTTATTTGTATTTTTATGTACAATATCCATGTTGAGGATTTTGTTATTTAAGGGAACACAATGGGAAACTAAAATAGATCCTAAATGCCTATTATTGAGCTATAAAATTAGGGTCTTTGAGCTGTAGTCTATTCAATTTATTTGTCCTATCTCCCCTACTTTATTCCTTGTCGACTAAGTGACGAGTCTGAGAAGAACCCAAATTAAATGTCATGGATTATCAAGCGCTTAATTATGAATGCCATTTCATTGTACGTGGGCAATCAGAATCAGTCAAAAATAATCACAATTATTTAGTCAATTTTTAATCGTGTGGTTTTATGTTTATTTTACTTGGGCAACTCTCAAGGTCGAACACAAGGAGGCAAAGGAACAACCTAGAAATTTGTCTATCAAAGTTCATGCATTATTTTCGAGATGGTCTTTTTTGTAATTTTTATTGCAATATGGGATGCAAAGTGCAAATCAGGCCTATTTTAAGGACAAGAAAATGAATATCAATCAAACGATGTCCAAAAAATATGAAACTCGGCGAAGATGACAATTATGATGAAATAAGTGCACTGTTATTTTTTTGGAATTTTGGATGCATGATTAAATTTTTATGAATTTTTGAATGCAAATGATGTGAATTTCAATATTTAATTATAATAAATATTAAACCTATTCATTTCCAAGAGATTAAATTACCCAAGATCTATCACTAGGTGATTGATCTCAGAAAAATCCTTAACCTCAAAAATGCAAGATTTAATACCTATTAAAAATTAAAGATCGAAATACATAAAATGATTTTTAGCAGGCAAACGATGCATGCAAATGCAATTCTTTTTCGGAACGATGTAAAATACAATTAATTCTATAGTCTGTGAATTTTTGATAATTTTTTTAGAGCATTGGTTAATTACTTATGAATTTTCAAGCACATAATGGGCAAAATATACAATTTCTACACAACATTTAATTTTTAAATAAACAAAAACCAAAAAAATGCAAGTCATGTGCCAAGATGTAGAGAATTAATTGACGAACATCATGTTATTTTTTAAATAATATAAAATGCAACATAGAGGTCCGAAATTAAAGGAGAATGCAGGGTTATCAATGCAATTATAATATTTAAATAAATATAAAATTACAAAGAAGGGATCAAAATGTAAATACCGAAAAGACTGGGGAGAAGTTTGTAAAATTTCTAGATGGTCACGTGCATAGCAAGTGACCTCTTGTAACTGGGCTTCTGCGTAAATATATGAATCCTCAGGGATCAATCAGCAAATGTTCCAAAATGTCACGTGTAGATAACGTGACTGTTGGATGGGGTTCTCTGCATAATATCAGACTGCTCTAGGGGTGTCAATGCAAAAGTCCCCCCTATGCATGTGCTACTCGCATGCGTGGGGGTCTCGTGCGTCACGCTCGGTGCTGGCTTTTTGCGGAAGGGGTGGTGCTGGTAGAGCGTACCGCCTCCCGCGGTGGTCGACAGAGTTGATGGCGGTGGTTGTTGGACGATGCGGTAGCCGGCTGAAGTTGATTGGAGTCGAGGCAGAGGATGGTCGCAGCTCTGATGGAGAAGACGTGGCAGTAATGCAAACGGCAGGGATCTTGGAGGTTGTCAATGAATATGGGTGTTGAAGTCGAAGACGTTGGTGGTCGACGGTGTAGCGTTGTTGGAGAAGAACTTGGCTATACGGGATGAAACCCGGAGCGATGTCAGAATCAATGGCGAGGTGTCGCGCTGCAATGGCTGCTAGGAGGGGGCCAAATCTCGTCGGAGTTAGGTGTTCTCCGGGTTGTCACCACTAAAGAGCGCCTTGAGAAATTAAGGGTATCGGCGGATAGTGGCGAAGGTCAGGGGTGCGGAGCTTTTATAAGGCTGGTGACGCTGGAGATGGTAGTAGGTCGCGGGAGATCAAGGATTCGATTAGATTTCAAGGAGATTGCGATTTGAAGATCGGAGATGGGATTCGAGGAGATTTGGGGGAGGAGATCACGGAGGACATGGGTAGCGGTCAATCGTGAGATCCGCAGGGTAGAGATTTCACGACGATAGGTGGTGGCCGACCGAAGGGGGTAGGAGGAAGATGACGGTCCAGGGGTCGTACGATTGGTCGAGATCGGTTGGCCCTGGTCTTGCCATGTGGCGGCAAAATGAGGAGGCTGGCGGATAACACGTGCAGCACGCGTGCGTGGTCGGCACGTGCACTGCACGTGCGATATTTTTTTTATAAAAAAGAAATGAAAATAAAATCCAAAAATGGGTGACACGTGGTGGCTCAAGGAGCTGCCACTTGTCAGCCCCAAAAAATTTGGAAAATAAATACGTTAATAAAAATGTGAAAAATTGTAAATGACTTCGGATCGAAAAAATTTCTTCATGAAAGTTGCTTGTCTCGATGAGATCTGCAACTTTCATGAAGACATTAAAACTAAAATAGATCATTTGTGCAAAGTGATTTTTTGGGGTATCCCATGCACATATAATACCTTGATTTTTGGGTTTTTATAATTTTTTGTCATTTTTAAACCATATAAAAATCCAGAAAAAATATGATAAAATCACAGACAAATATTTCCACATTATTCTAATTTTTTATTCTTATTATTTAAGAATGAGAATAAATAAAATAAAATGTGAAAAAGACAACTTTTGTACAAACAGTTAGTGAAGACTCGAACTTGGTTAGTTTCTTTGATTTCAAGCTCAATTTGGATTTAGATTTTTGCACATTTTAATAAAACTTTCACAAAGAAGACAAATGAAAAAGAAATCATATAAAATGGGCTAACTATGTATATAAAATAATAGGTCAAAATCATTAAAATACAAAATGTACAAAAGAGGCCCAAAATCGAACTTTCTCAAATGAGCTCCGATTCACTTGAATTTGGTCTTCTTATTTTGAAGATAATCGAATGTAAATTAGTTCAAAAGTGAGTAGGATCAAATCGAACACTGGATGGGGAAGATATGAAGGTTTTAGTCAAAAATCCTATAAATAGGGTTTGGGTTTTTGAACCACTTATTAAGGTTATTGATTTTTTGTATTTTTTATTTATTCTTGTTAGTGATATGTATACAATGGAGGTGGTTTTGGGTCAGTTGGAGTTAGCATGAACTAGTTAAAAATCAGAAAAGTTAGGTTATTTACAGGTCAATTGTACTGTGATTTTTGGCTTCTTATTTTGTGCGAAAATAAGTAATAAAATGCAATTCTTATCAATACATGCATGAATGCTAATTATACATAATAAATGAAGAAATGTCAATGATTTTAAGGATTTGAGCTTAATTAATCAATTTTATAGTCATGAAATTGAGATTCATCATCCCTCTATACTTAAACTATGCTCGTCCCTGAGCATCAAAAGAAATGTCATGAGGTGAAATGAGATTGGGTTCCATACCAAGAACATGAGCTGATGGTGAAAATGAAACTAGACTCGACCTTTAGATTATTAGTTTGGCGGAACTTCTGTGACACTTATAATTTTAAAATCAACACCCTTACAGTTCTACACATCATTGTCACAGTTTCAGCTCAGAAGTTATTTTAGATCAATCTTCTTCCCAAAGCATAACCCATGAACATTGAACAATCGACTCATGTGTGTGAAGGGTTTTATCTCTTCCCATCCAGAATATCGGACTACCATGAAAACCTATTCTCCAGTAACTCGTCCTCAGGGAGTCAGGTATTTCCTTCTAAGGTCTGTCGTGATGTGTTCACAATCGAAATGGGGGAGAAGTTTAGAAGAAGAAGAAAAGAACTGGAGGGTGGCCAGTGTAGTCACCTCTCCTTGTGAAGCTGGCCAGTGTAGCCAAGTCTCCACCTAGATCTGCAGGTTTTCTTGAAGCTTGGACCTTTTTGGTCAGATATTTATTTGTAGTGGCTTCTTTGCATTTGGATTTTTGCTGGTTTTGCTTGGATCATGTTGTGCCCCAACGCATATAGAATCTTTTTTCATACATGTTTTGGGGCCATAGAAAAAATTATGCCCAGCCATCCATCCCTTTTTTGAAGCTTTATTTTAACCCGTACTCTGGTCTTTAGATTTCCACGCTACCAGAAAAGAAACTCACACATTCTTTTAACAACCCGTATGAGTTGAGCTAAGTGTATAGTGCGAGAGTACACATTAATTCCTTATCGCAGAGTTGTACCCAGAATGAAGAGACCATGTTAAACACTAAGAGTCAAACGCTGCACATTTTCATGTTGAACTGGAAGAATTAAGTCATAGACCTGAAGTTTCTAAAATCCTATTTCTCGGTGAAGTTCCTCTTAAAATTAGGTACATTAAGGTCAAGTCCAGACCACTCTCGATTTCTGCTCATCACTCGGTTCAGAACCCAAGGACTTTTCACAGATGCAAATGAATGTAATGTTGGATGAAGTGCAGTTGTGTGAAATGCAGACACATTTTTTTCTTCTTTTTTTTTTAATTTGTGATATCTTTCTCTCCTTTTTTTTGGATAATTTTCTAATGCAAGGTTTTTTTATGCAAAAAAGAATAAGAATCCATTTTTTTAAAAAAATGGTTGGACACAGTCAATTTTAGTAGAAAAAAAATTTCTTTTCTTTCTCTTTTTGTTGTTGTTTTTTTCAATTTAGTTACCCACCATGTAAATACATATAGACTTACACGAAAGTATGAGATATGGGTAAAATATATACACAGTATGTATATACACCACCTATACTTAGCGAGTGTTGTGTCCTCAGAGCACAAGAAGCGTAAAGAAGACATAGCTCGGCCTAAGTGTAAGAGAGTGAAAGAAAAAAGAAAAAGAACAAGATAAATCAGTCCGCCCCCTATACTTAGGCTGTGAATAGTCTAAGCATAGAAGAAGAGTGAAATTGGGGCGGTCGGGATATGTGAATGAGGAGAGTATATACATATGGGCATCAGTTCCCCCTATACTTAGGCACTGATTAGCCTAAGAACGGAAGAAGAGTGGAAATGCGGTGACCATGAGAAGGAGATAATGGTATGTACAGATGGCATCGGTAACCCCCCCCTGTATACTTAGGCCTCGACCTAAGTAAAGGAAGAAGATGTACAAGGAGAACGATGTGGTCGGGAGGGAGGGTGGGTAGCCGATGATTAAGGTGGTTTCTGTATAAAGGGAAGTACAAAATTTAGTTTTTTCTCCAGTGCTTGCCGTAAAGAAGGATTATCTTCTTCAGTCTCAATTTTATATATTTTTCTGGATTTTCAATTTTTGGGTGTTTTTGAATATTTCAATTTTTTTGGTATTTTCTTTGAGGTGTGGTGATGTGGTGTTTTCCGTAGATGAGCAGGGACTTTGATGTGTTGAGTGAGAATTAGAGTCAGAGATATTCCTAGGAGAGTAATATGCAGAGGTGCTATTGTCAGAGTCGTCCGTATGGTGAGCATAGTCCATGGGTTTCTGAATATCCTCGAGGTTCTCTATAATAGATCGATCTATTTTATCCTCTACTTTCGAGCTTCCATAAAATAAACTGAGTCGGTAGGTACTGAATTTTTCCTCCATTAATTCATATCTCTTAGTGATCCTTGAAATGTCATCCTCCAAAGAATTTTCAGGAGCAGTTTGTATAGTTTCTCGTTTTTTGAATTTGAGATTCAATTACCTCTTCCATTTTCATGTATGAGCTGGGAGAAGATCTTCTTTGAATATCAAATATATGATCTTTATCTTTTGAAAATTTCTCCTCTAAAGTAATGAAAGGAGTCTGCTCAATAGTATAGAAACCATGGTGTGATTCGGGCATGTATAGATGGTCTGAGTAGAGTTCATTCCTTTGATCATGATTGGTCGGACCTTGATTTTGTGTTGTTACCATACAGGTTTTATGTGTGTCGACGTCATCAGTCCAGTCCTCTATATGAGTATCATGTCTGAAGATGGGAATGTCATGGTCAATCCAAGATGATAGTTGTTCATTTGTGTTCAAGGTTGGAGGAGGTGGAAGATGCAAAGAAGTGTTAAATTTGATCATGTGGTTAGAATCTCCCATGAATGATGGATAGACATTTACAGAATATAAAGGATGGATTGTATGATCAGAATAGAGAGGATTGACATTTGAAGAAGTGGAGACCTCAATCGTTTGTTTGTTTCTATAATCCGAATACAAAGGATTGTCATTCATGAAGTAGAACAGATTTGTAGAGAGGGTTCGATTTATTTGTGGGTGAGAGTCTCCTGTGGAAGTTGGATGATGTGTAGTTGGATGAGGTTTTGAAACTATGGGTCTAACTGAGACGTATTCATTTTCATAGTATAGCTCTAATGGATACTTGGATAAATGTTACGACATTTTTGAAAGAGCTGAAATGAATGACGATTTGGGTTTGACCGAGATGAATTTATTTTCATGATATAGATCAGATCAATAAAGAGACAAAAGTTCCATAATTTTTGAGGGAGGTTTATTGGTTGACATAATGGATCTATTTAAAATCAAGAAAGGAGAGTGATGGCACAAGTATGCAGCTTTTGATCTTGGAAATCGGTTTGTGCACACAAATCAAATAGAAATCAAACCCCAGATTCATCAACTCATACAATGAAGCCGCAAGAGTTTGGAAATTTTCTTTTCAATTTTAGTTGGTGATAAATCAATATTGGAAAATAAATTAGCGAGCTATTAGGTGGCAGAAATTTTCTTAATGACTGGCCCGAATTCTTACGACTAGTTGCACCTACTTTCAGCCAGTATGGATGTAAGTACAAATCGTAAAACTGCTACCCGTGTTACTTAAAGACGGAGCCTTACGTAGTGTCCTTTAAACCACCCACTCTGCTAAGGAAATTCGGACCGTGTACCGACTACCCGTAGATACTCGCTGAGAAGTAGATAATCGTTCTTATAGAATTAGTAGTCAATATGAAAATCCGGATTTAGGCTCTAGCCTTAAGTGTCGTCTCTCACTCACTTAGATAAATAAAAGAATCCAAGGTCAGGGTTGCTCTCCCATGAAAATTCTTGATTTTATGGGTTATTTAAAAATTAGCTATATTTACAATCCCAATTTTAATTAGGTGATCATTGAAAATTTAAGGTGAGCACAAATGCACGTCTACCATCCAATCCCAATTTCCTTTTAAATTATGTGACAAAAAAGAAGGTAGAAATTCGGGAAAAGTTGATGCACATGAAAAACGATGATGTAGGCTTAGATAGAAGACTGACAATGATTCCTCACAATCTCCATGTGGGATGCAATACAAGAATTAAAAATTTAATCTATATGAATGCAAGGCGATGAAAACCGCACCTAGCAGAAAGTTTAATTAGCAGGGAAGAATTGAATTGAATTTGACTAAGTTGAACGATCTAATGTGCGTCTCAATTAACGTGAAGTGTGGTCCTAGGTTCTACGAGCACAATAAAAAATTTAAAAGCTCTACGAGCCGTATGTGTAGGTCTATCCTAAGCGTCACTCAAGTCGGGCCCCACCCTCACCGGAGAGTGAAACAGGCTACGACACACCACAGAAAAAGTTTGAGGTTTTTTTTACACACGCGAGAGTCCAAACGGACACCGCTAGAAATGAGCAATTAATTATAGAAAATAAAATTGTAGAAATATAAATCCCAGACTCCATACTCTCTCATGACTTGACTCGATCGTAATTTTTAATGAGGCTTTTCGGAAGTCGGTGAAGTTGTGTCGGTTCTGGAAAAACCGCTCTACGAACATCGGGTACCACGCAAGAAAAATAACAGAGAGAATGTAAGAAAGTGACACAAAAATAAATCAAAAGAAAATAAAAAGAAAATAAATGCTAAAAATAAAAAAATAAATACAGGAAAAAAATGGAATTTACAGTGAAAAATTCGAGGGTCAGACTACTCGAATGCGGAAAACCAAGAAGTTGTAGACAAAATCTAAACAGTTTGCCTCCCTATCAACGGTGCCATCTGACGAGTCCGAGAAGAGCCCTAATTAAATGTCATGGATTATCAAGTGCTTAATTATGAATGTCATTTTGTTGTAAGCGGGCAATCGGAATCAGTCAAGAAATAAACACAGTTATTTAGTCAATTTTTAATCGCGTGGCTTAATGTTTATTTTACTTGGGCAAGTCCTAAGGTCAAACACAAGGAGGCAAAGGAATAACCTAGAAATTTGTCTATCAAAGTTCGTGCACGGTTTTCGAGGTGAACTTTTTTTGTTATTTTTTATGCAATATGGAATGCAAAGTGCAAATCTGGCCTATTTTAAGGACTATAAAATGAATATCAACCAAACGATGTCAAAAAATATGAAACTTGTCCAAGATGATAACTATGATGAAATAGGTGTACTTTAATTTTTTGGAATTTTTTGATGCACGATTAATTTTTTATAAATTTTTGAATGTAATTATGCGAATTTCAATATTTAGTTATAATAAATATTAAACTTATTTATTTCCAAGAGATAAAATTATCCAAGATCTACCACTGGGTGATTGATCTAAGAAAAATCCTAAACCTCAAAAATGCAAGATTTATTACTTATTAAAAATTAAAAATTGAAATATACAAAATGATTTTTAGAGGGCAAACGATGCATACAAATGCAATTCTTTATGGGCGTGATGTAAAGTACAATTAATTCTATAATCTATGAATTTTTGGTAATTTTTAGAGCAATGGTTAATTACTTATGAATTTTCAATCATACAATAGGAAAAATATGCAATTTTCTACAAAAGAATTAATTATTAATTAACCACAAATCAAAAAAATGTTATTCATATGCCAAGATGTGGAGAATTAATTGACGAACATCAATCTATTTTTTAAAATAATAAAAAATGCAACGTAGAGGTCCAAAATTAAAGGAGAATACATGGGTATCAATGCAACTACAATATTTAAATAAATATAAAACTATAGAGAAGGGATCAAAATGTAAATACCAAAAAGACTGGGGAGAAGTTTGTAAAACTTCCAGATGATCACGTGCAAAGCACGCGACCTCTGGTAACTAGGCTTCTGCGCAAATATATGAATCCTCACTGGTCAATCAGCAAATGTTCCAAAAAGTCACGTGCAGAGCACGTGACTGTTGGATGGGGTTCTCTGCACAATATCAGACTGCTCCAGGGGCGTCGATGCAAAAGTCTCACCGACGCACGTGCTCCTCATGTGCGTGGGGGTCGCGGGCATCATGCCTAGCGCTAGCTTTTTGCGGAAGGGGCGGTGCTGGTGGAGCGCACCGCCTCCCACGGTGATTGACAGAGTTGATGGCGATGGCCGGCTAGACGATGCGGTAGCCGGCTGAAGTTGACTGGAGTCGAGGCGGAGGAGAGTCGTAGCTCCGATGGAGAAGACGTGTCGGTGATGCCAACGGTGGGGAGCTTGGAGGTTGTCGATGAAGATGGACATTGAAGTCGAAGACATTGGTGGTCGACTGCGTAGCATTGTTGGAGAACTTGGCTCGACAGGATGAAACCCGGAGCGATGGCAGAATCGATGGTGAGGTGTCGCATTGCAACGGCCACTTGGTGGGGTCTGGATCTCACCGGAGTTAGGTGTTCTCCGGGCTGTCACCATCGGAGAGCACCTTGAGAAATTAAGGGTATCGGTGGATAGGGGCGAAGGTCGAGGGTGATGGAGCTTTTATAGGGCTGGTGACGCCGGAAATGGCAGTAGGTCGCGGGAGATCAGAGATTCGATGAGGTTTTGAGGAGATTGCGATTTGAAGATTGGAGATGGGATTCGAGGAGATTTGGGGGAGGAGATGTAGAGGACACGTGCGACGGTCAATCGTGAGATCCGTGGGGTCGAGATTTCGTGGTGATAGGTGGCGGCCGACCAAAGGGGGGAGGACGAAGATGACAGTCCAAGGGTCGTCCAATCGGCCGAGATCGGACTACCCTGGTCTTGTCATGTGGTGGCAAAATGAGGAGGCCGGCGGAGCATGTCATCTATAAAGAAAAAAAATGTATGAACTCCTAAACTTTCCTAAAAGCAAAAAAAATCACTAAAAAACAAGGGGTCTAGAAATTAAAAAAAATGATGGTGGCAAGAATTTGAAATACAAGATTGGATTAGTAGTAAAGGCTTTTAGTTCAAACAAGGAGTAAACTATGATGAAGTCCTCTCTCCTATTATAAACATTAATCTCGTAAGAGTGATGTTAGGCTTGGTTTCTGGATTGGTCTTGGAGCTAAAGCAGATGGATATGAAGATGACATTTCTTCAAGGTGACCTAAGAAATCTACATAAAGAAACCACAATGATATTAGGAAAAAAAGGAAAGATGACATGATGTGTAAGCTAAAAAAGAGCCTTTATCATTTGAAGCAAGCCCCTATATACAGGTACAAAAAGTTTAATGCTTTCATGATGAAACTAGACTTTAAGAGGACAATTATACATTCTATAAACATACGAGATCGATATTATTAGTAAAAATTCAAATCTGATAGCAAAGTTGAAATGAAACTCTCCAGATAATTTGAAATGAAAGATCTACGTAAGGCAGAACATATATTGGTTATGCCTACTCTTTGTGATATGAAAAAACATAGATTGTAGTCATCACAAGAAAAATATGTTCAACATATCCTGAAATTGTTCAACATTAAATAATACAAAGCATGTTAGCAAACCCAACCTTTTCTCAATCATCTCCACAGGTTGAGTCTCGAGCTCATGCCTCTCTGCAACCATCTTTCATGCAGGAATAGAGCAAGAAAAAAACAGCGATGCTCCCTAGAGCGCATCCCTTACATTACCTCGAGCTTCTTTGTGCTCAAAAAAAGAACCAAGGACTAGTGATCCATTGAGAGCCCATCAACATCTTTCATCACATTCCCCACTCAGTCGTGTGACAATCAAGCTAAGACATCAGTAACACCTTCTTGGCCTTCAACCTCCACCAATAGTCAGCTGGCGCACCTGATTGGATCTCTTCTTATGTGTCTCTACATCTAGACTTGGAGAAGGCGCGAAGGAGGAGTCTACAGATGAATCCATGATTCATTAACATTCTTTCTGCATTTTATCTTAAAACCCTTAACAAATACATGTAAATATCCATTAATTTTCATCTTTTATCAAAACCTCATTCATGAATAAGAATGCACTATTATGCATCAAAATCATGTAAATAAATAAAAGAATAAAAATAAAGAAAATAAAATAAGGTAGATTGTAAATATGTATGTATGTATAATATGACTTATATAATATAAATATAGATCAAAGATATATTTATATAACCTAACTCCCGAGACCAAGTCAATATGGACTGGTCGACAAACAAACGAGTAGGGGAGATAAGGAAAGAAAACCAGAAAATAATGAATTATACACTCCGCACATTTTTCATTAATTAACAAATAATTATCAAAATTTCAATGATTTTTAGTAAATTCATATGCACATATTTTTCACCAAACTCTTTTCCTATTTATTTCTAAAAATGTATAGAAAATATAAAAATAAGATAAAAATATTATGTTGTATAATGAAGAAAGAAAGTCGACGTGTAAACTACTTGAACAGATAGACGAGTTGGCTGCCAAGTCAGAACCTTGAGTCCAGAACAAGTAGGAGTAGCTTTTCTTGGTTGGTGATATTGGAAGCAAGAAACAGAAAGAGAGCATCAGACGAAGAAGTGGCCAATTAGCTACTTCCTCACTTACACTTTTCAAAGGTCAATTCCCCTATTCGAAAAGCACAACATTGTTTTCCACAGCTTTTTCTCTTGCTAAGAAATCCAACTTTTAAATTGTTAAATTCTCAAATTCTGACATCATAACATCCTCATACAAACTCCAATTTTACTCTACTCACCAATAAACTTCATAAAATAATATTATCTAATTAATGAAGGTGATTTCACTAAAATCGGAGTCTGTTTGCAAAAAGTCAGTTTTGGGATCGAATGATAAGGGGGTTTCTGGCTATTTATTTTATCTAGAACACATTAGTATAGTTTCATTACGTTTGTAATTTTTAATTATTTTCATGATCTTGTATTTCAACCCAGATTTATTTTTAAATTTGTGACATTATTTAATATTTTAAATAAATAAAAAACACTAATTTATAGATGAATTTGAAATGTGTAATGTATACTCGTATTTATTAATAGACTTAAATTAATTTATTAAAATTCATAAAAATTCACATATACTCTATTTATTATCTTAATAGTTAATAAAATATTGAAATTATATATTATTTATTAATTTATTAAATTAAAAATAAATACCTATTTAATTAGTATATTATATACATACTTAGTAATATTATATTTATATAACATGAATTATTTTTTATCTATAAAAATTAATTATTCCATAATTTAAATAAATTCATTATTTCTATTTTTCATTTTTATTCCTAAATAAAACAATATAATTTATTATATATTACCTATTTTATACTATATTTTATCATCTGGCCAACCACAAGCTGACACGTGTCAGCACCTGGTTCTTCTTCCTCAAGAACAGGTTGTTGAAGTTCTGCTGCAACCACCTCTCTTTACCTATTTCTTCCCGTGTCATTTCACCACCCAAATCAAATCTAAACCGTCCATTATATACTCTTAACATCCTACTTCTACACCAACCCTTGATTCTAACCTAACCCCTTCTCGATTTTCCTATAAATCCATCAAAAATTGGTTCGAGCCAACTAACTTCTCCTTCTCCAGAACCATATGACCAAGACCCCAACTTCCTCCATAGATTATGTCTGCCTCTGATGGTGACGTTACCCAAGGTCGACTCCGTGTGGAAGAGGGTGCTCAAGTGGAGAGTTCCAAAGCCTAACTCGGCTCTGCATCTCCGCTGTGCGCGGTGTAGAGCTTGGGGAACGCTGCCCCGTCAAGCAACAACCAGAAGGTCCTATACCTTCTAAACCCAGGTACATCCTCCATTCTCCCTTTGCATACTTCTCAATTTTCGTGTGGAATTAGCATAGTTAATTACCTAATTAGCTAGGTTAAGCACCCATCTATCATTCATGATTCGATTCCATCTCCAATTCGCTCAAATTCACTTCCATTTCCATATGAAATATCACTGTCTAGAATCTCATTATGATCTACGATAAATCCTAATTTCTTGGCCAATTTTGTTAGAATCGAGCATTAAGAATTTCTTGCAGGTTGTGAACATTATCTGGAGCAACATCAATACTCATCTGGAGATCTGTCATCTTCTTCTCCAAGCAATCGTGCAAGACTAGGAGCTAGGTTTTGAAACCCTATAACCTTCTCCATCGTAGTCATCTTCTTCGACCATTTCTCTCCGCAGGAGAGCTTGAGGGGTGAAGGTGTCACCTTTTTGGCCCTGTAGGAGGTTGACCATCGTCCTATTACCGAGCAATTGCCGCTGGAATCCCATCACTGTCGCTGCCCTTAAATTGGGGAACAACGCGCCCAAAGAACTCGCGCTACAGTTTTGCACCACATGTCACGCATGGAGGGCCACGATCTGCGTTCAGCTTCTAATCACAACCACATGTTATGAAACAGTTGCAAAAGTGCATCATAGGCCTGGACAACTTCCAGAAACTCAGCAGCGCCTCCGGATTTCTGCCTTATTACATTTAGGTCCCCACATAGGGACCAGAGTGTAAGCTTCCAGTTTTTGTCTTGCAATTAGGTCCCTAACCAGGGACCTAATTGAAAGGAAGCCCTTATCTTCTCTTGTATTTTCTTCTATATTCTTACATTTGGGCATTGGACTACATTGAGGACATCAGACATTATTATATTGTGGTATTTTTCTGTATTTTATTTTGTTTTGATTTTTGGGGAATTTTTATCACGTGATTATATCGAGGTTTTATTCTTCTCTTATCGAAGTGTTTTGAGTTGTTTTGATTTCTTTCTCGAGCATGTTGCTTGAGTCGATCTCTCTACTATATAGTATCACCTATCTACTACATATTTTCATACACTACATTGTAAATAATTTATTTGAAAAATATCCTTTGAAAATTAAATAAAAATTAGAAAATTTAAGATCAAATAAAAAACACAAAATCAAAAACCGATAACAAAAAGTTTTCTCACTTTTCTCGAGAAGAAATTAAAAATCACAAAAATATCCCTTCTACTCAATAATTAGAGTGTAGTTATTCTGCTTCCTCGAGTTTGACCAAGGGGAACTTACCAACATAAATAAAATAGTGTAGGAAAAATAGGAGAGAGTCGCTTTGTTCACTTTTCTCTCTCTCTCTCTCTCGTATTTTATTGATTTTTGTTTGATTAATCAAATTTTGTCTTTGTAGGTCTCTTTACTGACATCTCTTTTAGACTATAGGCACAATTCGATTATCAGTTACCTACAACAACATGGTGCATGCCACTCATTTGTATATCGTATCTTGATAACCTTTGATGACCTCTACCGCTCCTTGGTCACGTGCTTGCTAAGGGGGAGGAGAAAAAGGGGGTTGACAATTATTTCCTTCTTAACCACATCATGGCTTGAATAAATCATGGCTTAGTTCAAGTCATTGATGACCAAACTAATGCAAGGGCATAAGTGATGATGGTGCAAAAAGTCATGGGCACAACCGATATTCAAAAAAAGGAGGGGTATAGCTAATATTGCAATTTGCGTAAGTGATTAACACCACCAAAAAAGTGTTACCTTTCCCTTAATTTCGACCACACTCTTTCTGAAACCCTACACTCCCTCCCTCATCTCCGGTTCTTGGAGCTTCAACTGATTGACTTTGGCAATATTCAGAGTCCTAGGCTATTCTTTCCCTCCTAATAACTTCTTCTTCACCTCAGCCTCTACCTCACAAAGTAAGTTATCCATCGGGACCTTCGACATCCACCTCTGTCATACTGCAACCACTCCCCATCTTCTTCGAGGATCTCTCGTATCAGCAACCATGTCGTGGCAACTCGTTCCAGTCCATCCTCCTCGAGGGCGTCCCACCTCTTCCACTGATCACTACCGCATCTACTCCGCCTCTGCTATCCACCATAACTATGCCAACGCAATATGTCCGCCTCCGCCTGATGGAGGAGCTGCCACACCTGCCTCCCCTTCCCCCACACTCCTACACCTCTAGATCAAGGTGTGGATAACCTATATTGTGTCCGATCTCACATTCACATCTACATCTGGCCATTGGTTTTTTGGTCTCCCCACAGCGTGTGAATTCATCTCCTGCCCCTTTCGGGGATGTTGCGGTGTCTTCTCATGATGCAAATCATTTAAAATTTGTTGTGGTATTTTATAATATTACAAAACAACAATAAATATTGTTGTAGAAAATTCCTCTCACTCTTCAAACAAATCATATAAACAAATTATATATTTTATACAACGATACAGATAAATCAGATATAACACAATATTGAACTTATTTTTTTAGCAAGCAACGAGATCTATTAAGTGAGAAAAACATCGATGGTCAGAGTTGGCGAAGTTTAACAAAATCCAACTTATTATATATGTATATCGTATTGTGGAAACGGCTAAACTTAATCCACATATCAATGGAACCTAGCTACTGCATCTCTTTATACTTACGCGAGAGCGAGCGGATCCTCTGCTCGCTAGCAGGGATCTGCTGTAAGGGGGATGGTGTCTTCGCCGCTCGATCGAGATCGAGCGGTTCGCACGCTAAGGGCCCACAAAACCCCTGATTTCGTGCGAACTGCTCGATCTCGATCGAGCGGCTCGGACACCCTCCATCCTTACAGCAGACCCACTCCCTACGTGAGAACGTAAAAACTTCGCTAAACGTGTACTAGAGGTTTCAACAGACTTATGTTTTTGCTGAGTTATAAAAAAGGTTGTTCTCCATTGGAAAAAGAAAAAAAAAGATAGTCCTGCCAAATGCAAGCACATAGGAGAAACCAAAATATAAAATAAGTCCTGATAAAGGGACAACTGGCTGCTCTGCTTGCATACACCTATATATCCGTTTCTCCGGTTCATATCAAATACTAAGTTGGTCCTCAGCCGAGATCCAAAAGAATCTCTCGTACTTTCTCTACACATTTAAATTCAGTACGTACACGTGTGAGAATGATATATATTCTGCCCGCCTGTGATTGACTTGGCTCCAGCTACTTGGGGGTGAACGTAACAGTATTATGTACATCTCCTTCAACGTGGCATCTAATTATTTGCAGGGTGGGGAAGCTGTAGGCAGTAGAATTTCCTATGGCCAAAGGTACAGGTCACGTCTTTATAACCTTTAAATATAGGGTAGTACTCCTTTCCACTGCCGTTGATGTGTAAGTGGAATCCATTGTTGTCGCCACAGCTGTTGGCCTTGCAGCCAAACCCTATAAAGGGAGAGGCAGAACTATTCCACTCTAGGTTTTTTTTGGAAGGTAAGTAAATTTATATTTGAATAGAGAAACAGAAAACTGTACAATATATGGGGCATGGAGCCCTACAAAAAGAGGCTGTCAAACAAAGAGTAACCCAAAAAGAAGTATTCAGAGCATCAGGCTTCCGAAGCAAAAATCAAAAATCGACAGATTCATGCGCGCACAAAGTCAGCTCAGCAGTATGCGGACTTCCCCAACAACCATCAAAGCAATCTGATCAGCCGAGGAGCTCCCAGTAGTAGTCCAACGACGGTTCCGTTCCTTCCAAATCCACCAAACAGTAACCGCCATTGCGGTTCTAAGCTTAGCGCCCCCATACTTGTCCACACTCCATAATCTTCTGGCCCAAGGGATGGAGAGCAGGATGTTGTCACTTCGTGAAGGGTTAGGGAGCGAGAGTGCCATGCAGACTTTCAGCCAAATTTCAAAGCAGAAGGAGCATTCCCAAAACAGATGGTCACGAGATTCCATATCATAGTCACAGAAAAGGCAACGAGGATCCAAGTTAATTCCAAAGCGAGTTAACCTGTCTCTGGTGGGAGCCCTGTTCTTTATCAACCTGTAAAGGCAACATTTATGTTTGGGCGCAGCTTTGGATCTCCAGACTTCTAAGTGCCAATCAACGAGCGGAGCTCTGAAGCGAACCAGGTCAAAAGCGAGACGGAAGCTGAAAATAGCGGGTGTCATGCCGGGGTTAACGATTGAGCCACCTAGAATAGGGGCCAGAATCGGACGAGCCTTAAGTATAGCTTTCCAGACCAACGATGCACCCCGGGGGGCAGTTGCATCCCAAAAACTTTCATCTCTAAGATATTTGGAGCGGAGGAAATCAGCCCAAATGGAACCCTCCGCCTTGAGGAATCTCCAAGCCCAGGAAATTTTGGCGGCTCCCACCAGGTCGTGAAGAGACCTAATTCCCAAACCTCCTTCCTCCTTAGGGAGGCAAATGTCCTTCCAAGCAATGTCATGGCGTTTGTAGTCCCAAAGGAAGTCAGAACACATGGAGGAGATACGACCAATGGTTGCAGCCGGAATAATCGAGCAGTCAGTCCAGAAAAGCAAGATGCCACATATCACCGAGTTTATGAGATGAGAGCGGCCCGCCAAAGAGAGGGATCTAGCCTTCCGACCACACAGCTGACCGCGGATTTTCTCTTCCAGGGCACGCGAAGTAGAGGACCCACCAAATTTGTGGTCAAGGGGAATTCCCAGGTATTTCGTAGGAAGAGTATCACTAAGGAGACCCGAGACCAAATTCCAAGAAAAATAGCATCCCGCACTTTTAGAGCAGAAAAGTCTGCTCTTTGTAACATTCACACGGAGCCCAGACATTTCTCCAAAAGTCCCCATTATCTCACCAATAGCATGAATATTTTTTGTGTTGCACTTGGTAAAGAAGAGGAGGTCATCAGCGTAAATGAGGTGCGTAGGGGCCAAGGACCTCCCACGCCCCAGAGGGTTGATGGAGCCTTCTAACACCGCTCTGTCCATCAAGCAAGAAAGAGATTCCATGACAATAGTTAATAAGAGAGGGCTCAGGGGGTCGCCTTGGCGCAGACCTCTAGAGCTCTTGAAGAAACCATAGGGGGAGCCATTTATGAGCACGGAAAAAGAAGAAGTCCCGATGCAGTTCCATATCCAAGAGCACCAAGCTTGACCAAAGCCCATAGCCTTAAGCCGATCCAGAAGAAACCGGTGGCACACCGTGTCGAAAGCCTTGGAGAGGTCCACTTTAAGGCAGGCCCGCCGAGCGCCATTCCTCCGACCAAAGCCCATAGCTAACTCCTGAGCAAGTTTCACACTATCCCCAATACGCCTACCTTTAATGAACGCCATTTGGTTTTGGAAAATAAGATGCGGGAGGACCACCTTGAGCCTGGTGGATAACAACTTGGCGAAGATCTTGCAGATGACATTGCAACAAGATATAGGCCTGAAATCTCCCAGCCCAGACGGAGACTGCACCTTAGGAACAAGCGTAATGAAAGTATGGTTGACCTGTCTAAGCATTGATCCACCAGAGTGAAGGAAGCTCATGGCCGCAACGATTTCAGCTTTAACAAGCGCCCAATGATGCTTAAAAAATCCCGCATTGAAACCGTCAGGGCCAGGAGATTTATGGGAATTAATGGAGAATAGGGCAGCCCTTATCTCATCATCACCAAACGGCCTTTGAAGCCACCAAATTGCATCATTGGACAGAATCTTCTTTGGAGTGGGGGCAAGATGCAGCCCATCCCCAGCAGGCATGGGCGAGAGTAAGGACTCAAAATAGGAGACCGCATTGGCAGCGATCTTTGCAGGCTCATCCACTAGCACACCCTCATGGTCCAGAAGACAAGGAATTCTGTTCCTTGTCTCCCTAATTTTTGCCGATAAATGAAAGAATTTAGTGGAGCGATCTCCAAGCTTCAACCAATCAACCCGACTACGTTGCCTCCAAGCGGATTCTTGGTCGGCTTCCAGCCCCAGCAAGTAGGCCCTGATGTCCTGGTCCAGCTGAGCAAGGGTGGGGTCCCTCGGTGAATCACCCAATGCCAAGGTGACTTTCTCCAAGGCATTCAAAGTACATGTCATAATATCTTCCAATCTGCCATGGTCAGCCGCCCAAGCCTTGAGGCGCATTTTGACAACACGAAGCTTCTTAGTCAACACAAAGAGAGGGTTTTCCCTAATAGGGGTGGCCCACGCATCATTCACCAACGACTCATAGCCGCTTCTATTAGCCCAGAAATCCATAAACCTGAACGGCCTACGAAGATTCTCCTTCTTTGGAAGATCCACTGAGATAAGAAGGTGGTCACTGGAAGCCAGGGGGGAGTACATTACTTTTGAACCGGGGAACAAATCAGCCCACCTCGTGTTGCAGAGAGCTCTGTCCAACCTTGAAGAAATTCTCCTAGAGCCAATGGAGGAGTTACTCCAGGAGAAGGAGTTTCCCCAGGGTTCCAAGTCAATGAGGCAAGCGTTGTCAATGAAGTTGTTGAAGTCCGCGACTGAAGTAGTCCCAGGAGGGCGCCCCCCACCTTTTCAGCCGCACATCTGACAACATTAAAATCCCCCAAGATTAACCAAGGGCAAGAGATGGTGGGGCACAACTGGAGGAGGTTGTACCAAAGTTCCCTTCTCTCAGACGAGAAATTAGATGCGTATACAACGGAGAGGCAGATTCGGAGCCCCCCAAGGTTTGAGCAGATTAGAGTAATGGACTGAGAGGTACATTGTAAAGGGACACAGTCCCACTTAGCCTCTTTCCAGAGGAACCACACCCTCCCAAGAGGTGTGTTATTATGAATGGAGCACCAACCCTGAGGTATAGCAGCCATGAAGGAGGAAATCCTATCCGGCTTGATTTTTATCTCTAGAAGGCCAACAAGTTCGAGGTTTCTTTTATCCAGTTCCCGTAAGATGCGCTTCATTTTGGAAGGCTTGTTGAGCCCTCTAACATTGCATGTTGCAATTGTCATTGAGAAGAGGAGGGGAGGGCTGAGCTGCCCAAGCCATTCTGCTTTTGTGGAGCGCGAGACGCCCTCTTTTTCTTTCCATGGTGGACCAGAGCCCACTCCGGGTTCTCAATAGCAACTTGGGGTGGAGGCACCAGATGTGGTTCCATCTCAGGCACCGAAGGAGGCAAGCACCGATCGTCGAGATCGGGTTCCGGAAAGTGAATCCCGTCATCAGTGGAGTCAACCATCTGGGCCTCGTTGACGGAAGGGGAGTTGAGGTCAATCCTCTGCCTCGAACCCCCCTTACGAGGGTTAGCAATGTTCCCGTATAGGGCAGCTCTAGTTCCCAAAGGGAAAGCGCTGTAGGGACGCCCAGCAGGCTTCTTAGCCCCTTTAGCCGGGGCAAGATGATCCTGCACCGGATCAGAGATAGAGAAGGAGATGGGTTCTTGAACTGGTGGGTTGGGCTCTTGTCCAGGGGGGGTGAGCACCTTCTGTGGTGGAGAAGGAACGTGTGCGGATGCCATATTTTTCTCAGGTTCCAGCATGGCAACGAAACAGTCATTTTCCAAAGCCCGCGATGGCTCAAAGGGGACCGAATCTGCATTCGTGTTGGAGGTCTCCTGAGCTCCGTCAGGGGGCTGGGAGCTCCCCTTCAGGATCCGAGAGCAGGACTGCATAGAGGACGAAGCGATAGGGCATGAGCCAAGGTTGTGACCGAAAGTGGCACAATTAGAGCAGCGCAAAGGACTCCATTCGAGCTCAACTCGAATCAGGGACCTCTGCCCAGAAGGTAGAATAAGGGGGACACAATCTGGGATATCCTTGACGGCATTGACAGAGATACAACAACGCGCAAAGTCACGACGCGTCCCTGCGGCAGTGGCCGAGTCCATGAATAGAGGAGTGCCAAGTACACTGGCTATTTTATTAAGCACAATGTCCGAGCAATGGCCGGGGCTGAGGCCATAAAAATGTACCCACAAGGGTATTTCAGTGAGCAGTTCCTTCTCTAGAAACATTCCAGCCTCCCAAAGGCGTAGAACAATAAGTCTCCCCTGGAAAAGCCAAGGGCCGGAAGACAGAATTCTCTCACATTCAGTTGCTGAGGATAATTTGATATAAAAGAAGCCATTCTCCCTTGGGGATAGCTTGTAAGTGCCAACCGGCCTCCAGACCTTGTCAATAAATTGTGTTAGATGCTTACCGAAGGGTCTCCTACCCAAGACATAGAAGACCAAAGTGTTCTCCCATCGTTGATCCAAAGCGGCAATGTCTTCCATTGATAGTAGGGCCACCTCCTGTCCGTCCATGATCGCAGGTGGAACATAGGCCATCCGCAGCTTGGCCGGCGTTGGCTTTTGTCCACAAACATCCCTCCAGGAGCGAGAGGCCACGTCCAGGCGAGATGGCAAGGCAGCAGAGGGGTTGGCTGAAGAGGGAATGGGGAGTGGAGAGGGGGTAGGGGTAGCGGTAGCAGCCCTGACCGCAACAGGTTGGAGGAAGGGAGGTGGAGGGGGTGGCGGGAGGATGCCATGCCCAGTCAGGGGAGAGGGAGCCAGGGTCGGATTGGGCTGGAGGCCCGGGCGAGAAGGGGCGGGAGCCCATGTCGGCGGGAGGCCAGAGCCGGACGAGGAAGAGGAGGGCAGGAGTGGTCGGGGCGGGAGGCCAGGGGCAGATGGAGGAGGGGGAACCGGAGGGATGACTGTAGGCGAGGGGGTAGAGACGGCAGGCGACGCTGCAGGAAGAGGGCACGTGAGGACAGAAGGGGCGGAAAGCCCAGGGATCAGAGGAGGCGGAGATAGGGACACCGGGGACCAGGAGGCAGGGAGGGGATGCGGCACCGCCGAGGAGGGGGGTGGCGAGTCTTGGTGGCGGCGAGGAGGGTTAGGGTTTCCCTGGGGGGGAGGCGGAGGGGGAGGGGGAGTCGGGGGGTCCATAGATTGTACGTCCCTTCGACCTATTCCACTCTAGGTCTTGAACCATGGTAACAACAATACGCTATCTTTGGTACTTTTTTTGGGTATGTAAAGGTAAATTATATATTTCAAAAAAACAAGAACCGATTACATACAAAAAATGTGGCTCACTAAGCAAGCCGGGAATGCACAAAGGCAACATAGAGAACATAACAAGGGGCCCATAGAACAACCAAAATCTCAGTCACTCTACGAAAATTTTAGGAGCTTAAATTTGTGGACGATATCCTCGATAGTGCGCTCAGGAGGCTGACAGCGCGAAGAAGTCCAAATGCAGTTGCGCTCACGCCAGATGTGCCACACGGCCAACACAAGGAGGACAACAGTAGAAGTCCGAATCCTGAGGTTGGTTACATTGAGAATCCAGGTGATAGCTGATAACAGGCGGAGTTCCCACGAGGGTCACCATAAAAAAATAGAAGTGTTGTCGCCGAGGCGACCACTCATGGAAGACCGGTGTTAATCAGCAATTAACCCACAATCCAAAGAATACAACAATCAAGCTCAAAATAAATGTGAATTAATTTTTGTTTACTCTACCAGAAAATGTATAGTGACAAATATGTAGAGGTCGAACCACAGAGAGCAACACAAAATGCAATAGCCTACGCGTCAATCCCAGTCATCCTTGTGTGGGTTTTTTTTTTTTATTATTATTATTAACATATAATACTTAAGCATTATGTATATAGATATATATATATTTATACAGTACAAATTTATTATATATATATATAGGTGTATCTAAATATAATATAATATATACATATATATATATATATATCCCTCTTTTTTTTTTATATCATATTAAGATTAAAGAGACTACATATTACTAGATATATATATATATAATATATATAATTTTTTTTCTTTTTTTTTTGGATATATAGATATAGGTATATATACATAAAAGGGGTGTTATAATTTTCACAAAAATACTAAAAAAGAGTCAAAAATTCAGGAAAAGGATCTTTTTGGGATTTTCATGGCTTTTTACTGTTTTTTATAATTTTTGGGTATTTTTGCAAATATTTTTAGCATTTTAAAATAGCTACATGATAGCAAACAGTGGACTAGGTACTGGCCGTCACAAAAAAATAGAGATTAAAAATAGCTAACAGCCTCAAAAATGTTCCCCTTTAATTTTCTAATAACAATAATAAAATATAGCATAAGTAGGGCCTGAGTTTATATTTTTCTGATTTTTCTTTGATTTTTTATATTTTTTTGAAGTTTTTGGGTATTTTCGAATTTTTAAGATTCTCTTTTTGAGATTTTTAGGGATTCTTGGTCTGACACTAATATAGGACAAAATACACTACATATAATTTTTTTGGAATTTTTCAGGGCATTTTCATATTTTTTTTGGGATTTTATGAGTTAGACAGGGACTTAAAGACAAGTTTTTGATTTTTAATAAATGTGAAAAGGCAACAAAATGCAAAACTAAAAATATGGCGTTCAAGCATGACCAAACAGGAGCTTAAGTCTATTTTCTCAAGATTTTTAGATTAAGTATGAAGCACAAAATAAATAGACAAAGCCTTCAAAAATTAAATGGCCTGGCAGGGGTATTTTTGCAAATAAAATAGTTGGCAGGGGCATACATGCAAAAATTACAACAAAAATACACTTTAACTTTTATTTTTAGGACCATTTCATAAATACAAGAACCCGGCAGGGGTTAGATGCAAAATGTCACGCGCCTCACGTGGTTGCCGCACGTGAGGCACGGAGGGACCAAAATGCAAATATGTAAACATCAGGGGGGTCCACTGCAATTTTTACGACTTATTTACAACGTAATACTTTATTTTTGGGTGTAAACTCTAAATACAAAAAGTAAGGGGTAGGGTATGAAATTTACCCCTAAAGAAGGCCTTGCATCCTGTGGCGCTGGGAGCGCCACTTATACACGTGGCAATCATCTGACGGCGGACTTCGATTCGGCGATGAAGGGCTGGGATTAGAACGTCCCGGCTGATCTGACGGTGGGCGTGCTTCTTCATCGAACGGTTGGCGTGCAATCTGGACCAGCCCTCTCGATCCAACGGTGCAGAAGGCACCTGGAAGAACTGGGAAGGAACTCGCCCTCGGCGAGCTTCGATCGGGTAGCTCGGGCTCCTCCGGGCACCTCCCGCACATCTGGAGCGTTCTGATCGTAGCTGGGAGGCTTCCGCGTCGTCTGACGGTGGTCTCATGGCTCCTGGGGGCCTGAGTCGGTGGAGCGAGGTTGGAGAAGAAAGGGGCCCCCAGGAACCTCTTCCTGGTCAAGGCAAGCCCAGAAGGGCTCGATTCCTCGTGGTACCTGCACAGAAAGAACCGCGGGCGAGAGGGCTATCTCCTCGACCCGGGGTTATGAAGCTGCGGTGCAAGATGGAGGTGGGCGGAAGGGCTCCGGCGAACGGCGGAGTTGGAACCCGGATTCGCCAAGACCAAGGGTCTTGGGTTGATCTGATGGGTGTGAGAGATGGAGAAGGCGACGAGGAACGAGATGGGATGATCGGGGCGGTCGGATACAGTGAGGTTTACAATGAAGAAGTCGCCGGAGCGGAGCTCCGGCGAACTTCGATTTTTGATTTTTACGCTAATGTGATCAACTAACAACTAAGCTAACTACTAAAATGAAATGCTAACATTGAAAACTAACTAAGAACGCATTAAAAGGACAGCTCTTATACCTGGGGGCCTCCAGGGAGCAGGGCGGACGCCGGAGCTCCGCCGCGTCAAAATTCTCCTCCCTCCGGCCGAGTCTCGATGCTGGGCTACTCCTCCTGTCACGAGGAACAATCCAGGCACAAGATCTAGGCGTTAGGTTGGAATGAAAGTGGCCAAATTCGAGAAAGTTAGCGGAGCTTTTTATTTATAAACATTGGCGAGTAGCCTTATTGACCGGCGATTATTTCATGATCTAGAGAGCATTTGGTTGATCTGTGATTTCGGCGGGCATCATGGAAGATTAGGGAACAAATCTTGTGAAGGAAGCGTTGTCGATTGATGGATGGTGTGCCCGGGAAAAAGGGAGGAAATCGGGGGAGTGGACTGTTCAGAGCTGCTAGGCGTGGGATGGGACAGTTGACCAGGGGGTCAACGTTGGCCGGCGTCTCATTGGGCCACGTAAGCCGCTACGAGACAAAATAGCAGGTCTGAAGGAAGATTGATTTATTTGACATCCGAAATGATTTTATTAATTTTTGCTTATAAAATAAAAAATGTGTATTATTTCATGTAGTATTTATTCCTGATTTTTATTGAATTTTTCGAGGTGTTTTGTTGTAGTTTTATTTTAGTAATGTGTATATGTATGTATTTACATGTATTTTTGGATATTTTATTTTTAATTTATTTCTTTTCTTTTATTATTTTCTTGGCTCATTTTATAAATTTATAACTTATTTTTGTGAGTATAAAGGTATTTTTGTTTGATTTTTATAAGTTTATTTGTATTTTTAAATAAATAGGTCTATGTATTTGTAAGTATATATATAGGTACTTCACCTATATATTATACACATTGTATTTATTTAATTAATTTTATGTGTTTTTATTAAGGATTTGTATTTTTAATAGGACACATATACTATATACATTATTACAAAAATATAAGAGACTTGAATAATTAAAGAATGTTTTCCCCTTTTATTTGTGTGCACACTCCATATAGGTATCTTGCCTATATATATCACATAGTTTTATTTTATCTTCCAAATTATTTTTGGTTTTATTCTAATGCCAATTTGTACAGGAATTATATACATTATCTTACAAAATTCTAAAAATATGAGTTTATAAAAATAATGAATATTGAGTAAAATGAATATTTTAATCAGGTATTATGTACAAGAAGGGCCAAAAACCTAACTGCCACAGATGGACTCCAAAAATTATGAAACCAATTTTATAAAATAGTTTATGAAATGCTATATACAATTAAAGGTGAGTTTGGGTGATTTGGAGTTTTTATTTGCAAGATGTGGGTCTGTGAAGCTGAGATGTTGGCTTTTTATTGTGTGTATAAAATGTACACTGGGTATTATTTTTACACAAACTCAATTTTGTATTTTTATTTACATTATTATCTACAACTTTTATGAATAAAGTTTCTTTATTTGATGAATAAATAATTATGCATAAAATAGGTGTCAAAAATGCATAAAGGGATGAATAAATAAATGGGGTATTTATTGTATATCAGCCCTTATCTCCCCCTACTTTATTCCTTGTCGACCAATACCATGCTGGCCTTGGTCTCGGGGTTAGGGTCATAAAATATTTACAAAATTTTATTCCTTTTTCTTTTCTTCTCTTTATTCTATAATTTTGGCATTAAAAACCTTATTTAATGTACAATTAATACAATGAGTAATGAATGCTATTATGTACAAATTAATGCTGTTTACATGCATTTGTCGGGGTTTTTGAGGCCAAAATGATAGAATAAAGGTGATGAAATGGAGATTCATCACCCCCCTATACTTGCCTTTGCTAGTCCCTAGCAAACACTTCTGCAATAAGCGCAAAATGAATAAAGAAAAGAAAAAGGAAAATGCAAGAAAGATAGAGTGAATTGGGGTGCTTTCAGTGCAATGCATGTCCTTACAAAATCTGAATTTGGAGCTCCTGTCAGACCTTGGGTGTGAAGGTGTGTGGAACCTAGTCGGGAACCAGCTCTAAAGTACCACAGCCTTCGGTAATCACAGAACTCGGTTCAACCCACCTCAATAGCCGGGTCAGAACTAGTCTACATCATACGCAAACTCTTATAACTATGAAGCTGACTTGTATGGTGTAAGTGTGAGTGGCTCTCCCCAACTGAAATGATAAAGGAACTGACTTCTCCAGAATGACAACCCAATGATTCCCCTATCCAACAGCTCTTTCCTCGAGGAGCAGGGTATTTCCTTCTAAGTTCAAGTGGCAACCAGCTCAAGAGGAGGGGGTGAAGAGAAGAATGGACGGTAGCCAGTGTAGCTATCTATCCTGGGATGCAAGACCAGTGTAGTCAAGTCATCCAGCTGCAGGCTTACATGTTTGTCTTTGGAGCTCAAGCTTGCTTATTGACTTTGTACATACTTTGCAGGCGTTTTATTTTTTGTACAGGCCTGATCATTACCATCATCATTTTTTTTTTCAACATACTATTCACAGCAGCATTTACATAAGGAGTTTTTCCTCTTGAGCCAGTAGACTATCCCTTTTTTTTGAAGCTTTATCGCAACCCACAATCTCCTGTCTTTAGACCTCATTGCTTATTGAATCTGGTTGGGGTGCACTTCCCTCCCTAGACGAGGACGAATGTTTCCACCCGTGTGCGTCTCAGACTGGCAAATCCAACCCCCTCACCACTCCAACTGGGTTGAGCCAAGTGAAAGGTGCAGGTGTCCAAGTTAGATCACGGTCGGCAAGAGTCATACGTGTGTCTCGAAAAGTTCTAGTTAGTCCACTGAAGTGACTTGAACCCAGCCCTGATTTCTCAAAGAATTAAGTCTGAATAGACCTGAAGTACCTTAAACCTAGTTCCCATAAGGTTCCAGTGCAATTAGGTGCGGTAAGGTCTAACCGAGCTCCAATTTGAGATTTTCTTAGACTGATTCAATCATCAAGCTTCACTCAAAAAGAATATAAATGGTATGCTTATGCTATGTGCAATGAATGATGCAATTTTTCACAAAAATTTGGAAGGATCAAAGAATGTTTTTACAAAAAGAATCTCTGCACAGGAAGTACGAACTGAAAATGTTTAAAGAGTATGTACATTTATTTACGCAGGCGTGCTGCTTTGTTTTCAAAATTTAGGAAATTTTTAGCGACTTTACAGGTATGAATGAAATAGTTTATTTGGGTATGTATAGAAAGAATTGTATGTATCTTGTTTCTGATTTACTAGTATCTGCAATGGTGTTATTAATAGCTTTTTGAAAATAATTTTGCAAACTATAGTACACGATAATTTTTGCAATCCTTTACACACATTTGAAAACTATTTTTGCAAAGATTTTTCACACTATATGTAGATATATACAATTTTCACAATACTTTTAACAAGCATTTTTCAAAACATTTGCACATAGGTTTTTCAAATCCTTTCTTTCACACAAAGAAAAATTTTGCAATCAACACCGTTTCACGCATTTGAAATCATTTCACATCAAATTTTCCAAAACTGGTCACACTATTTTTCAAATCATACTGTATAGGTATCTGATTTATTAATCAGTAGGTACAAAAGAAGAAAAAATTGTATTTGTCGTATAGTATGGTTCTGTTCTTATACACTTTATTTGGCTTATTCCTCATTTACAAATGAAAGTTTTTTGTGCAAATTCCTCAGACTTACTCGAGAAACATTTTCACAAGGGTTTTCGAAAACTCTAGTCCAAAATAATTTTTGTAACATGTACACGCATTTGAAAACCCTTTTACAAATGTTTTACACAACACAGATAGATTTTTCGAAACAATTTTTGACAATCAACTTTTCACAATCATTTGCACACTAATTTCCACATATTTTGCTTTCACTCAAAGAAAATAGGTTTTACACACAAACTAATCTTTTCAATCGTTGAATACTTGTTCACGCTATTTTCAAACAACTTTCACAAGATTTTTCAAAAAAAAAAACGTTTCGTAAAACACTTTTCTGACTTACTAGTCAGTATAATTACAATGAGTCTGAGGAACTCACAATCATCTTTTATTATTATAAAGCTACTTTTTACATTTTATTTTGTGTTGTAGTGATATTTTATTTTTCAGTATGAGTTATGGCTTTTAGTATATACACAGTATATACGACCCCCCTATACTTAGCTTGAGCTATGTCCTCATAGATCGAAAGGAAAAAGCAAAGACATAACTCGTACTGCGTATAGACAGATCTAAAGAATAAATACGAACGAAATGAATGAATGAGAAGTTGACCGTCCCCCCTATACTTAGGATCAAAGAATCCTTTGTATAGCAGACTGTTTACAAAGCGGGGAGGGTCAAGGGTGAGAATACACTGATCGTACTCAGATTGTCTCCCCCTATACTTAGGGTAAGATACTCCTAAGTATAGACAAGAAGAGGAGACAATGGAGAGGATCGAACAGAAATCAAGAACCCTAGGTGCTCACCCCCCTATACTTAGGACCAAGTACGTCCTAAGTATAGAAAACTGTCTACAAAGGCGGCACGTTTTAGATAGAAAAAGAAAATAGATAAGGAAAAGAAGAAAAGAAGAAAATCAGAGCAATAATGGTTGGAGTACATCGTCTGAATCTTTTGGTGCTGCAGGAGGTGTAGAGATATCCTCGGGGTGCACTAACTGAATAGAGTCAACAAGGGCCAAGAATGAATCTGGTTCCAAGTAAGGCTTCAGTAGTTGGCCGTTGACGACGAAGGGCTGTGCGTCAGGGGACAATTCTGATATAGCAATGCTTCCGTTGTCACGCACTTCACATACTCGAAATGGCCCTGTCCACTTACTTTTTAATTTACCTGGGAATATCCGCAACTTTGCATCAAACAACCACACTTTCTGCCCAACATCGAAGGTCTTTCGTCTGATGTGCCGGTCATGCCAGCGTTTCACCTTCTCTTTGTACATCAAGGTGTTATCGTATGCGCAGTCTCGGAATTCCAAGAGCCTGTTCAGATCGTCCTTTCTCTTCTGACCACCTTTTCGTGAATCCAAGTTACAATTACTAATTGCCCAAAGGGATTTGTGAAGTAATTCCACGGGCAGATGACATGGTTTTCCGTATACAAGACGGTAGGGCGACATGCCCAAGGGAGACTTGTAGGCCGTACGGTAAGCCCAAAGAGCTGAGTCCAAGAGTTGAGACCAGTCTTTTCTGTTTGGCCTAACAAGTTTCTGCAATATGGTCTTGATTTCTCTATTGGATAACTCCGCCATGCCATTGGTCTGCGGATGATAAGGAGATGCGACGCGGTGATCGATGCCGTACTCCTTCGTTAACTTCTTGACCTCTTTGTTGATGAAATGACTACCCCCGTCGGATATGAGAATCTTCGGTATCCCAAACCGCGAAATGATGTTCTTCTTCAGAAACTGGCAAACTGTTTTGCTGTCGGCGGCTCGGGCGGGGATAGCTTCAACCCAACGACTCACGTAATCTACGGCAAGAAGGATGTGCTCAAAACCTTGACTGTTAGGGAAAGGTCCCATGAAGTCAATGCCCCATGCATCGAAAACATCTGCTATCTGAATGATTTTCAGAGGCATTGAGTCTTTGGCAGTGAGTGTTCCTTTCAGTCGCTGACAATCAAGACATCTTTTAACAAATTCTGCTGCATCCTTAAATAAAGTGGGCCACCAGAGGCCACACTGCAATACTTTCGCTGCCGTACGATCTCCAGAATGGTGCCCACCAGATTCGAGCGAATGACAATGCTCGAGGACACTAGATTGCTCCGTCTGAGGAATGCACCGGCGCCAAATACAATCTGCTCCTTCCCTGAATAGAAGGGGATCTTCCCACTGGTAAAAGCGGATGGTCGACATGAATTTGTTCTTCTGAGTCTTCGTCCAATCCGAAGGTATTACCCCAGAGGCGAGGTAATTTACAATGTCAGCATACCAAGGGAGAGCATCCACGGCTAAGATAGCTTCGTCAGGGAAGGTCTCTGTGATAGGTGCGTTGCTCAAAGGAGAGTCATGCTGCTCTATTCTGGAGAGGTGATCTGCTACCACGTTCTGAACTCCAGGTTTGTCCTTAATTTCCAGATCGAATTCCTGGAGGAGAAGGATCCAACGAATCAGTCTGGGCTTGGCATCCTTCTTCTGCTGTAGGTATCGAATAGCAGAGTGGTCTGTGAAAATTGTGACCTTTGACCCCAACAAATAGGATCTGAACTTCTCTAAGGCGAAAACCACAGCCAGCAGTTCTTTCTCTGTTACTGTATAATTTCTTTGAGCTTCATCTAATGTTCTGCTGGCATAGTGAATGGCATAGGGCGCCTTATCTTTCCTCTGCCCTAGAACAGCTCCGACGGCAAAATCTGACGCATCGGTCATTATTTCAAATGGAAGAGTCCAGTCTGGAGGCTGTAAGATTGGAGCCTGAGTGATAAGCTCCTTCAATTGATTGAAGGCAAGGAGGACTGGCTGATCAACAATAAATTCTGTCTCCTTGCACAAAAGTTCTGTCAGAGGTCGGGCAATGCGGCTGAAGTCCTTGATAAATCTTCTGTAAAATCCCACATGCCGCAGGAATGACCTCACATTCTTTACTGACTGAGGTGGCTGCAGGTTTGAAATGACATCCACCTTGGCTGGGTCGACTTCCATGCCACGTTTGGAAACGACATGGCCCAACACAATACCCTCTGTGACCATAAAGTGGCTCTTTTCCCATGAGAGCACTAAATTGACTTCCCGGCATTTCTGAAGCACTCTGTCTAGGTGCTCGAGGCAAGAATCGAAACTATTACCATAGACGGAGAAATCATCCATGAACACCTCGAGAAAACTGCCTACCATTTCGGCGAAGACTGCTAACATGCATCTTTGGAAGGTTGCGGGTGCATTGCATAATCCAAAGGGCATCCTCTTGAAGGCGTAGGTTCCGAACGGGCAAGTGAAGGTAGTCTTCTCTTGATCCTCAGGGGCGATCGCCACTTGGTTGTACCCGGAGTACCCGTCCAGGAAGCAAAAGAACTCCTTGCCTGCTAATCTCTCCAAGACTTGATCAATAAATGGCAAGGGAAAGTGGTCCTTCTTGGTTGCTGCATTTAGGCGGCGGTAGTCAACACACACCCGCCAGGATGTCGGTACCCGAGTTGAAATCTCCTCTCCTTTTTCATTTGTGACCACAGTAAGCCTGGATTTCTTGGGAACTACATGCAGGGTGCTTACCCACTTTGAATCGGAGATGGGATAAATGAAGCCTGCATCACACCACTTTGTGATTTCCTTCATGACCACGTCCCGAAGGTTAGGGTTTAGCCTTCTCTGGAATTCGCGGGACGGCTTGGCATCGTCTTCTAAATAGATATGGTGTGAGCACAGAGCTGGGTTTATCCCTCGGAGGTCTGATACGCTCCAACCAAGTGCCTTGCGGTTCTTTTCTAGAATCTCGAGGAGTCGAGATTCTTGATCCAGATTCAGCCTGCTGCTGATGATGACTGGATACATGTGTTCTTCACCCGTAAGGAAAGCATACTTCAGGCCTGCAGGAAGTGGCTTGAGTTCTGGTTTCAGTCTGTCCCCTTTACTGGTCACTTCTGATACCATGCTGGTGGTGGGATGTACTTTGAGACTAGTACCATCCTCAACATTCTGTTGAGATCCAAGTGATGTACCGAACGGTTCTGCGGCGAGCTGATTATGTTCGGTCTGGAGTGAATGCTCAAGAAGATGCGCTTGCATCAGAGAATCTGTCTCCCATGGATCATCGGAGCTTATGATGACTGTGCTTTCCAAGTCCTCCTCAAGAGTGAGGATTTCTTGGGTCCATGGATCGTCCAGTGACAACTCCGAGTCTCTGATCTCCGCAATAAAATCACAGTCTGCCTCTGATGCTGCTTGACTTTCATCAGTTGTGGCGTTCTGCTCCTTATTCATGGTGATCGTGATTTGTTTGGTGTTCGAGCTGAAGGTGATCTTGCCAGACCCGTAATCAACCACGGCACAAGAAGTACGGAGAAATGGTCTGCCGAGGATGATAGGAGTCTGGAGCAGTGGTGCAGGAGAGTCCATGTCAAGGACTACAAAATCAGCTGGGAATTTCATCTCCTGCACGGTAACTATCACGTCTTCCAACAAACCGTGGGGCCGCTTAACGGATCGGTCAGCGAACTGAAGGATCATTCGTGTCTGCTTGAGCGGTCCCAGCTCGAATTCTTGCATTATGGACGAGGGCAGAAGGTTGATGGAAGAACCACTGTCAAGAAGAGTACGCTCGAAGACCTGATCAAAAATCACACAACTGATCAGAGGTGCTCCTGAGTCTTGCTTTTTCTGGGGGAGGTTGGTGATAGCTGCAACTGTGGCCATGGACAAAACGTGTTTTTCTACCTCTCGGCGTCTGTTGTCTTGCGCTGGGCGACGCCTGTCAGTACATGCCTCTTTCAATCCTTTCTTCACAGCTGGCATGTATTCCACGGCCTTTAACAAGGGAATCTCAACAGTCAATTTATCCAAAATATCTACAACACCTGGATTAGACAATGCAGTTTTTCTTTTTGTCATTTTTTTGGATTTTTGTATTGCATGCGGAAAAGGAATATTCACATTACTGGCAGGAAAATTAGAGTTCTTATTTACATCAAGATTATCGCCCACAGAATGTTGTACATCCGGACTACAAAAAGGCGTACAAGCTGGATCTAACTCTGCTGGTTCTGCTGGGCGATCAAAAAGGGTAGCATTGGCTCCATCGGCTGGCACAGGATCGGTTGCTGCTGGCGGCTCCTCCAAGGCTGGCGCGGCTTCACTTCTGCTACAGGCTTCTTTTTGGTGTTTTTGTTTTTGCGGATTTTTTTGTACTTTTGGCTGGAATTGCTTCTGGCAATGCACGACGGCTGGACTGGCTTCTCCTTCCTCTTCCTCCTCACCCGCCCCTGGGGCTGGCACGGCTGATGCGGAAGATGACGATCTACCTGTTTCTTTATTCACCCCATATCTGGTAGCAGGCGGAGGCAAGGCCCTACCGCTCCTGAGAGTAACAGCATTAGAAAAAGCAGTAATATCATTATCACACGCGGACTGGACATCACATTCTACCTGCTCCTTCTTCTTGAAATTGTTGGGGTTGGCTTCGACCTGTGCCGGAATGGTGGTTCGAGTGGCAGTCAGGTCATCAAGCCGCTTGGTCATCTCTGCTAGCCCTTTGACAAGCTGGGCTAGACACTCCATGGAGGGGTTCACTGGAGGTGCCTCGGTGGTGTCAGCGTGCAGACCACGCTGTTGTTGCATCTACTGGTGCTGAGACTGTTGCTGGTGATGCTGAGGCGGGGCAGGAAGTTGAAGTTGCTGATAAGACGGAGGTGGATACTGCTGGTATTGCTGAGGCGGAGCAACCGCGTACTGGTGATACGGCTGTGGGTGCCGGTGTTGCGGCTGCTGCTGGTATGGATGGTTCTGCCTCCACTGAGGTCCAAACTGGGGAGGCTGCTGGTATTGGTGCTGCTGGGAGGATTGCCCAAAGCGACCACCCTGAGGTTGGTGGTATTGCCGGTTGGCAAATGGCTGACCCTGTGGTTGTCCCATAGGACGGGTCGGCTGTGCGTCATGAGTCCAAACCCCATTAACTTCCTGGACCAGGGGTGGTGGTGGGAACACTGAATCGGTTTCTGAGATAAATTCTGGTTGATACACAACCATCTGCTGTTGCGGCTGGCTCTGATCAGGTGCCTGCACGTAGTACACGTGCTGAACTGCCGGGTGTTGCTGGCTCGGCTGAGGCTGGTGTAGCGGTGGTTGCTCATCTTTTCTCTCAGCTGGAGCTTCGAGCGGTGCTGCCGTCTGAACAGAATTTATGGTTCCCACCAGCAGTTCCAGCTGCTTGGTGATGTGATCCAGCTTGTCCAAACTCTGGGTCCTCTTTTCGATCACGGCGAGTTTTTCGAGGTCCTGTGATCGCTTCTCGATGATGTCAACTTTAGAGAGATGGCCCCCGATGATGCTGAGGTTGGAGCTCTCCTCTCTCTCTGATTCCTTAGACGCTGCCATGTGCACTTGTTTTTGAAGGATCTGGGGTTGCTTCTGATAAGCCTTGGATGAAGAGAGGGAGGCCTCTCCTTCGGCCATTTCTTCAAAGATCTGCCAGACGACGTCTTCATCCTTATTGAAGTGTGAGCCCCCACATGCTGCGTCTACGAGCCTTTGACTTTCAATGTTCAGTCCCCCGAAGAAATGCTGAACTAAGCTGGTCTTCGGAATATCATGATGAGGACATTTCTCCTGCAAGTCAGTGAATCTCTCCCATGCTTCATGTATTGACTCATGAGGTCCTTGGGAGAAATTACTGATACGGGCTCGCATCTGGTTGAGCCGACCCAGAGGGTAATACTTGTGCAAGAAGGCGGACTTTAGCTCCTCCCAGGTCGTCACAACTTTCCCCATATGATTGACCCAATAAAGGGCCTTATCCTGTAGGCTGAAGGGGAAAGCCGTCATCTTGACAATGTCCAGAGGGACATTGGGATAGTGAGTAGTACGGCAAATGCGGGAGAATTGCTGCAGGTGGATATACGGCTCCTCATTGGTGTTGCCATGGAATGCAGGGAGAAGGGCTATGAATTGGGGTTTCAGCTCAAAGTGAGCGTGTACCGGTGGGATGAGAATCCACTCGGTCATCTGGCTATCTCCTGGATTGTATGTTTCTTTGAGTGTTGGCTTCGGCTGTGGCGGGAATTCAGGATCATCATTGGGGTCGTCACCACCTCCTCCGCCTCCACCTCCTCTGACTCGGCCTCCTCCTCCATCGTTACGATTCATCATATCATTCAACATATCCTGGAAAGCCGTCTGCATAAGGGCCTGCTCAGTCAGCTGCTGCTGTATTTCCTGGATGGATGCCAGCAACTGTGCATTGACTTGGTTCTGATCTGGCATCTGTCCCTCTGGTATGGGTGGCTGCTGACCCTTGCCCTTTCCTCCTGGCGCCATGTCAGGGTCTGAATCGGACGAAATGAGCTCCGGAGTAGTCTCCAGGGCTCGCACTGCCTTCTATCTGCATAATGAGACGGTCCGAATCAGATCACTTGCCATAAATACTCAGCTGTCGTGATGAGGCTGGAGTTCAAGTCAACCCCAGCGTGTTGTGAATGAAAAAATGATGTAGACTGTAATCGACTCCCATTCACAACGGCGATAGTGGGACAAAAGTGATCCCAGTTTATTGGGTGGCCAAGAGAAAGGTAGAAAACGAGGAGTCTGGAGTTCGATCCGCAAAGTCTGGATCGGTTCTCGGGAATCGCCTCGAAATTATTGGCGAAGGTGAGTCCATGGAATCGATGTAGGTGTCGGCATGGTCCCGACGAAACCATCCATGGATCAACTTCGCGGAGCACAAGAGAATATCGGATTTTGGAAGAATGATACGATGGTCAACGAGGAACAAAAAGGAGTGTAAAACAGTAGAAAGGCTCGGTTGAGCGGGGTGGTCAAAGAAAGATAGAATTGGCGCAAAGGCGCGGGATTTTGATCTTTGAACCTTAATCTAGATCCATACAAACACAAGACAAAATTGGGTTCACCAACTCACGCCATGTGAAGCCGTGAAAGCTCGGCTATTTATTATCTTTTCATTTTTAGAGTTGTGATTTTCAGGCATATCTTATAACAAGTCCTTAGTACGCTACCCTATAGGAGAGAGAGTACTGCCGGAAGAGTATCCCGTACTTGTCCTCCTCCTGTGTAACCTGTAGTCTGTACTTTTTGGAGTCCTTGTAACCCTTCCTGGATCCCTACTCAGCCAAAGAAATAGAGAGAGGAAGCCAATAGGCGAAACCGCTACTTCGGTTCTCGCTCGCAACGGAATCACCCGTGAGCGTACAAGAACCTACTCGGACGCAGGACAATGAGACAGACACCCCCGTGAAGGCGTGGCCTATGCTCAATACTTCGGACGGGGTCGATGCTCATCACAACAGAGAGTCATCATTGGTGACCAAGCCCTACTCGCCTACGTACGATAGAAGCGCCATTACTTCGGAAATCCAGGCGATACACAAGGCAGTTGCAGACTGGGTTTTTGGCTCTAATCCTTAGGGGGTCGCACTCGCTCAAGAGAGTAGGGTTTTGGTCCCCCTCCAAGGTACCTGAAAACAATGAGGGCTTTATGAACCCGGTACAATGATAGTCCATTACGAATTTTAATTAAGGTCAAAGTTCATTTAGCAGTCCCCTAGTTTTAATTTTTTTGGTTTTTCACTTTTTTTGGATCTGTTTCATACCAGCGCCTAACGTTTTGGTAGATTTTCGTTTAAGTCCTAGGTGCTCAAAATCAGAGGGAGATAGCGGAAAAGCCATGCAAGTGGTTCTATGATGGAAATCTCACCATTGAACCGAATGATGCATGCTGAGTTAGAAGACTTACAGTGCATCCCAGCTCTCTCCATGTGGTATGCAAAACAGAATCTTTAAACCTATCTACATGGCGGTGTGCATTCGTCAAAATCGCCCTAAACATTAGCTGCTATTAACATGAAGAACCACAAGCTGGTCATTTATCTTTAACCCTAGGGTCCGGTCTTGGCTCACCCCTCCTCTTCTCGACACACACGAGTTCAGGAGTAGCGCTTGATGGGGCTCGCTCACGGCACATGGGTTAAGAGATAAATGACTTAGCTGTTTAAGTTTTGACTAGATCCATACGAAGTAGACTATAGGAACATGCATTCTTATTAATGTTTGGACCTAGCTACCGAGTCAAGCAACCTATATCTAGGGGCTCCAAGCACACAAAACAAAGTAAAATAAAGGCGAAAAGCACAAAACAGCGGCAAACAAAGAAAAGAAGGCGGTAGAAATCGCGGAAAACAGCGATGAGGCCCCCAGGTGAACAGACACCCAGGCACTGGACCTCATTGTGAAGAGTAGAGTCCTGTTAATTATTACATGCCAAAATAGTCTCTCTCTCACCATGAATTACAAAAATAATTTCCCTAAGTATCTAGCCTATCTAATGCCCCTCTCTTTGCTTCTTTGGTGCACTCTCCAGATGGTCATGAGAAGAGAAAACCATCCTCCTCCAAGCTCGGCTGCCTTGGCCTCCTAGGAAGCCATCCTCGCGTGGGAGTCCCTTGCATCAAAGTCACAAAAAGATTGCATTAGCATACTTAGTCAATTAGATAGAGCAGAGAAAAATAATCACAATAAATAAAGAAATAAAGCATGGTGATTAATGACATTAAAACACTAGCTGCTCACACAAAGAATGAATCATGAATTTACATTTTTATACAAGAATGACAAAAATCAATTTGGCTATGCTCATTGCTCCCCGGCAACGGCGCCATCTGATAACAGGCGGAGTTCCCACGAGGGTCACCATAAAAAAATAGAAGTGTTGTCGCCGAGGCGACCACTCATGGAAGACCGGTGTTAATCAGCAATTAACCCACAATCCAAAGAATACAACAATCAAGCTCAAAATAAATGTGAATTAATTTTTGTTTACTCTACCAGAAAATGTATAGTGACAAATATGTAGAGGTCGAACCACAGAGAGCAACACAAAATGCAATAGCCTACGCGTCAATCCCAGTCATCCTTGTGTGGGTTTATTATTATTATTATTATTATTATTATTATTAACATATAATACTTAAGCATTATGTATATAGATATATATATATATATATATTTATACAGTACAAATTTATTATATATATATATAGGTGTATCTAAATATAATATAATATATACATATATATATATCCCTCTTTTTTTTTATATCATATTAAGATTAAAGAGACTACATATTACTAGATATATATATATATAATATATATAATTTTTTTTTTGGATATATAGATATAGGTATATATACATAAAAGGGGTGTTATAATTTTCACAAAAATACTAAAAAAGAGTCAAAAATTCAGGAAAAGGATCTTTTTGGGATTTTCATGGCTTTTTACTGTTTTTTATAATTTTTGGGTATTTTTGCAAATATTTTTAGCATTTTAAAATAGCTACATGATAGCAAACAGTGGACTAGGTACTGGCCGTCACAAAAAAATAGAGATTAAAAATAGCTAACAGCCTCAAAAATGTTCCCCTTTAATTTTCTAATAACAATAATAAAATATAGCATAAGTAGGGCCTGAGTTTATATTTTTCTGATTTTTCTTTGATTTTTTATATTTTTTTGAATTTTTTGGGTATTTTCGAATTTTTAAGATTCTCTTTTTGAGATTTTTAGGGATTCTTGGTCTGACACTAATATAGGACAAAATACACTACATATAATTTTTTTGGAATTTTTCAGGGCATTTTCATATTTTTTTGGGATTTTATGAGTTAGACAGGGACTTAAAGACAAGTTTTTGATTTTTAATAAATGCGAAAAGGCAACAAAATGCAAAACTAAAAATATGGCGTTCAAGCATGACCAAACAGGAGCTTAAGTCTATTTTCTCAAGATTTTTAGATTAAGTATGAAGCACAAAATAAATAGACAAAGCCTTCAAAAATTAAATGGCCTGGCAGGGGTATTTTTGCAAATAAAATAGTTGGCAGGGGCATACATGCAAAAATTACAACAAAAATACACTTTAACTTTTATTTTTAGGACCATTTCATAAATACAAGAACCCGGCAGGGGTTAGATGCAAAATGTCACGCGCCTCACGTGGTTGCCGCACGTGAGGCACGGAGGGACCAAAATGCAAATATGTAAACATCAGGGGGGTCCACTGCAATTTTTACGACTTATTTACAACGTAATACTTTAGTTTTGGGTGTAAACTCTAAATACAAAAAGTAAGGGGTAGGGTATGAAATTTACCCCTAAAGAAGGCCTTGCATCCTGCGGCGCTGGGAGCGCCACTTATACACGTGGCAATCATCTGACGGCGGACTTCGATTCGGCGATGAAGGGCTGGGATTAGAACGTCCCGGCTGATCTGACGGTGGGCGTGCTTCTTCATCGAACGGTTGGCGTGCAATCTGGACCAGCCCTCTCGATCCAACGGTACAGAAGGCACCTGGAAGAACTGGGAAGGAACTCTCCCTCGGCGAGCTTCGATCGGGTAGCTCGGGCTCCTCCGGGCACCTCCCGCGCATCTGGAGCGTTCTGATCGTAGCTGGGAGGCTTCCGCGTCGTCTGACGGTGGTCTCATGGCTCCTGGGGGCCTGAGTCGGTGGAGCGAGGTCGGAGAAGAAAGGGGCCCCCAGGAACCTCTTCCTGGTCAAGGCAAGCCCAGAAGGGCTCGATTCCTCGTGGTACCTGCACAGAAAGAACCGTGGGCGAGAGGGCTATCTCCTCGACCCGGGGTTATGAAGCTGCGGTGCAAGATGGAGGTGGGCGGAAGGGCTCCGGCGAACGGCGGAGTTGGAACCCGGATTCGCCAAGACCAAGGGTCTTGGGTTGATCTGATGGGTGTGAGAGATGGAGAAGGCGACGAGGAACGAGATGGGATGATCGGGGCGGTCGGATACAGCGAGGTTTACAATGAAGAAGTCGCCGGAGCGGAGCTCCGGCGAACTTCGATTTTTGATTTTTACGCTAATGTGATCAACTAACAACTAAGCTAACTACTGAAATGAAATGCTAACATTGAAAACTAACTAAGAACGCATTAAAAGGACAGCTCTTATACCTGGGGGCCTCCAGGGAGCAGGGCGGATGCCAGAGCTCCGCCGCGTCAAAATTCTCCTCCCTCCGGCCGAGTCTCGATGCTGGGCTACTCCCCCTGTCACGAGGAACAATCCAGGCACAAGATCTAGGCGTTAGGTTGGAATGAAAGTGGCCAAATTCGAGAAAGGAAGCGGAGCTTTTTATTTATAAACATTGGCGAGTAGCCTTATTGACCGGCGATTATTTCATGATCTAGAGAGCATTTGGTTGATCTGTGATTTCGGCGGGCATCATGGAAGATTAGGGAACAAATCTTGTGAAGGAAGCGTTGTCGATTGATGGATGGTGTGCCCGGGAAAAAGGGAGGAAATCGGGGGAGTGGACTGTTCAGAGCTGCCAGGCGTGGGATGGGACAGTTGACCAGGGGGTCAACGTTGGCCGGCGTCTCATTGGGCCACGTAAGCCGCTACGAGACAAAATAGCAGGTCTGAAGGAAGATTGATTTATTTGACATCCGAAATGATTTTATTAATTTTTGCTTATAAAATAAAAAATGTGTATTATTTCATGTAGTATTTATTCCTGATTTTTATTGAATTTTTCGAGGTGTTTTGTTGTAGTTTTATTTTAGTAATGTGTATATGTATGTATTTACATGTATTTTTGGATATTTTATTTTTAATTTATTTCTTTTCTTTTATTATTTTCTTGGCTCATTTTATAAATTTATAACTTATTTTTGTGAGTATAAAGGTATTTTTGTTTGATTTTTATAAGTTTATTTGTATTTTTAAATAAATAGGTCTATGTATTTGTAAGTATATATATAGGTACTTCACCTATATATTATACACATTGTATTTATTTAATTAATTTTATGTGTTTTTATTAAGGATTTGTATTTTTAATAGGACACATATACTATATACATTATTACAAAAATATAAGAGACTTGAATAATTAAAGAATGTTTTCCCCTTTTATTTGTGTGCATACTCCATATAGGTATCTTGCCCATATATATCACATAGTTTTATTTTATCTTCCAAATTATTTTTGGTTTTATTCTAATGCCAATTTGTACAGGAATTATATACATTATCTTACAAAATTCTAAAAATATGAGTTTATAAAAATAATGAATATTGAGTAAAATGAATATTTTAATCAGGTATTATGTACAAGAAGGGCCAAAAACCTAACTGCCACAGATGGACTCCAAAAATTATGAAACCAATTTTATAAAATAGTTTATGAAATGCTATATACAATTAAAGGTGAGTTTGGGTGATTTGGAGTTTTTATTTGCAAGATGTGGGTCTGTGAAGTTGAGATGTTGGCTTTTTATTGTGTGTATAAAATGTACACTGGGTATTATTTTTACACAAACTCAATTTTGTATTTTTATTTACATTATTATCTACAACTTTTATGAACAAAGTTTCTTTATTTGATGAATAAATAATTATGCATAAAATAGGTGTCAAAAATGCATAAAGGGATGAATAAATAAATGGGGTATTTATTGTATATCAGCCCTTATCTCCCCCTACTTTATTCCTTGTCGACCAATACCATGCTGGCCTTGGTCTCGGGGTTAGGGTCATAAAATATTTACAAAATTTTATTCCTTTTTCTTTTCTTCTCTTTATTCTATAATTTTGGCATTAAAAACCTTATTTAATGTACAATTAATACAATGAGTAATGAATGCTATTATGTACAAATTAATGCTGTTTACATGCATTTGCCGGGGTTTTTGAGGCCAAAATGATAGAATAAAGGTGATGAAATGGAGATTCATCAATAGCGTCCACCAGTAAGTTCGTCGGAGGTGCAGATAACGCCAGGGAAGAGCAGGATCCAAGCCACACCTCATAGAAGTAGGGACAGGATAGCAGTAGATGATCATGGGTTTCCAAGTTGCTGGAGCATAGGGAACAAGTTGGGGGGATGTTCAATCCAAAAGACCTGAGCATATCCAACATGGGCAAACGACCAAGAAGCGCCCGATAAAGAGTGAACGCACACTGGGGAGGGATGCACCGGTCCCAAACCACCGAGAACCAGCCAACCGACGAACTCCGGGGTCTAAGAAGCTCATAAGCGCTCTTGAAGGAGAACCCACTGGAGGAAAGCGCCCAAGAAGGAGAGGGGAAGTCACCCTTATTAGCAGTGCGAACTGAGGCCCTACAATCCAGCATAGCATGCCAAATTCTGGAAGTGGTGGGAGAGACACTGATGTCCCAGAACGACACATCACAGAGATACTTGGTGCGCATAAAATCTGTCCAAATTGAAGAGCCACCATTAAGGAACCTTCAAATCCAGGAGGTGATCATTGTGGCCCTCAAGGAGACCAAGGAAATCAGTCCCCATGCCCCCCTCATGCTTTGGAAGTCTAACCCGCTGCCAAGCAATGTCGTGCCGTCTATGGCCCCAGAGAAATTGAGCGCACAACTTGTCAAGCTGACGGACAACAGTAATGGGAAGAAGAGCCCCGGCTGACCAGTAGAGGAAAATCCCATGGATGACGGAGTTAAGGAGCTGAGCACGGCCCGCCATGGATAGGCATTTGGCGCTCCAACCGTTAGTGAGCTGCCTTAACCGGTCTTCCAGCGCTCTCGAGTCGCTACAACGAGAGAAGGAGGAAGCAAGAGGCAGCCCAAGGTACTTGGTCGGGAGATTTTGTTACAGCATGCCTAAGCGCAACGTGATGGCAAATTCAAGAGTAGCAGACTTGGGCCTAAAGATCTTACTCTTCTTAGGGTTCAACTTCAATCCGAAGATCGCTTCAAATGCATTCAAAATTTCTTTAACAGCTGCAAGTGAGCTCAACGAGCCCTTGCAAAAGATGAGTAAATCGTCGGCATAGATGAGATGCATAGGCGCCTTATTTCGACCCCTCCCCATAGATTGGAAACTGCCGGCAATTGCAGCAGAGTCCAACAAAGAGAAAAGGGAATCCATCCCAATTGTGAATAATAGGGGCTTAGAGGATCACCCTGACGTAGGCCACGGGTTCCCCTAAACATACCATGGGGTGAACCATCAATAAGAATGGAGTAAGGTGTTGAGGAGATAGAATTTTTGATCCAAGACGTCCATTTGTGGCAAAAACCCATCCCTGAAAGAGCCCCGAGCCGGAAGGCATGATCCATGAAGTCGAATGCCTTAGAAAGGTCAATTGTAAGGCATGCTTTGTTATGGGAGGCCCTCCTATCAAAGCCTTGTAGTTCATGTGCAAGGCGAATGTTGTCACTGATGGATCTTCCTTTAATGAAAGCGCACTGGTTGAGGGAAATGAGAGCTGGAAGCACCGATGCAAGCTGCCTAGCTAAAATCTTGGAGGAAATCTTGTAGATAACGTTACAACCTTAGATAGGCTGATAATCACCAATGCAAGAGGGGGTTTGGATCTTAGGTATGAGGGTAAGGAAGGTAAGGTTAACCTCCCTTACCATCTTACCGCCGTCGAAGAGAATTGCATGGCAGCTATCACCTCGTTCTTCATCAAGGGCCAATGGAGTTTGAGGAAGAATGCATTAAATCCATCCGGACCTGGGGCTTTTGAGGAACCAATGGAGGAGAGGGCATCCCAAATTTCAATATTGTCAAACGGCTTAACCAGCCAGGCATTCGCTTGAATCATAAGGCGGCATTTGGAAGGCGGGGGTGGGTGCGTAAGAGAGCCAGTCAAGTCAGTGGAGAGTAGACCCTCAAAGTAATCAATTGCCGCAGCAGCAACCTCCGAGTGCCGATCCACAACAACACCATTGGAATCCAGGATATTAGAGATGCAATTTCTGGCACATCTAGCCTTTGTGGAGAGATGGAAAAAACGTGAATTGCGATCCCCAAGATTGAGCCAATCGACTCTGCTCTTTTGATGCCAAGCAGAGTCGAGATCCGTCGGTACTGGTACTATGTCCATCAAAACAAGGCTGACCGATGATCCGTCGGTTAGGTAAACTCTCGCAACAGAGAAATGGAGGTTAAGGATAAAACCAAAATCGAAGAGTTTATATAATGTACCGTGTTTTTATCTCGAGTACATTTCTGGATACGTTTGAAAAAGGGCTGTAAGCTCTTTAGTCCTCTTTTATTGCTACAAGTCCAGCAAATGTGTGCCATGAACCCATCATTAGCAATAATTGTAATCAATGTTACGTGAGAGAGAGAGAGTTGTTGGAACCATTTCCCATTATTATATTGATGAAATCTGTTATAAAATTAAATAGCAACAGTCAGGAATGGTTGAATAGGCAAGGAATCCTACTCCTCGTAAGCAGTGACAACATCCTCGAAATGCCAGTTCACATACTTTGAGTGGGGCTTTTAATGGTATAGTTTACATATCAATCAGCATGTGGCTGCTGGATCTAAGTATACGGTAACCCATATGCGACCTAGCTGTGCTACTATCCTCAGTAATAGCCATCATTAACTAAACTAAATGTATCAAGCTGTTGCTACTAAAAGCAACAGAACTAAGTTGCTGCTGTTGTAATTTCAGGTTCAATACGTTAAAATGTTGCAAGGAGCAACAAAAAAGTCGATTTTGTTTTCTTCCATGGAAAAGTTTAGAGACAATACACCTGCAGTATGTTGTTCTTGGTCACTCCCAAAAAAAGGTTGCTTCATTTTTTGAGGTTTCAAGTGTCCCTTCAACTGAGAATGATCAACCTTTTCCTTATGTTGTTCTCCCCCCATGCAAATATTGAGCAAAACGGATCCAAATATGTTTGATATTCATAGAAAATTACTCTCTTTACCTTATTTCTCTAATATGTAATATGTTTAGCATATTAATATGCGAGGGCTCTAAAGTTTACAAGCAACGGAGTTGCAGTTAAGTTGCAAACAAAAGTCCATGGCATACGTCCTCCAAGGACACTTGTAATAAAAGGTCGCAGATTAAACACGTTAAGAACATGAAAATAATTAATGACAAAAGTTGCTGAGAGAAGTAGATGCACAAGTAACCACTATGGAAGTATACGGGCAAGAAAATAAATTATTTAATGATGGCCGATCACTTCAAATGATAATCTAAGAAAAACAATAAGAATAGGAATGAGTACAACTTTGTTCGTTTCATCGTTCTAGTCTCTCTTTTCCTCTTTCATTTGTTATTTTTATTGTTGTTGTGTTGTATGCAACACCATATAACAACATGGAAGGGGGTTTTCCCCCTTACATCTCGAGAAATCCTAAGATCCTTCCTGTTGAGGGCCCATGTTGATTGCACATGTCGATCACCAGAGCCCCAAGCTTCCTCCCCTACACTATCTGAGGGTCTCACCACCTATCTTCCTGCAGCCCACTTTCGTTCTTGCCATAGCACCCACCATTAAGTGTGACCACCTCCACCAGCCTTTCTCTGTCATCTGCATTTTTTGCCACCTCCTAAGGCCCGACTCCGCCTCAACCTGCATTAGTCTGATGTCCTGCCATATCCCCTTCATACAACCTATCCAAGGGAATGCCCCCTTAACCCCAATGGAAGAAGTTAAAGCTACCTCATTTCCTTTAGCTAGAATGTCATGTTCACTGCCTCCCTTCCAGGCCACTGCTAGTTGTCCATTTTTCCCATGATTGCTTACGTGAAGCTCGATGGAAGACCTCTAGCTTCGGATCTATAGCACTACCCTCTAATGGAATCTTTCCAGTCTCCATGATGAAATGTGGCTCTCAAGGAGCGTTTGATCGTTCCCATAAGGCTTTGGAGTACATCTTACATATCTGCATTTTCCCATTTTTATGGGCTTATCATTCGAGAGTTAGATCTGTTGGAAAAACACACAAATATTTAGGAGCACTCACTCAAAAACTCACAAAGAGAGGGTACAAATAAAAAAACTTGCAACTCTATTAACAGTGGAAATGAGAACAAAGATATCTTAAACACACACAACAACACTCATACACCACACACTTAAATAACAACTCGGATTCTAAAAATAGAATCTCAAACTCCCCATTACATGCAACTCTTCCCACAACACACACATCTTCCCACTAAACAAATCGTGATGCACTACTTGAAACGTGACAAACTAACAAATAACATTTAAAACAAAAATAATGGAAAATCAAAAATAGGAAGAGAGAACATTTTGCATCAATATTTAATACTCCTCCTTGATGCAAAATCTGAAATACCAAGATCGTCTTGGAACTCCATAAACTTGCCAGAGGCAATGCTTTCGTAAGGCCATCGATAACTTGTTTTGTAGTAGAACAATACTCCATCTTGATAACTCCTTCGTTGACATAGTCTCGTATGAAATGATGACAGATTTTGATGTGTTTGGTCCGTCCGTGAAACGCCGGATTTGGTGTCATTAAAATGGTCACCTTGTTGTCGCAGAAGATTTTTGTTGCACAGGCTTGAGGTTGTTTCATGTCCTCCATAATCCTTCACATCTAGATAACTTGACAAGTTGTTGCAGAAGCAGCAATATATTCCGCCTCGGAAGATGATAATGATGTTGTGGCTTGCTTCTTCAAACACCATGAAATTGCACCTTATCTGCATTAAAAATATATCCACTTGTGCTTTTCCTTTCAACTGCACATCCAGCCTAATGAATCCACGATTCATCATCTTTATTCTTTTATTTTTACTTCATTTCCTTAGTCAAACACCTGTAAATACCTATTAATTTATTGAAATTACCATTTTGCATGCATTTGTTAAATATGCATTTTAACACTTTTTTATACTCAAATAAAAGAATAAAGAAGAAAAGAAAAAGGAAATAAAAATAAAGAATGGATTTCTTAAATAAATGCAGACTGACCTGAACCCGAAAAGAAGGTCAAGACTTCACCTGATCAATCAGGAATAAAGTAGGAGGAGATAGGATCTTCAATCCAAAAATAATTCGTAAATCTTTCCCTATATATTTTTTACAAAATGTATACTATTTTATTTGTATATAAATTGACCTCAAATTAAAATATTTTTCAAAATAAAAGTTGTAAATAAAATGTGTTGTAAATAATAAAATTAATTGCAAAGCAAAATAATGTACAGATTACAAATAATCACACTAAGAAAAAGCCGTAAAATGATAATTGAAATACCAATTCTGGCTCCATATGTACTCAAATTGAATCAAACTTACTTCTATTGTACTCAAAATTAAATTACCTTTCAAATGGTTGTGGTTTCATAATTTTTTGGAGTTGCAGTTGAAAAGTCGGTTTTTTGAGGTGGTTTGTGCAGTTTTACCACTTACTTATTGTATATATTTATTCATATTTATTTTTTATACATAACGTACATAATTGTAAATATTCTCTTCATTATTAAAAATAAAAATAAAATTAAAAAACTAATTAATACTAGTAATTTTTTTTAAAAAAGTATTTAAAAATAATTTCCTTATTTGTACATGTGTTTATAATACTTGTATATAACTAATTTACTTACATAAAAATCACCAAAAAATTAATATCTAACATTAATTAATTAAATTAATTTAACGATGAAATTTGGATTTAATTATTTAGTTATTTAATTTATTCATTTATTTGATTTGAAAATATGTCTTGTATATAAAGATTTGATTCCATGTCTTAAAAGCAACAATTAAGGTGGCTAATTAATTTGTATAAATTAATTATTTTATTTATTTTATTTTATTTTGAATTTTATTTTTAATTAATTAATTATTTAATTTAATTTATTTATTTAATTCACCACTAAATACATTCCTTAATTGTATATTCTTTCCTTTTTTATTTTTCTTCTCTTTTTATTGGGCTCATCCTCCCTCAATTGTTTTTGATCAATCTTTGGTGGAGAGGAGCCCGATCTTCGAGAGCTTCTCTTCGCATATGGGTGCCCAGCCTCCGAGCCGGTCGGTGACAGTAATTCGGTCCTCATCGAGGCCATCACGGCATGCCCAATCTTGAGGTGAGATCCAACTTCATTTTTCCTCATTATTCTAGAGTAATTTTAGATTTTAAATTACCATCCTTTAGTTGTTAAATTTTTAATTGTATCTAATTCTCCAACCTGATTTAATCTGCCTCCAAACCAAATTTTCCATCTTATATTGTCTGATCCCTACATTTTCTTTTCTACCTCACATAATCTATCACCTTTTTCAATGTATGGTGGTCAGAGATCCGGATTTATCTCATGCTTCGCCAAGATCAACAATCATTCATGCACCGCATTTTTCTTATAAATAAAAATAAATAAATAAAATAAAAAAATACGTAGTTGTTTTTATCTCTAATAATTTTGCTGCAGGAATAAATAAAAAACAAAAAAACATTTCTTTTTCTCTAACATCTATTTTGCAGGATAACATATATAGATATATATATAAATTCCTTATGATTGTATTTACAGTTTCACTTTATTAAATAATAATAAAACAAAAATCTCTTTTTATTTCTATTTTTGTTTAAAAATAAAATAAAATAACCACAAAAAATAAAACCGAGTAGCCTGCGCGCCCGCTGCCCACGCGCGCGATGCCTCTGCCCGTTGCCTGCCTCCGCGCGAGCGACGCCTCCGCCTGCGCCCCCCGGCAGAGCCCTCCAGCTAGCAGCTCACGACACTGCACGAGCGGAACCACCTTCGCGCCCCCGTGGCTGTCCTCCTTCTGCCGCACCAGCAGCGGCGCTCCCTCCTGATGTTCACCCTCCGCTTGAAGCCACCGACGAAGCACCTCCGCCAGCACTGCCTTTTCCTATCGCACATGACTTGTCTCTGCCTCCGTTCTCCTTTCTTCCATGCAGTCTTTCTCCGCCACCGTGCGTGAGTCTATGCTGATTGCCATCCCAGCCCCACCAGGTCTCCTCAACCGTCGCATGCCGTCACCTTCTACGTGCCAGATCCGCCGCCTGCGGTGAGTTACGAGAAGAAGAAGGGCGACGGGCGGCGCATCCCCCTTTCCTATTTGTTGTGAAACAAAAAGGAAGGAGAACAACGAAAAAGCCCTAGATAAATTTAATAAGATATTGAGAAAATTAAAGTTATACCCCTAGAAGTTTTGGGAATTACACGGAATCTTCCTCAAGGAAAAACAAGCGCATCATATACTTGGTAATTTGCACTTTTCGCCCAATGGTTTATTGTTGTTAATATTTTGAAACTTCAAATAATTCTAATTCAGTCCGGTAATTCCATAGTTTAATTTGCTTACTCTTTTAATAGAAATAAATCTTTTTCTTGCTCAATAAATTCTGCAAAAATCACCCTATATTCTTGTTGTGTGCATCTTCATTGTTCCCATTTGGTGTGATACAATGAAGAAAGGAGAACAATGAAAAATCCCTAGAGAAATTTAATAAGATATTGGGAAAATTACATTTATATCCATTGAAGTTCTAGGAATTACAAAGAATCTCCCTCAAGGAACAACACGTGTGTTATACTGGGTAATTTATGCTTTTCGCCCAAAGGTTTATTGCTGTTGATATTCTGAAACTTCAAATAATTCCAATTCAGTCCTGTAATTCCAGACTTTAATTTGCTTGCTCTATTGATTGAAATAAATCTTTTTCTTGCTTAATAAATTCCGCAAAAATCACCCTATATTCATGTTGTGTGCATCTTCATTATATAAATTTTCATTGCATTGCATTGTTATTATATATTTTTTTAAAAATTCAAGAATAATATCTTTTTCTCTGCATGAACTTAGAAAAATCGTAAAAATTCTAATATTACTCTAAAAATTCCAAAAAAATAGATTAGGTGTATGTTACTGTCTTTTATTTTCTATCTAATTTTCGTGAATTAACCATTTATAAATATCAAATAAATTGGAAAAGACTAAAAATCTTAGAAAAAATGTAGAAAATTCTAGAAAAATCGAAAAATAGTGATTTCAATCCTGGGTGTAGATATTTGTATATATTTTTGTATAAAAATCATTGCCAGGAATTTTGGGCACTTAAATTAATTTTAAGTTGCAAATTACTCCAGATTGTGAACTGTTTGATATTTTTAGGACTGTTTGATTTTTATAAAATCACAAAAACACCAGAAAAACTTGGAAAAATTACTAGAAACTTTTGAAACATTCTAAAACCCAAAAATATTTCATTGATTTTTTCTGAATATTTTGTACTATTTTGAAATTTACAAAAAGAGCGTGTGTGCATATTGTGACTTGCATGTTTATTTAAAAAATTAAAAAATAAAAAAACCACTAAAAATTTTATTTTCGAAATTTGACTGCTATGTTTTTCATTTGTGCTCCTTGTATTCGATCTTGATCGCTATACCAGGTACATTAAATAACGAATACTGCTTGTTTTCCATTGTTTGATTTTCTCTTAAGTGGTTTATACATAATTTTCTCGTTGATCGGATCGATTGGTTGAGAAAAACGACATGTGTTAATTTATTCCAACTTAATCGCATCGAAATCCGTGTCATAAGAATGGCTCCGTTGCTAAGGAGCATGGCTTAGTAGTCATATTTCAGCTTTTTTTGTCTCCATATATTATAATTGGTTTCTGACAATTATCTTTTGCTTTTTGTGCAAGGGACTTCTTGGAGGACGACATGAAGTCTTTTGGAGGACCCACACAGGAGGAAGAGCTGGGAAGGACATAAGACATTTATTTTATTTGTAGAATAATTATTGGAAATGTAATAACTTAGATACTTGGGCTCTTGTTGGACTTGGACATTATTTGGGATCTGTTTCACCAAGTGTTGCTGCACTTGGGGGACCTCAACGTAGTTTTTCCGTCGTTTTCATCGCCTTCATTTTTATTTGTTTTTTGTGAGTGGAGCCCCTAGACTTAGATTTTATTTGGATGAATAATGTAATTATTAGGTCCAAGCACCCTAAAATAATATTTATTCCTATAGAACGTTGAACTTATTCAAATAATTAACCGGTTCTTCCCGAGTAGAAGTTATTGTTTAGGACGGTTCCCGCTTGCATTTCACATATAGTTAGTTTTATTTTTCTGCGTGGATCATATTGTATGTAGAGCACTGGAGTCAGGTACGCACCTCTATATCTAGCATTTGCATCCATATTTTTTCATGCATTGGCTTTTCCATTTCCCCCTTTGTTTTGTGGATATAGGAATAAGGGAAATCAAAAATCTCATTATATGTTTCATTGAAAATATCCAAAAAAATAATTAAATCAAAAATTAAAAATTGGGGATGCTAATTAAAATTGCCATAAAATCAAAGGTAATTGACTCACTTCATTGATTTGTGGAGAGCAACCCCCTCATTGTTTGGTTTGCTTGAGCGAGAGAGTGACCCGCACACTAGGATAGAGCTACGCCTGAACTTCCGTTAGACTATTGGACTTGGGGTTAGTCGTTCTCCGGTGAGGATCTCTTTAGTAACTGGTAAAGCGGTCCGCGACATCCTTAACAAATTGAATTGATTGGGTAGTCGGTAAACAGTCCGAAATTCATACTAGCTAGGAAAGATCTAGCTTTGGGATTGGGCTAGTCTCCTGGGGGCTTCGCATTCCTAACAGCTCGCTTAATCATTCTGCAAGATTGATTTATCACTTAAAATAAAATTGACAAGATAAACGACCGAAACTTCACAGTCATCACTGTGTTGCATAGGTGAATCTGGGGTTTGCTTTATGTTTGAATGTGATTGGTGTGAGTTGATTACAATCGTCATATCTAGATCATTAACAGCCGCCTTCTTTTCTTTTTCTATTTGTCTTCTTATCCCACCCTCCCTCCTTTCATGATGGGACATACTCCATTTCAACCGGATTTTGCAGTTGTTTAATTTCATTCCCATTATTCCTACCTACTATCTTGGAAGGTCAAAATCCGACTGATATCCCATCTTCTCCCTACTCATCTTTCTATTCTGGGCATGTTGTCCTAAGAGATGACACCCGAAGAGTTCAGATTGACCAGATACGAGATGCGGGTGATCACCTTGCTGAGATGAGAGTGCATTCCATAGGAAATTACATGGAGCAGTTAGGAGTTTTAGACGACTTCTATCCTGGAATGATGGATGAGTACCGATATCAAGAAGCACAGTCCGCTTCTACATTGTATCCATTCATTATGGATTTAGAGTTCATTAATCTACTACCAAAGTTTTCAGGGGGAGTGCATGAGGATCCATATATTCATATATCTAAGTTTGAGGACTTTGCGGATGACGAGCATACCTAGCTACCACTTCTAAGGAGCTGATGATGATGACCTTCCCTTTCTCACTTTAGACTAGAGCTTTGAGATGGCACAGAGAGTTGGGGAGGAAGATTGCTACATGGGGATATTTACGATCGTTGTTTTTGCAGAGATTTTACCCCCATCGTAGAGCAGAGTTGATGCGATCTTATATTGGAGATTTTTCAATTGACCTCCACGAGCCATTAAGAGATTCATGGCTTAGATTTGTTGACTTATAGAGGAGATTTCTAGATCATGGAATCTCGGTTACTGACCTTGTGAAGATGTTCATGAGGGGGATGACCGCATAGCAGATTGCACTGGTAGTTACCTCGTGTGGTGGTTCACGCACAGTCCCGACATGGATTTATTTGAGACCATCTTGAGAGCACTTTCAGACATTCCATATTCACGAGATTATTCGGGACAACACATGAGGGAGATATAACACCAGTTGAGTTTGTGGCACTTCATGCCGATTTAAACAACACACACTAGTCCAAGGATGTGGATTTTACTACGTTTCATATGATGGACGTGTTGACCATCACTGTGAGTTCCCAGATCCGGACATTGTTCAAGTTCCCATTTGTTTTACGTCTAGAGTTTGAGCCAGTCCCACACTTTCACGTCGAAGATTCTTGGATTTTAGATCTTCTAGTATCCCAAAAAATGGATGAGGAGTCCACATCTCAACCATCCTTTCTGTCCTTTCAGTATCCATGTCTAGCTGATTCAATATCCATTCTTCAGAAGATCCTTTCAGGTCCAGATACACATTTGGATCCATCTCAACATAAAGAGCTTGATAAGGGACACCATTTTTATTTGACAAACCTAGATAGTCCCGTCTTTGAGCTATGTGTCCTCTTATTTGATGAGGTCGATACATTTTTGGAGGACCTAATGATTGACAGTATTGTCGCAGTTCGAGGATCAGATCTTGACATGTCTACTGCTTCCTTGTTGTTGACTAGCGGCATTAGGTTGTTCAAATGCCATTTACAACTGATGAGTTACTTTGTTGCGGGAACTTGGTGTTTGACAACAGTGTAGATCCCCAATCACGATTTGATTCCCCATCTTTTACTGACGTGCATGCATCACTCCCCGAGGGTTATCTGCGGGAGGATGCATTATGTCCCTTATACTCGATTTTGCTGCCTGGATGTGATTCAGATCTATCAGATCGCAAGACCAAGCCGTCAGTTAGTTTTGATTTCCCTGAGTTTGAGTTTTCTCTCCTCGATGACCCTCGTGAGGATGACCCGATCTTCGAGAGATTTGATGTTGATCTAGATTTCTCTACCCTATATACATCGGATATCGATTTTCCTAGTAAATCTTCTATTCGTGATCTTTCTTATCTATTCAAGATGGTGATTGACGTGGAGGATTCCCTGTCAGATCCTTCCTTCTCCACGTTCGATTTCTTCGGCTCCATCCAGTCACTCCATTCAAACCTTGAGACGACGATTTATTTTATGCTACCAGAGTACGATTTCATTCTCCCATATTTTCACCTGGTAGCAAACACTCGTCTGATTGTTTACTTGGGTGTCAAATTTCTCGTCTGATTGTTTACTTGGGTGTCATAGTTTACACTGTTGACCTCATCATTGTTCTCCTATAGAGAATATGACGATAGTACGATATTTGCCTCACAGATGTCATCTTGAACCTCGATACTGCGTTATCCTAGCATTTGCACCCAGCTAGAGGAGTATACTCTAGTACTTGTTGAGAGACACCTCAACATTGTCCTGCTTGCAGCTGTATAGATCCATTCTATCCATATCATTTATTCGTTCTGTCTAAACACCCCATCTTCATCTCATGATTATGAAATACTTAGGGTGTACTTTTCCCTAAGCATGGGGGTGTCAGATTTTTTATTATTCTTTTGATTCTTTTTACATCTATTTTGCTGCCTATACTTAGGGATATTTTACCCTAAGTATAGGGGATGTAAACACAGTACATTCTAACCCTCGGTTTTCCCCTTGTATATAGTCTTCTATACTTAGGATTACTTGATCCTAAGTATAGGGGGATCACCGATCTCTATTAATTTTATTCATCTTTGTAGTATAGCATACTTTTCACTTCCCAATACTCAACACGAGTTATGTCTTCCTTTGCAGCTCTTTGATCACATCGAGGACATATATCGGGCTAAGTATAGGGGGGTGTCATATATATTGTATATATACTTTAGCCATAACTCGTACTTTCATATTTTTAATAGGTGTAAAATTCTATATAAATACTTGTAAAAAATATGTCGATATTTCCTCAAATTTCTGTTTGTATATACTGATTAATAAGTCAGGTTAAAATATTTTGAAAAATATTTGGAAAGTAGTTTGAAAACCTATTTGATTTTTTTTGAAAACTATTTGAAAAATGTTATGAAAAATACTTTCAACCTTTGTAAAAATATTTTGACTTGTAAAATATTTTTCTTTTCCTTGTGTGAAATAAAATTATTATGTAAAACTATTTGCAAATGGTTGAAAAATTATGTAGAAAATCTTTCTTTACTGTTTGAAAAATGTTTGCAAAATTATTTCAAATGTTTGTAAAATTGTTTGAAAAATTATTTTGGACTATAGTCTTCAAAATTATTTGTAAAAATGTTTTCAAATAAGTTTGAGGAATATATGCCACAAAACATTTATATGTACTTGTATATATTACTAACCATTTGTTTATAAAAAAACTACAAAACCCAAAAGTCTATAAAATTTTGCATAAAAAATTGTATATACTTGTATATATTACTAACCATTTATTTATAAATAACTACAAAATCCAAAAGTCTATAAAAATTTTCATAAAAAAGTTTCTTTTTACATGTGCATCATTTTTCAAAAATCCATGAAAAGATAAAAATTAGAAAATTGTTTAACAAAAAGATTTTGCTTTCTTTTCTTTGCATTGTACATATTTCTTGCATTTGCATTTTTCTGGATATTTTTGACATTTAAACTTAGTCTGGAATAAAATTGAGGAATGGAGCTTAGTTGGACCTTAATCCTCTTAATTTCAGAGGAACCTTATAAGAACTGGAGTTATGACTTTTCAGGTTCGAGTGACTTATTTCTTTGACTCGATAAGACTATGTTCACATGTCATATTGATTAGTCTAAGTAGAATATTTAACAACACACACATGATTCTTTCAGACCGTGGCTTACCTTGGACAAGCACTCTACACATAACTCTTCATAGAGGAGGCAGTGAGGGGGCAGAATCTTTTGGCTTGGGGTAGAATACGAGGGTAGTACATCTACGCAGAACCTCTCGTCCTCCTCTAGGGAGGGAAGTGCATCTTAACTTGGTCTGAAGATGTTGAGGTCTAAAGACGGGATGCTATGGGATTGCAACAATGCTTCAAAAGAGGGATAGTCTATTGGCTCATGAGGAAAAACTCCTTATGTACATGCTGCACCTTGTATATATTTTCAAAAAAATGCAAAATCTCCAAAAGTGGACAGTCCATATGGAAAAGTAAAATGCATGTCGGAGTGTATATACAAGTGAAAAATAATAATAAGAGCTTCAAAGTCAAATATTTGTAAGCTTGTAGTAGATGACTTAGCTACATTGGTCATGCATCCAAGGATAGGTGGCTACACTGGTTACCGCCCATTCTCTTCCCCATCCCCTCTTCTTGAGCTGGTTGTACTTGAACTTAGAAGGGAATATCCCTGCTCCTAAAGGAAAGAGTTGCTAGACTTGGGGACTATAGTTACATTGTTGAGAGAGGTTGTTTCTTTGCTACTTTTGAGATGAGGAGCTATACTTCACTTATACCGTACAAGTAAATATTCATAGTCATAAGAATTTGTGTATGTAAACTTATTCTGACCTGACTGTTGAGTAGACCTGAGTAGGAGTCTTTTGGAACTTAGAGGTTGTTTTGTTTTAAATCCATTTCCCATTAAGGTTCCGACACACTAATGATCTAATGGTTCGGCAGAGCTCCATACTACAGTTTTATGAAGATAAGTTTTAAAGTCAACATTATTCTAATTTCTTTCCTTTTTCTTATATTTATTTTTGTTTTCACTTATTTTCCAAATAAGTGTTTGCTAAGGGACTGACAAAGGTAAATTATAGGGGAATGACGAATCCACGATTCATCGTCTTTATTCTTTTATTTTAGCTTCATTTCCTTAGTCAAAAGCCTGTAAATACCTATTAATTTCATGAAATTACCATTTTGCATGCATTTGTTAAATATGCATTTTTAACACTTTTTATACTCAAATAAAAGGATAAAGAAGAAAAGAAAAAGAAAATAAAAATAAAGGATAAATTTATGAAATAAATGCAGACTGACCCCAACCCTGAGAGAAGGTCAAGACTTGACCTGATCGACGAGGAATAAAGTAGGGGGAGATAGGGTCTTCAATCCAAAAATTCAAAAATAATTTGTAAATTTTCCCTATATATTTGTACAAAAGTTATACTATTTTATTTATATATAAATTGACCTAAAATTTAATATTTTTCTAAACAAAAGTTGTAAATAAAAATGTGTTGTAAATAATAAAAATAATTGAAAAGCAAAATAATGTACATATTACAAATAATCACTCAGAAAAAGCCGTAAAGCGATAATTTAAATATCAGTTCTGTCTCCATATGTACACAAATTGAATCCAATTCACTTCCATTATACTCTAAATTAAATTATCTTTCAAATAGTTGTGGTTTCATATTTTTTGGAGTTACGGTTGAAAAGTCAGTTTTCTGGCGTGGTTTGTGCAGTTCTACCACTTACTTATTGTAGATTTATTTATTCATATTTTTTTATACATAATGTACATAATTGTAATTATTCTCTTTATCATAAAAAATAAAAATAAAATTTAAAAAATTTAAAAAATATGTAATAATAATAAAATTTAAAAAATATATATAAAAGTGATTTCCTTATTTGTACATGGGTATATAATACTTGTATACAACTTATTTTCTTGCATAAAAATCACCAAAAGAATTAAATATCTAACATTAATTAGTTAAATTAATTTAATTATGAATTTTGGATTTAATTATTTAATTTATTCATTTATTTGATTTGAAAACATGCCTTCTATATAAATATTTGATTCCATGCCTTAAATAGCCACCATTAATGTGGCTAATTATTTTTTATTAATTATTTATTTTATTTAATTCCGAATTTCATTTTTAATTAATTATTTAATCTAATTCACCACTAAATACATTCCTTAATTGTATATTCTTTCCTTTTTTATTTTTCTTCTCTTTTTATTGGGCTCCTACTCCCTCATTTGCCTTTGATCAATCTTTAGTAGAGGAGCCCTATCTCCAAGAGCTTCTCGTTGCAAAAGGGCGTCCAGCCTCCGAACCGGTTGGTGACAGTGATTAGGTCTCGTCGAGGCCATCAAGGCGTGTCCAATCCCGAGGTAAGATCCAACTTTATTTTTCATCATTATTCTAGAGTAATTTTAAATTTTAAATTACAATCCTTTAGTTGTTAAATTTTTAATCATAGCTGATTCTCCATCCCGATTTAGTCTGCCTCCGAACCGGATTTCCCACCTCACATTGTCCGAACCCTACATTCTCTTTTCTACCTCACATAATCTATCACCTCTGACCACGCACGATGGTCGGAGTTCCGGATCTATCTCCCACTTCGTCAAGATATGCAATCAGTCACGTATCATATTTTGTTTATAAATAAAATAAAATAAACATAGTTGTTTATATCTCTAATAATTTTGTTCCAGGAATAAATAATAAATAAAAAAAAATTCTTTTTCCCTAACATCTGTTTTCGCAGGATAAAATAATATATATGTATATAAAAATTTCCTTATAAATGTATTTATAGTTTCAATCTAAAAATATTAATAAAACAAAAAACTTTCTCTTTTTATTTCTATTTCTGTTTACAAATAAAAAAGTAAACAACAAAAAAATAATATAGGAGCAGCCCGCATGCTCCTGCTTTCTGCGCATGCGGCGCCTCCGTCCGTGCCCCCTGGCGGAGCCCTCTAGCTAGCAGCTCGCTACACCGCGTGAGCAGCGCCGCCTCCGCGCCTCACTTGTCGTCCTCCCTCCGCTGCGCCACCGCGCTAGTAGCGGCGCTCCCCCTTGTTGTTCGCCCTCCGCCTGAAGCCACCAATGAAGTGCCTCCACCAGCACCGCCTTCGCCTCACCGCGCGCGACCCCCGCGCAGCCTATCTCCGCCTCCATTCTCCGTTCCCCCGCGCGGCCTGTCTCCTCCCACATGTATGAGTCTACGTTGAACGTCAGCCCAGCCGCACCAGATCTAATCAACTGCCGCCTGCCGTCACTGCCCACGTGCTAGATCCGCCACCTACGGTGAGGCTTGAGAAGAAGAGGGGCGGCGAGCGGCGCATCCCCCTTTCCTATTTGGTGTGAAACAACAAAGAAAAGAGAACAATGAAAAAGCCTTAAAAAATTTAATAAAATATTGGGAAAATTTTAGTTATACCCATGGGAGTACTAGAAATTACAAAGAATCCCCCTCAAGGATCAATACGTGCATCATATATTAGGTTATTTACGCTTTTCTCCCAAAGGTTTTTTGCTGTTAATATTTTGTGCAGAAACTTCAAATAATTGCAATTCAATCCTGTAATTCCATACTTTAATTTGCCTGCTCTTTTGATTGAAATAAATCTTTTTCTTTCTCAATAAATTCCGCAAAAATCATTTTATATTCCTGTTGTGTGCACCTTCATTGTATAAATTTTTCGTTGCAATTCATTGCTATTTGATATTTTTTAAATTAAAAAACAGTTTCTTTTTTTCTACTAGAACATAGAAAAATCATAAAAATTCGAATATTGCTCTAACAATTCCAAAAAAATTTAGATTTGGTGTATTTTACTGTCTTTTATTTTTATCCAATTTTTGTGCATTAACCATTTATAAAAACAAGAAAATGAAAAAGGTTAAAAATCGTAAAAAAATGTAGATAATTTTAGAAAAATCAAAAAATAGTGATTTCAATTCCTGGTTGTAGATATTTGTATATATTTTTGTATAAAAATCAATGTCAGGAGTTTTGGGAAATTAATTAAATTTAAATTGCAAATTACTCTAGGATGAGCACTGCTTGATATTTTTAGGATAGTTTGATTTTTATAAAATCACAAAAACATCAGAAAAATGTGGAAAAATTATCCAAAACTTTTGAAACATTCTAAAACCCAAAAATATTTTCTCTGATTTTTTCTGAACATTTTTGACTATTTTAAAAAATACAAAAAGAATGTGTATGCATATTGTGACTTGCGTGTTTATTTTAAAAAATGAAAAATAAAAAAAAACCACTAAATAATTTATTTTCGAAAATTGACTGCTAAGTTTTTCATTCATGCTCCTTGTGTTCGATCCTGATCTCTATACCATGTAAATTTAATTGTGAAGACTGCTTGCTTTCCATTGTTTGATTTTCTCTTAAGTAGTTTATATGTATTTTTCTCGTTGATCGAAACGATTGGTTCAGAACAATTACCTGTGTTAATTTATTCCAACATAACCACATCAAAATCTGTGTCATCATAGCCCAATCACTATCAGTGAAACCAACTAAATTAAAACTAGAGAGCGATTTATACCAAATCCCATAATTGCTTATTGCTCGGATATAACAAAGTATTCGCTTTGCTGCTCCAAAATGAGGCATGGATGGATTACGCATAAACCTGGATATCAAGCTGTCTGGAAACATATGACCGAGTGTGCGTTTGATACATCAAGCTACAAACTAAACTGCAGAATAAATACTTATCTGCTTCTGTGGTTCCATCATTAAAGATTAATTTTTCATTTGAATTCATGGTTGTCCATGACGACTTGCTATTCTGCATAAGAAATTTTGCAAGCAAATCCAAGGCATATTTTTCTTGAGCAATAAATATACCTTCATCTTTTTGCATAACTTGGAGCCCGAGAAAATAATGTAAAAGACCCAAATATGATATTTCAAATTCATTCATCATGCCTGATTTAAACTATGCAATAAATGCTTCGGAAGAACTTGCATATATTATATCATCAACATACACGCAGACTATGGGAATATTTTCACCTTTTGTCTTAACATATAAAGTAAGCTCATTTTGACTGTGGTGAAAATATTTCCGATGCAGATAATTATCGAGCCTCCCGTACCATGCTCTCGATGCCTGCTTTAGCCCATAAAGTGCTTTCTTCAACTTATACACCTTCTCTTCTTTGCATCAATAAGAAATCCTTGGGGTTGCTCAGTGCATACACCTTCAGATAATGCACCATTTAAAAATGCCAATTTAACATCAAACTGATAAACCTTCAACCTCATATGTGCAGATAATGCTAATAGCATTCTAATCGTTTAAAATCCAGCAACGAGAGAAAAAGTTTCAAAAAAATCAATCCCCTTTTCTGTGCATATCCCTTGATGACAAGCCTTACTTTATATTTTTTGATATGCCCGTCTGCATCATACTTGACTCTGTAAATCCGTTTCACACCAATAGGGATTTTTCCTTCAGGTAAATCTACCAACTCCCATGTATCATTTTAATGGCATGTATTTCATCTTGCATTGATTTCTCCCATTTTTTTTCGCATGCTTCTTCATATGAAACTGGTTCAACAATTAGAAGTACAAGGGTAGACTCGTCATGTAAAGATCGTACCTTTTGCAGAGGATTATCATCATCGTGTCCCTCATCAATAGAACCATGTCTCCTACCCACACATTTGGAAGAAGATCCACCTTCGTCTGTCAGTTTCATGGGAGTGCTCTAGCAAGGAGAACTTGGCATGATGAGATCATCATCAACCTTACTTTCTTGATCCACGAGTGTAGAGGGACTACAGTGTTCAGCCCTCCACACTCAAGAACTTCCTTCATCAAAAATAACATATCTATGAATAATTAATTTTTTCTTAACAGGATTATACAAAGGATAACCCTTTATTTCATTACTATATCCGACAAAGATGCATTTTTCACTTTTCTTATCCATTTTGGAACGATCAGACGACTCAATCAATGAATATGCAAGACAACCAAAAAAGTTTAGATGACTCAAATTAGGTTTGTGCTGCGACCATGCTTCAAATGGGGTTATATTCTGCACGGCCTTCGTTGGAGAGATATTTAAGAGATGCACCGTTGTGTTTATCGCCTCGGCCCAAAAATCATTCGAGAGATTTTTTTTTGCTGAGCATGCTTCTTGATATTTCCACCAACGTTCGATTTTTTTGCTCGGTGATGCCATTTAGTTCTGGAATTTTTCTAACCGTCAACTGCATGCGAATACTATTCTGTTGACAAAAATCATGAAAAACATTAGAACAAAATTTTTCCCAATGATCAGTTCGCAAATATTCCAGTATGTACCCGCTATCTTTCTCTGCAAAGACCCTGAATTCAACGATTTTTTTGAGCCTCTAATTTTTTTGTAAGAAAGAAGATCCAACTCATACATGAAAAATCATATGTAAATAACAGAAAATATCGACTCCCATTCAAAGAAGGCATTCTCATCGGGCCACATATATCTGCATGCACTAACTCAAAGGGTTTATTGGCTCTCCATGATTTTCCTAGAGGAAACGGTTTACAAGGTTGCTTCCCATATACACACCCTTCACAAACATCATTTCCTACGAAAATTTTAGGCAACCCATACACCATGCCTTTGTTATTCAATAACCGCAAGTCATTGAAATCAAGTGCCCATATCTTAGATGCCAAATCAACGAATCATCTTTTATATTAGCAACAAAGGTACAATCATCGAAGCTCGAAAAATCCAATGGGAACATTTTATTTTTAAACATATTAGTAATAATATGGTTTTTATCTAAAAAAATACTTCGTATTTCACATTTACCATTGTGAAATAAGACTGTATACCCCTTGTTAATTAATTGACCATCACTTAGCAAGATATGCGCTAAACCAAGTAGATAATAAACATTGGAAATCGTTCTTTCCATACCTGATTTTGTATTAACAATAGCTGTTCCCATGCCTTCGAACTGCACACGTTTATCATCTCCATGATGAACTTGCAACTTCACCGACTCATCCAAACTTCTGAAAAGATGTCTTTGACCTGTCATATGATTACTGCAACCGCTGTCTACATACCAAACATTAGCAAAATTTTCTGATGGAGTCACTTGTGCGAGAAATCAATTCCCATCTTCCTCCTTCGTTTCAACAATGTTAGCTTTCCCTTTTGCCTTTTCCCAACAATACGCCTATGTATGCCCAATTTTTTTTACAAAAATAACACTGATTATTCTTATAATAATTTTGTCTGGATTCTAACCTTTGGTTATTGAATCCAATCTCCCGCTACCGCGTCCACGTACATGGTATGCGCTTCGATCTCCGCCTTTGCCTCTGCTTGCATGCTTGAATCCAGAAAATGCTTCGTTTCCCCTTTGTTTTTCAGGAATATCTGCCTTAGCTTGAAAAGCTTTCTCGATATTTTTCTCAATGGACCTGCTCAATCTAACTTCATGTGCTAAAAAGGAACCCATCAACTCATTAACCGAATAATGGTCCATATCTTTCAATTCTTTAATAGTGGTAACCACATGATCAAACTTTCGAGGCAAACTACGTATTTCTACTACTTTTTTATCCACAATATCTTCTCAAAGTGTTTTTATTTGGTTGACAGTAGTAGAAACATTTGTAAAAAAATCTTGCACTGTCTCATTATCTTTCATAAGTAAGGTTTCGAATTCGCTACGGAGAGTTTGATGTTTTACCGTAGTTACCTTACTATCTCCATGGTATGCTTCCCTCAAAATATTCCAAGCATCATTAGACTTCGCTACTCCCACAATCCGAGGAAAAATACTCTCTGTCACAACCTGCTGCAGAACAAGTAATGCCTTCGCGTCCTTCTTTTGCATTTCTTTCAACTCACATGTTGTTTTCTCCGTGACTTTCTCCATGGCCTTCTCGGTATGTTTCTCAACTGAAAAAACATTTTCAACTAGATCCCAAAGATCTTGAGATATGAAAAAATTCTTCATCTTAATGAATCAAAATTGATAATTTTCACCATTGAAAATAGACACAATGCATATGATAAATTAATGGTATTTAAATTTGGAATACCACTACAACTTGACATTACAAATCAACTGCGAGATATCCTTCTGTGAGGAGAGACGTCACAGCTCTGAAAATATCTCGAGATACGGCCGAAATCGAAACCTACTCTGGTAGCAAAAATGTTGGAAAACATACAAATATTTGGGGGCACTCACTCAAAAACTCACAAAGAGAGGGCACAAATAAAAAACTTGTAACTATATTAACATTGGAAATGAGAACAAGAATAACTTTAACACACACAACAACACTCGTACATCGTACACTTAAATAACAACTTGATGACACGGAAAAGCCGAGCAAGCGAGGTAGATCAGGTATATCTCAAATGGTCGTTGCGACCTCAGTCGCTCGTGTGTCAATCAAGAAAAAGAGACCACCAAATAGAATTAAATCAACTCAAAATCAAATAGCGGTCATGCTATTATTTTAACTTGGTATAGAGACCAGGGTCGAACACAAGGAGCACGTGATTGGCTTGCAGCCTACGAAGTAGTCAAAAATAAACTAAAATAAAATAAAAGGTGTTTTTGGTGGATTTTTAGTCTTTTTATATTTTTTTGGATTTTTGGTTAATTAAGGAAATAAAGAAAACAAGAAAACAAGCCAACACAACAATTTATTTAATGCCTCAAAAATCAACCAAAAATTCAAATAAAAATGTTTTTATGTATTTTATGTTTTTTACTGTTTTTGGTTAATTTTTGGTATTTTTCAGATTTTTATTTTATTTTCTAAAAATTAAACAAGGTAAGAAACCGAAGGTACTGTCCAGTCAGGAGTAAAAGGCCAATTTAAAATGCAAAAGGGCTATTTAGCTCCTGGAGGTAATTTTCCTATAAACTAGATAGTTTAAGGAAAATTTGGGTACTAGATTTATGATTTTTGTAATTTTTAGATAAGTTTTAATATTTTTTTGTGAATTTTTAAATTAGACAGTAAAGAAAATGGTTGTTTTTTATTTTTTTAAAATATCAAATAAAAACAAAAATGTCTCCGAAAATTCTAGAAAATTTTACACCATGGCAGGAGCCATGTGTCCATTTTTCATGGAATTTGGAGTAAGTTTGATATTTTATTCAAAAATAAAACCTAGGTACAGTGCACAGGGACCTGTAAGTAAATACCAAAAGTTCTAGGGGGTCTGGTGCAAAATTCTCAAGAAATCATGCACGCGGCGTGTGGTTGGGGCACTCAGGGACCTAATTGCAAATAAAATAAGGTCCTGGGACTATTTAATAATAGGTATTAAAAGTCCAAGGGCCTTAGTGTAATTTACCCACTACTATCACGCACATGCGCACAAAAATTACTCACAGGGGCATAAATGCAATTTTATAGAAATATTCATTCATTTCTTAACAATCCAGAACTACAGGGCTAACTATGCAAATATCCCAAAAAGGCATGTGTCGATGCACGTGCTACATCACACACATGGGCATATATGCAATAAGCAAACAAGACAGGGTCCAACATGCAATTTACCTAACGTAAATAAAATCCTAAAAATATTTACAGGACTAAACTGAAATGAAACTAAACTAAGGGCCTAAGGTATAAATTACCCTTTATTACGCAAGCCGATGGATGGGTGCCACGTGTGCGGATGAACGACTTGAAATGGGTGGCACCCAACGAAGGATGCCTTCGTCTGATCGAGCGGCTGGGGTGTCTCCACGTGGAGGATCGGTCGGTTGGGAATGGACGTGGGACGACCTCGCTGATCGGACGGTCTCGATCAACCTTCCAAGGATCGACGGTGATGGCTGCTCCTCGAACAGACGGTGAAGATCAAATCTGGAGTTGGGGGTGCATCGAACGGCTCTGAAGGGTGGAGGACGAACTGGATGCCGGCGAACTTCGTCGGGGCTGGGTGTGCTCGGTCGTCCTCCTCGCGGCCCGCTGAAGATCGGGGAAGAAAGCTACGGGCCCTCCGCATCGGGTGGTGGCCTCCGATGACCCAACGGAGTCCTGGGGAGCTCCGGCGGGGTCGGCGGAGGTCAAGCGCCTGCTCCTGAATGGTCGGACCCTCAGATGGGCTCGACAGTACCTGCAAAGCACAACAAAATGCTCGCGGGTCGAGGGCAAAGTGCCTCGACCCTGTGAGAGGGGGTGAAGGTGACTGGTGAGGCGGAGCGGTCGAGCTCCGGCGAGGGGTGGATGGAGGAGCTCGAAACCCCAGCTCCGGTGCAAGCTGGGTTGAGTGGCGGGGCGTAGAACGTGCGTGGGAGGAAGGCGGAGATGATGGTGAGGTCCGATGATCAGGATGATGGGTGACATGACCAGAATCAGAGGTGGACGGCGACGTCGCAAATTGGGGGAAAATCAAAATCAAAGAAAAAGGGGAGGAATCTAAGCTACCTGGGTGGAGGGATCGACTGGGGAAGAGCAGCTGGTGCTCTGGGTCCTTGCCTCGAGGACCGTCGGCGTCCGAGGCTCTGGCGCTACCTCCAGGCGGCGCACGGCAGAGCTAACTCACCGGATCAGTAGTTCCTTGCTCCCTCCTCGCTGCGACACCTTCTGGAGCAAGCTGTCACTCTCACCAAGACGGTGGAGGTCACTGGGTGGTGAACAAATGAGCCAAAGATGTAGAATGAAGTGGCGGAGCTCAGCCTTTTTAAGGGTGCAGGTCCGACAAGATTTGATCGGGTAGGGCAATGTGGAGCGCGGACCCCGAGGCAGGTGTGCCGGCGAAGGTGTCGGATGTGAGGTGAGTGACACAGACCCGGAGTTTAAGTGTGAGGTGTTCGGGTTTAGGCGCAATAATCGGGAGAAATCGGGTCGCCCGCCTAATACTTGTGAGAGGTGGTCCTGGGGGGGGGGGAGTTGACCGGGCGGTCAACAACCCCCCTAGACCAATGGGAGGCTGCCACCTGGAAAAGAATTAGAAATTAAATTAAAAATAGCAAATGGCCGATTTAATTAAAACTCAAAACATGAAATATTTTTGTTTTAATATTTTCTATTTTTTGTGAATTTTAATTAATTTTTCAAAATAAAAATAAGGTATTTACACTTTATGTTATATATAGGTATTTACACAATATATCTTTTTTTTTTTAATTTTTGATTTTTAATTTGTTATTTTTGTGCATTTTTATTCCTCTTTTATATTTTATTTATTTATATCATAAAATTAGGAATAAAAAGATATTTTTATTTTATTTTTATTATTTATATACATAGGTGAAATAAATACATATGTACATATATACATGGTATATTTACAAGGTATTTTATAATTTTTAATTTTGTTCTTTTTATTTTGTTTTTGTTTTAATTGTTTCTATTTTATTTATTTACAACAGAAAAAGTAGAATATATACAAATTTTATAAAAATTAATTTTATTTATTTATAAGGTGAAATAAATATAGGAGTGGCTATGTACATGATGAATATGCACAAGGTGAAGGTTTTTGTTTTCTTTTATTATTATTATTATTTTTTTATTTTAATTTTGATTTTTATATTTATAAATATATACAAGTATTTACAAGCCCATTTTAGTCTTTTTTGGAGGAAAATATTTTTATTATATTTACAAATATATTTACACACATGAGCCCCTATCTCCCTCTACTTTGGCTTTTATGCGGTCAGGCCCATGCTGAGCCCTCCCTTGGGCTAGTTTGCTCAATATTTATTCTAAATATTTCCCTCTTTTTCTTTTTGATCTTTATTCTTTTATTTTTGCACAAAAAACATGCTAATTATTACTTTTTACACCATGCATGCTTTTGGTAATTATTTATATTTACAAATATATACATGCATTTGCAAAGGTTTTTGTAGCTAAAATATAAGAATAAAGAGTGATGAATAAGTATTCATCACAACTCACATTCTAAAAATAGAATCACAATCTCCCCATTACATACAACTCTTCCCACAACGCACACTTCTTTCTACTGCACAAAACGTGGTCCACTACATGAAACGTAACAAACTAACAAATAACATTTAAAACAAAAATAATGGAATGCCAAAAAAGGAATAGAGAGTCTTATGCATCAATATTTAATAAGATCTCTTTCCTAGATGGTTTAGTGCTTGTGATGGGAAACACTTGTCTTCTTCATTGTGCTCTTTGGTGTTCTTTCTCATTTTTTCCTACCATCTGATATAATCCCCCATGTAGTTGAATTGTACTCCCTTAAATATGAGTTGTATTATGTATGTTCCTCTCATGTTATGAATGTATGTTACTGAAGGATATGGGATAATCCTCAAGCGCATCACGGAAGCGTGAGCATCATATCGAATACGACGAGGAGCGACTAGTCGCACTAGTTGTTTTATGCAACGGAATTTAAATTTTTTTTCATGCGACGAAACCACATGATCCAAGAACACTTCTTGGATCGTTTCCTCTAAACCACAATCAAGTAATAGGATTACCTCTTGAAACGTAATTAAGACCGAGTCTCTAAATGAAGAGACCTCCTGTCTCAAGTCCAATCCGACGGAGGAGACGCTTGCGAGCGTGTTGATGAATCACGTGCTTCTCCTGATCTCGACATACGAGATACAACGTCTTCTTCACAAGCGAGGCGCACCGAAGGAGACAGAGATCCACAAGTAAATGATCGGGTAGCATAACGACGATGCTGCGGTGATGGAGAGCCTCTTCAGGGCATCCATAGTGGACAGCCATATGAGAGAAGAAGAGAGGGCGTGTAGAGAGAGAAAGAGAGAGAGAATTTTGTTCTCTTGTGTAAATAAGAGCAATGGGGTGCCTCTCCTTTTATAATATTTTGGGATCCATGGATCTCAATCCATGGGCAACACAAATCCAATGGCTCTCATTGATTTGTGTTTCTTTTAATGGCTAAGATTTTGTTGGTAAAAACCAACAACAATTAATTTAATTTAGATTAAATATATATTGATAAATCAATATGATCTAATCACAAATTAAATCAATCAAGCATGGAGATAATGGAATGAAGATTGCCTCCTTCCATAATATGGGATTTGGTGGCAATCTCATGTAATCTAATGAGATTACATTATTGCATGGAAATATCCAAGATTTACAACAACACTTGTTGTAAATTATTCAACAAAAATAATTCACAATTATTTTGTGAATATTGCAATCTTGCCATTGAAAAATTATGAATCACATTCATAACCCAAAATAAAATGTGAATTACATTTTCAATTTAATGTCCAATGTGAATCCAATTCACATTAACATTTAATTAACAAATGTAAATTACAAATAGCTCTCTCTTATATATTATAAATCACATTTACAATATATATGATTAATATGGATAGTGCTATCCACATTATTCATATCCATGATAATTAAATCACATTTAATCATCTTGGATCTGTATTCTCATTTGCCCTAACAATGTGAATCACATTCACATTATTTAAATCTTTGATAATCAAATTGCATTTAATTATCTAAGATAGCTCTCTTTATAATATGAATCAAATTCATAATAATCATGATAATTAAATCACATTTAATTATCCATTTTCTCAATGCTCGGATACTTATATCTATAATGAAATTATCCTGAACTCTTTCAAGGATAATGCGCTTTCTCCGTGAATACTTGGAGATAAGGACATGACGATTGTATTGTTCCATGTATAGTGACTTGGATTTTGAGATCACATCTCAAATCAAGATCTCAGGCCTCTCATAGATGCTTGATTAAATCAAGACCACAAATCTAATCTTCTCATTGTATCCGAATCACATTCATATCAATGTCCAACATTTAGACCAATATCGGATTACTTCTCGACTGAGAGGAGTCACTAAAATCCAGACCCATTTCATCACTCCCTAGGAATGGAAGCGTCATGGTTATATAATCGTTTATGATCACATCACCCTCCGATATTCCCAATACCTGTACATCCTGCACACTATAAGATCCAGAATAATCCCGAAGTATAAGATCAATTTTACACTGTCTACTTCAGGGATTTATCATTAAGTTTCTCATTCGATCATTGGGAGTTGTTATCGATCATATACTTTCTAAAAGCATATATCATACCCAGGTGTTAATCATATACTTTCCAAAAGCATATATCAAACCTACAAATTCAGTCAAGCTTCCAAAGCGAGACGACCGTACACGGAATTTGATTCTTCCCAATATCTCATTAGTGAGCTCATGTCTTCTGGTTCAGTAATGAACCTGCATGATCCCTTTAAGAGATCGTATTACTCATATGCCCTTATAGGCACACCAACGTGCCGGTGTATAGACCTTGATTAGGTCATCAACCTATTGGTCTGCCAAATGTACATACTTAGACATATAGTAACACATCTATCTCCGGTCAAAGGACGCGTGCCTATATCATGACAGCATACGACATAGGACTTTGGTTATCTCGATCTCGTTAAGACAACTCTTTGACCTAACTAATCTGACACCTACGAATCTCTATTCCCATGCAGAGGACCTGCATCAAGAGGTCGGTCAGATATCAGCCTAAATGAGAAAGGATTACCATTTCCTATTAAGGCTGGAGATCATCTCTCAACAATCATTTGACGGTGCTTGTTGAGTCCTCAATGTAACTCTTTAGATATTCATCCAAGCACCAACCTCTATGATTCAATACTTGAATCAACAGCTGTATGACCATCAAGATGGCCATGGTACATAACCCTAATTGTACTAAGGGACCTATTCTGCAAATTAGTTATTCTTCATTTCAGATCAGGGAATGATATTTGCAATAACATTTATTGCATATTGGCTCGTCGTGGGCTCTCATGTCCAACAATCTCCCACTAGCCCAAAGAGCCATTAATGGGCTAATCATTTAAACCCACACTCATGTGACAATCATAGGTTATTTAGAAAAATAGCTAGGTAAGCTATCAATCACTCTCTTCCCAAGAGACTACGCCAAGTCCTTCTACGATACTTGCATATCTCATAGTAATTGTGTTTGCATCCAATGCAAACGTTGCATCTTATGCAACCAATACTCAATCCTATCAGTCATAGTGTCCTTGACACTACACCTTAATAATTATTATAACCAGTATGTAATTTCTATTATACTTATCAGAAAACCCTTATTCCTGGAGATCTCTATCTCCTAAGGTATTCGTAGTTAAGACCTTTTAGATCTCCATCTATAAAGTCTTAATTACTTGAAGATAAGACTTATAAATCACTATCTCTAAAGTCTTGTCATCTTTGAAGATATTGATATTACTGCAATCAAGTGTTTTATCTCCATAGTAGGATTAGTAACAATTTACTCACTGCATGGCAGACATCTGGATTTTGTACACATCTAGTGTACACTCTGCTTCTCAGAACTGATGCCCAAGGGCTAGCTTTTTTAGCATTCACATCCTCAACTCTTTGAGGTGCTATCCCCTTAGATAGGTTAGTACCATATCTTGAGGGAAAGAAGCCTCTCTTGGAATTTTTCAGAAAATGGAAATGTCCAAGGTGTACCATTAATGTGACGGTCCCCATACCCTATTCTCTTTGCTTCTGAACAACTTCAGAACTAAGATCTAAGACGTAATCTTGAGATCATATATCGAGGTATGGGACAACCGGATTGTAAAACACTTACTATTATCATCCTTAGATCATTCCAAATGATTAGGACATTATCTACATTTAGCACGATGAACACAATGACACTCCCACTAAGCTTCACGTGGTTCATCAAGATTCTATATGAAATCATAACATTTATGATTTCATCAAATCTATTGTTCCAACTACAAGAAGCTTATTTGAGTCCATAGATGGAGTTTCTTTAGCTTACACATCTTGCTTTCCTCAACCATGAAGCCTTGGGGCTTCCTCATGTGAATGGCCTCAGAGAGGTATTCATAGAGGAATGTAATCTTGACTTACATCATAAAGATGTCATAGTCAAGTTGTGTAGCTATGGTTAGCATTATTCTGATGGGTTTAAGCATGGTCACTGAAGATCAAGTCTCATCGCAAGCAATGTCTTCTCTTCGGGTGTAGCTCAAGGCTACGAGCCGTTTTTTGAAGGTCTCTACCTTCTCATCAGGTTCACTCTTTCTATTGAAGATCCATTTACACCTTAGTGGGTCTTACCCATATAGGTGGATACTCGAGTGTCCATATACAACATTTGTATATGAAGTCTACTTTAGACATTATTGCTAACATCCACCTTTCCATGCTATGATCTTCATAAGCTTCATCACATGAAGTCAGATCATTGTTAGATTCAACTGACACATGGAATCCATCTTCAAACTTATTTGAAGTGGTATTAGTATTTCATCTTTAATTGTCCTTTTAGTTTCAAATTTTAGGAGCGTCATTACCTTCTCAAGACTAAATGAGTTCCTTTACTTCTTTTTCATCTTGATTCTCAAGAGTCTCATCATCTAAGAATCACATTCTCAGATATGAAATCGTTTAAGAATCTCAAGGTTATAAAGTAGGTATCCAATACCATCCTTTATTTTCCTAATGGAGTAGCACTCTCATGTTCTAAGTTCTAGCTTACTTGCATGGAATCTTATTAGGAATATATTGTAGTCTCTACTACATATATACCTTGGAAACTAAGAGGTAATTATGCTAAGATTTATCATTGATCATATCATGTCACACATGATCCAATTGTATCTCCCTACAACTCTTATTGAGTTTAGGTTTATTAGGAGGGGTGAGATAGAAATGATATTCATATCTCTATAAGGTATTCAATGAATTCATCTAATAGGTACTGACTACCTAGATTAGATCAATATCATTTAATCTTCTTTCAAACTTTGATTCAAATCCAAAATTGTGAAATCTATAAACATTTCATAGGTTTCTAAGTGAAGAGAAGAAATCTCATATCACAAATAATCATCAATGGATATCACATATCCATTATGTTTATTCTGATCAATATGCATGAGATCTTGAGTACCTTGACATCTTACACCATTCCAAGGAAGGGTGTATTGGACATTTTTACTTTTGAATACAATATTCACAAGCATGTAAGATTTGAACCTTTATACAATCTAAAGTTTCATCTCTCACTAGTCTATTGATCACATCAACAGACAACTGTCCAAGGCTTGATGCCAGATCATTGTCAAATAATCTTCATTCTTCTATTGATCTTTTAAGGTTTAATTTCAGTATTAGAAATATTAATGAACCATTCATTAATTTTCTAATTTAGTAGAGTCCACTAGATGTTAGATTACTATCCGAAATATATCCATCATAACTCTTTATGATAGGTTTATTCCAGAATTCATGTTTATTTCCAACATTTAGAAATACACAATGAGTGTATTCTAATATCTAGGTCATAGAGACATTCTCTAAGACTAAGGGCTCTCCTACTGAAATTATGAAGTCTATCAATCCAACAGAGATTGTTGCAACTATTGCATCAATATCAATGTGGATGACAATTAAACCTTAAAATCAAATTTTCTAGTCTTTTAATACATATGCAACAAATTGCAAGTGTTATTAAAATAATAAGATTTAATTATTAGACTTTGATCTTATCAAATAATAAAGTCAATTTCAATGATTATATGCAGATTTAGATTATACTGATGCACCATCTGGATCCTTCTCTAAGGTTCCTAGATAGACAAGATAGTCACACTATCAGTACATCAGTTTATTGTAATATTAGCATTCATCCAACTATTTGGATGTCATATGGAAGTCACAGAAGTATAGTCAACTCCTTGACCTTTCTTTCTTACTTGGGTCCAACCCATGCTTCCATTGCGCTCCCTTTGTCTATAAGCAACCATTGCTCAAGATAAATGATCTCTTATGTTGAAATACAAAAATTTAATATAAGAGTATTTCAACATTTATACATGCTTCATTCAATTCATACAATATGAATTTTCTGAAGCTTCATGAATGACTAGAGTATAGATAGTAGAATGATGACACTCATCATATCTACATCCATCTAAACTCTTAAAACATTGGTTCATGTAGGTATTCAGACAATTTGAATACAACATCTCTTATAGATCAACCATTCTGCATGATGTAGAGAACCATGCCATTCATGATTAAATGTCGAGAGCACATATGCATGCCAAAATATCTTCTTAGATTTTATAAGAATTATTTGACAATTACGATCGTCATCGACATGTTACTTCAAAAGTACATTCGATGAGAGATCAAGACTGTAGAGACAAACAAACCATAGGGTTGTAGTTCTATTGTCTATTTAATTGTCATTCCTCATTATTATGAGGAAGACCTGCACATTGCAACCACATACATTATGTGTCCAACTGCAAGTATAATATCTTGATCATGGATCCAATCTATGATAATTTACTGGTTATTATTGAGTATAACATTGAGTGGGTTTAATGAAGGATTATCTGAAATAAAAAAATTTCATAATATATATATATATATATATATATATATAAATATATATACACATTTTACTTTGAATTAGGAATTTTTATATCAAAGTTGTCTTGCCTTGTCAACATTAAAAGTTCATTCCCTTAATCACTTTCAATGTAAGAGATATACTTACCATTATATCTCAAGCTAGATCTTGGATCTCCTTCCTTATCATTGTTACATCCCAATAATATGAGAACCTATAACTTCGATAAAAAGAAGCGGGAACACATTCTGCCTTGCAAGTCCAACTTGCATCTCCCAATTCGGTCTTTAACACACGGGCCCACCACTCCTAAGATGATGTTGACCCGTCATTAATTGAACCAACCGTCAATAGGAATACTACTCGCTATGCGCAATCCAATTTCACCCCAATAATATGAGGATCCGATATTGGGGTCACTACGCATACGTCCTTACTCTTTCAAGAAGCGAAGAGTCCGATCCAAATGGATTGTATGCAGGAGCTATCACTTCGGACATGCATCTCCTACACACAATATCTAGTGACGGAACCCTTCGCCTTGTCGGGAGACCATGGATGTCATTTATGTGATCCTCCACTCATATTCAAATTTTAATTAATTATCATGAATCATATTCATATAATTAATTCTTTCAAGGGAAATACACATCTATTCATAATAGAGTGTTTTAATTGGATATAATTAATTCAATCTCATTAAATCAATTATCAATCCAATTCAATCAACAAACTTGATTGGTTTCTTACTTGAATATATATATATATATGGTATTATCTCAAAGTACGTATTAATTTGAATTTTAATAATTCAAAAAATACACCTTGATTTCTCCGACATTATCGAGTCCCTACCCACTATCATGGCCAGTACCGGCGGGAGTGGGACGGACCGCAACCGGTGCGACCCGCTACCCCAACGCTCCCCGACTAGATACCATATCCACCTCAAGAAAGGATAATGCCAAGTAGATCAATCTGTACTTGAGATGATCATCGGTTCTTCAACCGAAATTATACCATATATTAATAATCAAAACAATTTTGATTATAAAGAAATTTGCTAGACAAATTTCCAATCCTATTCAAGCAAGTTGTTTGTTGATTGTGTTTCCAATTATGATCTAGATAAAATCTAATCAATTTATTGATTGAGGCCATGTCAATTAAATAAAAAATTATACTTAAATATTGTCAAATATTTTCCATAATTGTTTCGTAAAATTAACAATTAATTTCACTAATTGACAATCACATGGTTCTTGATTAGGAATGTAATTTCAGCAGTGACCACTACTTACTACAATTAACATATCTCAATCAATTCAAATCGAAATTAGACAAAATCAGTTTCCAAAGATTGCTAATTTGATTTATGACAGAACCTAAGTGATATTTCAAAAATTTCTAGGCGGATCAAAGCAGTAATTAACTCATCAATCCCGTTAAGATTCGCAGTTCCCGCAACAGTGAATACACGTTCATTAAAACGATAATATCTTGAGCAAACGGAATCCAAATTACGTAAACTCAGATCCTATGGTTTCCTTATTTAATGGGTAACAAAATTCAAGTTTTATTTTCGTATTTCAACAATTTAAACAGGGACGAAATTAATCACTAAACAGAGATGCGAATATGAAATGCGACAAAAAAACTTTCGCAACCCTAACGAATCCAAGCCTCCTTCGGTTTGTGGATCGTATCCAAAACCTTTGACCTAAGGCTCTGATACCACTTGAAGGATATGGGATAATCCTCAAGCGCATTACGGAAGCGTGAGCGTCATATCGAATACGACGAGGAACGACTAGTCGCACTAGTTGTTCTATGCAACCGAATTTATTTTTTTTCATGCGACGAAACCACATGATCGAAGAACACTTCTCGGATCATTACATCTAAACCACAAACAAGTAATAGGATTACCTCTTGAAGCGTGGTTGCGATCGAGTCTCTAAACGAAGAGATCTCCAGTCTCAAGTCCGATCCTACGGAGGAGACGCTTGCGAGCATGTTGATGAAACACGTGCTTCTCGCAATCCTTATTGATAATCCAAGCGACGAATCGCTTGATCTCGACACATGAGATCCGACGTCTTCTTCACGAGCGAGGCGGACCGAAGGAGATGGAGATCCACGAGCAAACGATCGGGCAACATAACAACGAGGCTGCGGCGACGGAGAACCTCTCTAGGGCATCCATTGTGGACGACCATATGAGAGAAGAAGAGAGGGCGTGTAGAGAGAGAAAGAGAGAAAGAGAGAGAATTATGTTCTCTTGTGTAAAGAAGAGCAAAGGGGTGCCTCTCCTTTCATAATATTTTGGGATCCATGGATCTCAATCCATGGGCAAAATAAATCCAATGGCTCTCACTGATTTATGTTTCTTTTAATGGCTAAGATTTTATTGGTAAAAACCAACAATAATTAATTTAATTTAGATTAAATATAGATTGATAAATGAATATGATCTAATCACAAATTAAATCAATCAATATGGAGATTATGGAATGAAGATCGCCTCCTTCCATAATATGGGATTTGGTGGCAATCTTTTGTAATCTCATGAGATTACATTATTCCTTGGAAATCTCCAAGATTTACAATAACACTTGTTGCAAATTATTCAACCAAAATAATTCATAATTATTTTGTGAATATTGCTATCTTGCCATTGGAAAATTATGAATCACAATCACAACCCAAAATAAAATGTGAATTATATTTTCAATTTAATGTCCAATGTGAATCCAATTCACATTAACATTTAATTAACAAATGTAAATTAGAAATAGCTCTCTCTTATATATTATAAATCACATTTATAATATATATGATTAATATGGATAGTGTTATCCACATTATTCATATCCATGATAATTAAATCATATTTAATCATCTTGGATCTCTATTCGCAGTTGCCCAAACAATGTGAATCACATTCACATTATTTACATCTTTGATAATCAAATCACATTTAATTGTCTAAGATAGCTATCTTTATAATATGAATCGAATTCATATTAATCATGGTAATTAAATCACATTTATATATCCATTTTCTCAATGCTCGGATACTTATATCAATAATGAAATTGTTAGAACTCTTTCAACGATAATGCGCTTTCTCCGCGAATACTTGGAGATAAGAACATGGCGATTGTATTGTTCCACATATAGTGCCTTGGATATTGAGATCACATCTCAAATCCAGATCTCGAGCCTCCCATAGATGCTTGATTAAATCTAGACCACAAATCTAATCTTCGCATTGTATTTGAATCACATTCAGATTAAGGTCCAACATTTGGACCAATATAAGATTACTTCTCTACTGAGAGGAATCACTAAAATCCAGACCCGTTTCATCACTCCTTAGGAATGGAAGCGTCATGTCTATACAATTGTTTATGATCACATAACGCTCAGGTATTCCCAATACCTATACATCCTGCACACTGAAAGACCCAGAATAATCCTGAAGTATAAGATCAATTTTACACTGTCTACTTTAGGGATTTATCATTAAGTTTCTCATTCGATCATTGGGAGTTGATATCGATCATATACTTTCCTAATGCATATATCATACCCAGGTGTTGATCATATACTTTCCAAAAGCATATAACAAACCTACAAATTCAGTCCTGCTTCCAAAGCGAGATGACTGTGCATGAAATTTGATTCTTCCCAATATCCCATGAGTGAGATTATGTCTTCCCGTTCAGTAATGAACATGTATGATCCCTTAAAGAGATCGCAATACTCATATGCCCTTATATGCACACCAGCACACCGGTGTATAGAACTTGATTAGGTCCAACCTATTGGTCTACCAAATGTACATACTTAGACACATGGTAACACATCTGTCTCCGTTCAGAGGATGAGTGCCTATATCTTGACAACATACGACATAGGACTTTGGTTATCTCGATCTCGTTAAGTCAACTCTTTGACCTAACTAATCTGACACCACCGAATCTATATTACCATGCATAGGACCTGCATCAAGAGGTCGGTCAGATATCAGCCTAAATGAGAAGGGATTGCCATCTCCTACTCAGGCTAGAGATCATCTCTCAATAATCATTTGACGGTGCTAGATGAATCCTCAATCTAACTCTTTAGATATTCATCCAAGCACCAACCTCTATGATTCAATACTTGAATCACAACTTTATGATCATCAAGATGGCCATTGTACATAACCCTAATTGTACTAAGGGACCTATTATGCAAATTAGTTATTCTTCATTTCAGATCAGGGAATGATATTTGCAATAACATTATTGCATAATGTCTCGCCATGGGCTCGCATGTCCAACAGTTACTCATAAAAAAACACAGCACTGCATAATCATAAAAATCATAGAGAGCGGAGAGAAAGAGCTACAGAAGATATGGAGTGATTCTTGGTCTTCTTATTAGGGATTCTTTCTTCTCTTGTGGTCATGAGAAAAGGCTTACCAACATTATATATATCATGTGTATTCTTTCGTGTGCTTCTATAGTAGTTCGACATCAACGTGAGATAACGACATAACATATGTGCATTTTTATGGCAGTTGCTAAAGAACTAGTAATGGTGGCTAATTGAAATAGACTGATGAGAGATATTCAAAAGACTCTGCTAATAGCGGTTGATAGTTATGTCATGTGCTTAGACAAAGAAATAGTCTGATCAAAACAAAGATAGGTTGCATTGGCTCATGATGGTTTAGGAGCATCACAAGTTTAATGGCGGATATCTAGGATGCAAATATGAGTTCTTCAATCCATTATATGAGTTGGATAGTATAAATTTGGACAATTTAGGTTCAATATTTCCAATCTCATACTTTGGTGTTTCATGGTAGAGGAAGACCGCACTATATGATATAGATCTGATGGCATCACATCAAATGGTGCATTATATATTTTTCATGAAACCCTCAAAAGCAAAGACAGATTTTACCTTGTATAGCAATAGATAAAGAACGTACATGCTGATGAATTTCCATTTCATCACATTTATTCTTTCATTTTAGCATTTAAACCCTAGCTAAATGCATGTAAAAATCATTATTTTGTACAAATTAAAATTCATTATTTATTTGTATAATGTATAAATTTTATTGTTTAAAGCTAAAATAAAAGAATAAAGAAAAGAAAAACAAGAAAAAGAAATAAAATTCCAAAGATATTTTATGACCCTAAACCTTAAGACCTAGGCCTCTTGATGACTGGGTAGACAAGGAATGAAGTAGGGGGAGATAAGGGTCAAAACACAATAAAATTACCAATTTAATCAATCAAATAATTCATTTTGGGACCCATTTTATTCTTTATTATTTATATCTTAATGAATAAACTTTATTTACAAATTTGTAGATAAAAATACAGAGAAAAATACAAAATTAACTTCATACAAAAATAATACAAACTGTACATTTTATACTCTAGATAAGAATCTAAAATCCAAACTTCCCAGACCCATATCTTATCCACATGAACTCAAAATGTATAAAACTCACCTTTAATTATATATAACTTCTCATAATATATTAAATGAAGGTTTAAGTTAATTTAGAGTAAGTATGCAAAAGTTAGGTTTTAGACCGCTATTGTATAATATATCTAAATAAATTATTCATTTTTATTTATTCTTCATGATTTTTATAATTTTATATATCTATAATTTCGTAAATGTTGTTTATATTATATTTACATATTTAGAATAAGATAAAACCATAAAGAAAGCTATAAAATAAAATAATATACAAAAAGACATAGATGGATATACAATACTTATATAATAAGTATACATTTTTTTCAAGTGTAAAAATTATATATGGATAAGAAAAATATATATTTATAAAATTTATAAATATAAAAATTAATTACATAAAATAATAAAATCTAAAATACAAAATAAAAATTAAATACCCAATATATATGTAAACATACCTATAACTATACTTGTAAATAATAACCTATAATAAATTAATCTATAAAAATAAATAAAAATAGAAAATAGTAAATACTTTTTATTTTATAAATTTTACTTAGTTAATTAATTTATTATTTTATTTCTTATTATTTATTATTTTCTACCCTATTTGTCTTCTAGTGATCTTTGTGGACCAATGGGGGCAGCTTTTGTTGACTACGGATGAACTACCTCTTTCGATGTATCTTCTACCCTATCAGACTTGTCGCTTCCCCATTTTCCCTCCATTTTTCCTAGGTGTCTCATCACTCGTTTTTGTCAATTCTTCATGCCAAACACTATATCCATCATTCCTAATCCACGTCCTAACCTTTAAACCCTTCTACATCTCCTTGATTTGTTCTAAAGAAGCAATCAATAAGGGTCGCACACCATGTTTATGTATAAAAACCTGTGCCTTCCTTCCTCGATTTGATCCTTCTTCGAGCCCTAACTCCTCCTAGACGTTGAGCATGAGTGATCCCAGTGATAGAGAGGTTAACCCCGAGGTTGTGTCATGTGAGTCGGAGGAAGAGGAGCGATCCAAGGCAGCTCTCCGACTACCTCTGCTCCTTGGTGTCACAGGCTGGTATGAGCTACGTCTTTATATTTCATAGGTAGATTGTGATTCTATAATTTTAATTCTGCATTACATTTCATCTTTAGAACAATGGAGTAGTTAGGATCCATGTAGTTCGTTCACTAAAGCTGTTAGGTATTTGGCCATTTCACTATGATATCGACTCGTTCCAATTCCCTTTTCAAACTGATGAATCCATGATTCTCACTCTTTATTCTTTTATTTTAGATCTTCTTCTTGGAAAAATACCCTATAAATACATGTAAATATAATAACTTAGCTTTTTGCATGCTTTTGTTAATATTGCATATTTAGCATACATTTTTTGGCAAAAATAAAAGATTAAAGGGAAAGAAAGGAATTATGTATTTAGAATAAATACAAAGTGACCCCAAACCCCAAGAGAAGGTCAAGACTTGACCTGATCGAAAAATAAAATAAGTAGAGATAGATATGGTCTACTACGTATTGTATATATCACATACACTTGTACATAATAATAATATATTTATTTTTTATAAAACAAAAATTATTTCATTCTTCTAAAACCTTGTATAAAGTTCTAATAATTTCTAAAAATAAAAAAATCAAAAAAATAAGACAAAAATAAAAATAAAAACCCTCAACTCATTCCCTAAAATATATATGCATATAACAACCACTATTTATTATATACCCTTAACAATTCATAAAAATAAAATGAAAATTATTTTATGATATTAAAATTATGTTGTAAATAAATAAAATATAAAATAATATTATCTATCTAAAAATAATAAAATAAAAATATTTGTACATAATACATAAGTATAATATACATATATACACTACTATATACTGTATATACATTAATTTATTTTTCATAAAATTACTAAACATCATAGAAAAATACATTGGAAAATAATAAACAATTTTTTTATTTTATATGTTTTTTATTTAAAATTAATTTGCTATTTTTTATTGAATTTCTATTTATTTTGTAAATTCTGAATTTCTATTGGTCCAGCTGGGAACGTTGACTTCGGTCAACATCCCCTTCCATCCTGGGTTTGGTCGAATCCCTCTCGACAGAGCCTCTTCTTCGCTTTTTCTCTCCCGACTGCGGCCTCCTCTTGCCTTGAAATCTGAACTCAAACATCCATGTACATACAAGATTCTCGGTGATCCGTAGGATAACCCGGATCCCCTTAGGGTTGTTTGCCTCCTACCGATCTTTCCAGAACCCTGGAGAAACCTATAAAGCCTCTCCTCTGCTCCTCCAGCAGCTTAGCTCGTTCCTCTCCAACCTTTCGACCCCTAACTACCTCCAGCCAAGAGAATTGCTTGGAGCACCCTTTAGAGCACGTATTGGTGTTGTATCGACGTAGTTCAAGCTACGTGGCCGGACCTCCACTGCATTCAACTTCCTTGGCTAGCCATAGCACACTTGAGGCCATCACCTCGACGCTCACCTTTGCATGAAGATCAAGAGTCGATCCAGACCTTCAGGTATAGATTGCACCCCCTTCATTTCCCTCTTTGATTCTATTCTTCCATTTAGCTCCGCCGTCGTTCCCTGGCCCCAACCCTGAGGTCTGGAGCCCTTCACCCACATCTACCATTCAGATCAACTCGTCATATCGCCTGCCATTTCCTCCTGCAGCCTGTCACCTTGAATCCTTCTCATCGGAGCAGGATCAAGCCAGGTCTCCATCCCCCGCATTTTCCAGAGACCCAAACCATCACCCTCATCGCTTCTTTTGTTTCTAGCTGCAATAACCCGGACCAGCGCGTAGCCTTGAGTCCCCTCTACCCTTTGCAATTCATAATGTGTGCGAGGAGCCCATTTTGAGCCTCCAACTACTCAGGAGGAGCAGCTCTAGGGGAGCCGTCTCTACCACGTCCATTCGATCGTCATCATCTGCATCGAAGCCCTCCCACAGATACATCTCACTTCCACGATCCTGCCAAGCTTCTCACACTCTTCATCGGGCCCTCGGATTTTCTCCTGCGCTCGGTCGAAGTTCGGCGGGGAGGTGTTCTTGCAGATCCCCTCTCAGCCATTTGATTATCCTACCTCAGCTAGATTCCATCAGGGTCGCCAATCGTAGCAGTTTTTTGGGTCGTTAGATCAGGCCCTCTGACGCATCTGCCCCGCACATTCCTGACCAGATTCTGAGTTGTCATATCGGCAACAACCAGGCGATCAGAGTCGTACGATATCATCAGCCCCCACACACGCCACATGTCCTCGCCATGGGTATATTTCCCTTTTACCCTACATGTTTAACTATTTCACTTTAGTCAAATAAATAAAAGGTATAGTTTGGAAGATTTATAGCTTGGACCTCCACGTTTGTATTATTTGCATTTAGTCCATCTCAGTTTGCAGCACGTGAGCTACCACATGTATTTTGGGTTATTTACATTTTGTTTCCTGAACTTTTATGGTGTTATGCTTTGAATGCTAAGTTTTTAAATTTGCAATTATGCCCTTGTGAATCTAGATCGCGTGTGGTTTTGAGTGGGATTTTTGCAGTATTTACCCCTTACTTTTATATTGTGTTATTCTTTGTTATGTAAACTTAATATATTTGCAAATTGGTCCCTGTTAACTATGCCTAATTACTTGTCATTTATTAGACTTAATAAATATCAACTTAATTCAAAAAATCCCCTAAAAATTACCATTAACGCCTATTGGTGTGTAATATTTATTTATTATGGTTTTATTGGATTAGTTTCTATGCATTTTATATTTTTAAAAATAAAAAAGACATTAGTGTCAAGTCTAAATTATAAAAATCATAAAAATTCGAAAAATCTTTTAAAAATTCTATAAAAATTCTTGTAGTTGCTTTTTTGTCTGTTTTATCTATAATATTAATTTTCTTTAAAAATTCACTATAAAAACCCTAAAAATTGCAAAACACCTAAAATATTAAAAATATACATAAATTCATAAAAAAATCCAAAAACTCCATTTTTAGTTCCAATTGCTATCATGGACTTTTGGGTATTTTAAATAATTTTAACTTGTAATTTAGTCTTGGATGTGTATTGTTTGCATTTATTAGCACTTTTTTATTTTTATAAAATTATAAAAAATGCAAACCCCCATAAAATTACCAAAAACATGTAAAAACCACAAAAATCCTAAAATATTTTTATCTTAATTTTCTCAGTATTTTTAGCCATATAGAAAAATCCAAAAATATTTTTGTGTTTGTTTATTGATTTTGTTTCCTTACTAAAAAACTAAAAAATTGCATAATTAAAAAGCATTAAAAATTGCTTTATTTTGAGAAATTTGACTACTTCATACTATTTTCGTGTTCCTTGTTTTCGACCTCATTGGCTATACCTGGTAAATAAAAATAACGAACTGCTTACATGTGTTGATTGTTAGATTTTTTCTGAGTGGTTTATTTCTTCTTCTCGATTGAGCCCCTCTGATTGATTGGGGTCGCAACGACCTTGGATATTTCTTGATACTTAACCCTTATCGATCGGGACACTCATCATAATGTCGCCATTGCCGAGGAGGATGACATAGTAGTCATTTTTCATTTTTGTCCATTTTTTGTTTCTATTTGATATAATTGTTTTCTTACACTATTTTGTTTCATTTTTTGTGTGAGGAACTGCCCGAGGATGCTTCGGCTTTCTTTTTTAGGAGACCGTACCCGAGGAGGAGCAAAGGAGCAGGAGAAAGTACTTATATTTCAAAGATTAGTTTATTTTTGCAGAACCATTTTTTTATTCTAATAGCTAGACTCTAGACTCTCTTGTGGATACTTAGAAATTTAGGGGTCTATTTCACCGATTACCAGTGTACTCAGGGGACCTCACCATGGTTTTCATGTTTTGTTTTTGCCTTTTATTTTCTTTTGATTCTCGATGATTTAGCCCCTAGACATAGGATTTTTGATGATTGTGATGTAATTAGCAAAGGCCCCACACCTAATTGCTTATCTGTTCTCATAAATCAAAATTGGACCTATCTAACAATAAATCAAAAAAGTTGGCGTATTGGGATTAGAGTCCACATGCCGAGAGATGTCATATACAACGCTTGCAGGACCCATTGTGGTGGGCACCAATTGGCATCAGAGACCAGACTCCAAACTTTATTACCGAAAGTTAGCTATTTGTGCTCCACGATTAATAGAAATTTCTCTTCTAATCCTGATTTCCTCGTAGCATTATTGTGGTAGTTTTATTTCTATCTTTACTTTTATGCATGGATTACCCTGCATGCAGAGTGCTGGAGATTGTACATATTTCCATCTCTGCATGCATCGTAGTGTTTGATCGCCCATCGACTTTTTCGACTTCCTCCCCCTATTTTGTTGGACTCAAAATAACCAAGGAAATCAAAAAATTCGTTAGGCATTGTTTTTATACCAGAAAATACCTAAAAAAGTTAAAACAAAAAAAATTAAGGTGATTAATGGGATCTTGACCCTAAAATACACTTCACTCAAAAATTCTTGTTTTGGGGAGAGTGACCTCTCATTGATTGATTTATCTACAGCGAGAGAGGGACCCGCACACTAGGCTAGAGCCACATCTGAACTCCTTTCAGACTATTGGTTCGTAGCTAATTGTTCTCCAGTGAGGATTTCACCTGGTAGTCAGTAATCGGTCCGGTACTTCCTTAGCATATTAGGTAGATTGGGTAGCCAGTAAACCATCCGCACCCATACTGGCTAGGAAAAATTAGTTGCGAGTTTCGAGCCAGTATCCCGGGAGCATTAGATTCCCAACAGCTTGTTTAATCGCTCTGATATCTTATTTTGTCACCTAAATAAAATTTGACCAGATTAATGACCGATCTTTCACGGTCATCAGCTTGAAGTGTTGTGCAGGTGAAAAAGGGGTTTGTCTTCTCATCTTGTTTGCATTCAGATCTCATCTTCATAAATCCCCACATCACGATGATGAGAAGGAGGTCCCTTTGACAACACTGCTTTTGAGTACTCCTTTCCATTCATCTAGGACAACTTCAAAGAGCCCAGACCCTCTCTTTGAACCTGAGTTCGCTACCGCCCTGTTCCCCCTTGACCACCCCTCTTCAAGTCCCGAGGTGCCTGAGCAGAGTCCAACACAGTTAGTTGTTCACTTGACGACACCTGAGTTTGGGTCTTTTGCCTTTGTAGAGACCTGAGAGATGGCCAGTAGTGAGGTACGCATCAATGAGCAACCACAGGGATCTGCATATGTATTTGACCGGACCGCCATCAATAACACAGTCTTAGACTCCTTGGAGACGATGCAATACCAAATCAAAGACCAGGGAGCATTCATGACATAGGTGTGACGAGAGCTGACGGAGATGTGAGCTGACAGAGGAGAGCAGCAGAGACCAGCCGGTGGAGAGATACGAGTAGTTGGAGGAGGAGACAGACGACTCGAGGAGCTGAAGGAGCCAGCGAGACAACCAAGAATGATGAGACAGTTGCACAACCCTGGTGCAACTCTCACCCACCGGTGGATTCAGCTACGAGAGATCCTGGGCGACTTCGAGCTTCACCCCCAGACTATTCAGTTATTGCCCAAGTTCCATGGGCTTTCCACTGAGGAGCCGTACCTCCATCTTTAGAGGTTCGAGACGATATGCAGCACTATCCATGACAGATTTGTGGACGAGGACACGATCAAGATGATCATCTTCCCGTTCTCTTTAGTTGACAGAGGAACCTATTGGCTGAAGCATTTGGGAAGGTATGTCACCACCTGGGAGCAACTCCGGACCGAGTACTTGAATAAGTATTATCCACTCGGTCGGACCAATACAACACGAGATATGATCAACAACTTCACCATGATCCCAAACAAGCAGTTTCACGAGGCTTGGGATCGATTCAGAGAGCTCATAGACTGATGTCTACATCATGAGATATCCAAGCCCAACCTAGTCCAGAGTTTCTTTTGTGGGTTGACACCGGAGCTGCAAGGGCTAGTGAACGCCTCATATGGAGGGTCCTATTTCGCCAAGGATATGGACAAAGTCTGGGCCATCTATGAGGAGATGACAGAGAATTATACGATGATTTCCTAGACTAGGGTCTACACTCAGGGAAATCCCCTACCACAGGCGATCTCATATAAGAGGATTGCACGAGTCGATGCTGGTCCTTCTACTTCATCAGCAGCAACACAAATTGAGTCCTTAGCCGCTGACATGGGGATTATCAGCGAGAAGCTGGACCACATAAAGATTATTGAGAAGAAGTAGTGCCAGGGACATACACAGATCGACCAGTTGGAACAGACACTGAGTGTCCTGAAGACACATATCATGTGTCTCTGGGAGGCACAGATGGCTCCACAGCCCCGTCTCAGGTCACGGGCTGATTCCAGTAGCAGCTCCACCCAGCCTTCTACCACATACCCCCAGCTCATCACATCTAGCAAGAGCCCGTCCAACAGGTGCAACACTACTCTCAGCCACCACCATCTCAGGACACTCAGATGATGGTCTACCAGCTGGATCAACCCCTGGCGGTTCTCCCCCCACCTTCTTTCTAACAAGATCCGTTGATTTAAGTCAACGGGATTCAGTACGACCGGTACCCACAGTAGCCCGGGATCTATCGTGATCACCCAGGATTTCGATGGTCCACCAGAGGCACCTCATCCCTGCAGCAGCCCCATCACTCCTAGTTATACCAGCAACAACACCAGTAGGGTCCTCGTCCCTCATACCAAGGACAACACTGGAGGCAACCACAACAACCTCACCAGTAGTACTCCTAGCCTCTCCCTCGTTACCAACAGACTCAGCCTCATTTCTAGCGAGGCAACCTGTCCGATTCTCATGGACTTGTCTATGAGAACCCAACCCTTGACGACCTCGCCCACCTACTTTCTAACCAACAGGCATCCCTCCGACAAGAGATGGATAAGTTTCAAGAGGAGATGAGGGTTATCATCAAGGGCAAGGCTGCCATACTAGCTCAGATCGAATCCAACTCGAAGAACCTAAACAGGAAATCTGAGTAGGTATAGTTTACAGAGACTACCACTCCAAGTGATACTTTAGGTGATATACTTCCTATGTGTTTGATGCTGATTTTGTGACACTTAGGAGCGGTAGGATGTCGGTCGGTGGCGCCTTGTCTAAGCGATGACTTCATTGAGATTCTAGAATGCCAGATGAGGAGGATAACAGTGTTGATGCTATACTTGATTATGATGATGATGGTACTGAAGCCACCAAGGATGATGATCCAGCCATCAGTATTGAGACCGTCGTGATACCATATACAAATGGTGGTACTGATGCCACTGTGCTGAGAGATACTAGGCTAGGGAGTGGTGCTGATACCGCTAGATCAGATGTTGTAGGGAGTACTGAGGCCACCATTTTTCCTTTAGTTGTATTACCGTCTCATGTATCTTAGGATAATTCCATAAAAATACAAAAAAAGGAAAAATTGAAAAGAATAAAAATAAAAATCCATTATTCTCACCCTTTATTCTTTTAATTTAGCTAATCATCTTGGAAAAACATCATGTAAATATGTGTAAATACAATAAGTTAGCATTCAACATGAATCCGTTAATATTGCAAAATTAGCATGCATTTGTGCAAAAAAAGGAATAAAGGAAAAGAAAAAGGAAGGAGATATCTAGAACAAATACAAAGTGATCCGAACCCCAAGAGAAGGTCAAGCCTTGCCCTGATTGCCAAATAAAATAAGTAGAGAGAGATAGGGCCTACTCTATGTTGTACATATTACCTATATATGTAAATAAGAATTTTTGTAAAATAAAAATAAAATATTCTTCTTATCTTATTGTATATAGTCCTAGAAATAAAAAAAATAAAGTAAAAATCAGAAAAATGAAATAAAAATAAAAATAATATCCTTCTCACTTGTAAAAAAATACATGTATATATGTCACCTCCCCTATTTATTCTATACCTGTAAATAAAACATAAAAATAAAATAAAAAATATTTTCATCTCCCAAAATTATGTTGAAAATAAATAAAATATATAAAATTGGTGATATTTATGTAAAAATAATAAAATAAAAATACTTGTACAAAATACGTAGATATATTATACCTATATATAATACTATATACTTTATATACACTCCATTATTTTTCGTAACAATAATTAAAAAATCACCGATAAATTCCATGAAAATAATACATATTTTTCATTTTATTATTTTTTTATTTAAATTCATTTATTATTTTTAATTTAATACTCTTTATTTTTCTCTTCTATTTTGTCCTATAAAGTAGCTTATCCTTATTCTACACCCCTTCTGATTGGGCCACGTCAAGGATGTTGACCCAGGTCAACGTCGCCTCCCTAGGCTAACCCGACCCTACTCGCTTCGTTGGACTTCCTTCTCCCCCTTTTCTTGCCCGAGTCCAGCCGCCTCTTGTCCCGATTTCTCGCCCGTTGCTTCTCCTATGATCCGTGATCCTCTCAGATCCTAAGGAAGGCACAGATCTTCCTAGGGTTGCATGCTAACGCTCGATCTTTGGAGGCTCATGGAGTCAGCTATATAAGCTCGCCTTCGCTTCCCACCACCACAGCTCGTGCCTCTCCCCTTCTCTCATCCTTAGGTGTCTTCAGTGGAGTGAAAACATCTGTAGGGTGCCTTTGGATTGGGTTTTGGTGGCCTGAAGTAGCATCTCATCTACATGGTCGGAAAGCTCCACCATGTTTAGCCTCCCCACCTTCTCTAGTGAGGTCAAGTCCACGACTCTGACACCCATATTCGTCGGAAGTTCCTGTGTTCATCTAGACCCTCAGAGACCCGTGAGATGGCCAACAGTGTGGAGCGCGCCGATGGACAACCCTAGGGTTCAACGTATGTTTAAAATTTGGACGCCATTAACAACACACTTCTAGCCTCCTTGGGGAAGATACAGAGGCATATTAGAGCCAGGGAGCCTTCATGGCAGAGGTGCACCGAGAGATAGCACATATGCAAGCCGATAGAGGAGAGCCGCACCGAGCAAGCGATGGAGAGATTCCAGAGGCTGGAGAAGGAGATGGAGGACAACCAGAAGAGCCATAGGAGCCAGCCAGACCCGCCAGGCCAATGAGGGAGTTGCACAACCCTGGTGCAATCCTTACACACTGTTGGATCAAGCTTCCGGCGATTCTGGGGGACTTCAAGCTACCCCTAAGAGCATTCAGTTGTTTCCCATGTTCCATGGGCTTGCCATCAAGGAGTCGCATCTACACTTGTAGGAGTTTGAGATGATCTGGAATACTATCCATGAAAGATACGTGGACAAATACACAATCCAGATGATGGTGTTTCTATTCTCCCTCGTAGATAGAGCAGCCTACTAGCTGAAGAACTTAGGGAGATATGTGACTTCATGGGAGCAGCTTCGGACCAAGTACTTGAATAAGTACTACTCACTCGGCCGGACGAACGTAGTGTGAGCTATGTTTAACAATTTCTCCTTGATCCCCAATGAGCAGTTCCATGAGCCGTGTGATCGATTCGATGAGCCCATCGACCGGTGTCCCCATCATGACATATCCAAGCCCAACCTAGTACAGAGCTTCTTTTATGGGCTGACACCAGAGCTGCAGGGGCTAGTTAACGCTTCTTGTGGGGGATCCTATTTTCCAAGGTGAGGACCAGGTCTGGGCCATCTATGAGGAGATAGCCAAGAACTATACAGTGATGTCCTAGACCGGGCTCTACACTCAGGGGAAGCCCTTACCCCAGGCCATGTCTTATCAGAGGATAGCACGGGTTGATGCAGGTCCATCCACTTCTTCGTCAGCAGCATTATCACAGGCAGAATCATCTGCCGCTAACAAGGGTATCATCAACAAGAAGCTGGACCGCATAGAGATCATTGAGAAGAAGAAGTACCAGGGATTAACATAGATTGATCAGTTGGCACAGACCCTGAGTGACCTAAAGACCTAGATCATGTGTCTCTAGAAGGAACAGACGGCTTCTCAGCCCCGTCTCAGGTCACGGGATGATCCTAGCAGCAACAATTTGTCCCAATACTCTACCTAATATCTCCAGGTTCACCATATCCAGGCGGAGCCGGTCCAACAGTAGCAACACCAGTATTCTCAACCACTGCCATATTGGGGCACTCAAATGGTGGTGTACCAGCACGATCAACCACTAGCAGTTCTTCCCCTATCCCCGAACGAGCATGAGTTGTTGATGGAAGTCAACGGGATTTGGTATGACCGACAACAGCCCGGGATCTGCAGAGATCATCCCGAATTCAGGTGGTCTACTGGAGGCGCCTCGTCCCAGCAGCAGCCTCCAGCTCACGGTGGGCAGTCTAGCCAGTCTCAGCAACAACCCCATTAGTCCCACCAACCATCACACCAATTTCAGTCAGGTCCTCATCCCTACCAGCCGGGACAATAGTGGAGGAAGCAACAACCTCACCAACAGTATTCTTTTCCTCCCCCTACCAGTTCCAGCAGCATCAGCCTCATTTCTAGTGAGGCAACCCGTCCAGTTCTCGTGGTCCAGCCTATGATAACACAACTCTTGATGATCTAGCCCGCCTACTAACAGACCAGCAGACATCCTTTAGGCGGAACATGGAAAAGTTTCGCCAGGAGATGAGGGAGATAATAAAGGGCATGGCTGCCATACCCGCTCAGATTGAGCCCAACTCGAACAACCTAAACAGGAAGTCTGAGAAGGTACAGTTCAAAAAGACCACTACTCCTAGTGATTTATTGGTGACATTGCTTCATATACATTTGATGCTAATTTTGTGTCACTTAGGAGAGGTAGTATGCCAATCGGTGGTTCCTCGTCTGAGCGATGACACCACGAGGATTCAAGAGCGTAAGATGAGGAGGATAGCGATGTTGATGTTGCTCATGACGATGTTGCTGATTGTGGTACTGATGCCACCAAGGATGTTGATCCAATCGATGGTACTGAGGTCGTCACTTCTCCAGATGTAGTCGATGGTACTGATGCCACCATTGATCCAGATGCTGAGCCAGAGCATGGTGCTGATGCCGTGAAGACAGATGATGTGGGTGGTACTGAGGCCACCATTTATATTCCAGTTGTGTTTTCTCCAGTTTTTGTACCTCAAGACCATATGAAAAACACCAAAAAAATTAATAAAGGAAAGGTTTCTTTATCTACTGTGAGTCCATCTATGTTGCATGATGATTCTTGTATGGGCTCCATTCCTTCAAAACAACGGGAACCTCTTCCTAGACTTCTATTTGAGGAGTGCCCAACCATCCCCTTTCCCCACACACTCTGCTTGGCTAAGGGGAATAAAAAATAAAATAAAAAAATAATAAGCAGTTAGAGTTCAACCAGCTAATGATCGACATATTCCATATCTAGATGACTCTACAGGAGGTACTTGAGCACATCCCTCTCTTCTAGAGGAACTTGAGAGAGAAGACCACTATTCATAGGAAAAGAGGAACCATCAAGCAAAAATCCATGTGCTGACCCGTGCCACCTGCTTCGCCATCCAGAACCGTCTGCCAGCCAATTGGCCAGATGTAGGAGCTCCCTATGTTAGATGCCACATTCATGAGCAGAGATTTGATCGCACACTATTAGATAATGGTTCTTCCATCAACCTCCTTCCATCAGCCTTGCTCGACCGATTCGAGTTTGGCCCTCTTCGATAGAGCAGGACAATCCTTCATTTTCCTGATAGATTTGTCAAGAGGCTAAGGGGGTTGTTGAAGGACGCGGTTATAACAATTCAGGCACGAAATTCCTTATGGACTTCATTGTGTTGGACATGGAGATCCCTGAGTTTATGACCGATAACCCCATCATTCTAGGACGTCCATTCTTGGCCACAACCAAGGCTGTGTCCTACCATGATAGCAAGAAGGTGTACTTTCGCTTTGAGGGCGAGTGTATACAAATAGAGATGATTGATGAGATTAGAGCGCGAGGCTCAGCATGATCAGAGCAGTCCAACGATGTAGAGTAGACGACAGAGGCAGAGCGAAACGTCCACCTGGATACAATGAGGTTGCCATAGCACCTGAAGACCAGGATAAGACGACATTCACCTGTCTATTTAGGACATATGCTTTCATATGGATGCCTTTTGGTATATGTAACGCCCCAGCGACATTCCAAAGGTGCATGTTGTCCATCTTATCAGACATGTGGGTGATTGCTTGAAGGTCTTCATGGATGACTTTTCGGCCTACGGCGTTGGGTTCGACGATTGTCTTGACTGCCTAGATCGTGTTCTTTAATGCTGCATAGAGGTTCATCTTGTCCTGTCTTGAGGGAAGAGTCACTTCATGGTGACTCAGGGACGGTGCTTGGTCATATCATCTCTAACAGGGGCATGGAGATCGTTCCGGCCAAGGTGGATATAATTAGGAAACTCAATCCACTGTCCAACCTATGGCAGTTGCGGTCTTTTCTTGGGCATGTTGGTTTCTACCGACATTTATTCACGACTTCAGCAGGATTGCCCGACCGTTGATGGAGCTGCTGACGAAGGACACCGAGTCCATTATAGATGATAAGTGTCTTGTGTCGTTTGAGACTCTCAATGACTTAGTTGTTGAGGCTCCTATCCTTCAGTCGCTTAATTGGTCTCTCCCATTCGAGATCATGATGGATGCCTCTAATTTTGCTATAGGGGCTATGCTAGGACAGAGGAGGGAAGGATCACCATTTGCCATTCACTATGCTAGCCGTACATTGGATGCCACTCAGCGGAACTATACAATCCCGGAGAAAGAGATGCTAGCCGTTGTTTTTGCCTTGGACAAATTCAGATCATACATCCTTGGATCCAATGTGACTACCTATACTGATCATACTGCCATCAGGTACCTCATGGCCAAGAAGGATGCCCAATATTGATTGACCTGATGGATCCTTCTACTCCAGGAGTTTGATATTGAGATTAAGGATAAGCCCGGAGTCAAGAATGTGGTGGCGGATCATCTCTCCCATTTGGAATCTTGAGGAATCCGAGCAGATTGATCCTATTTCAGAGACCTTCCCAGGTGAGGTGATCCTTGCTATCGCCTCGCTCCCATGGTATGCCGACATTATAAACTATCTTGTTGCCAAGAAAGTTCCACAATGTTGGCCCAGGAAATGACTTGAGACCTCTTTGCGAAGGCTAAATCATACCATTGGGAGGATCCCATCCTTTATCATGAAGGATGGGATAGCATCTGGCATCAATGCATTCCTCAAGAGAATCACCACAACGTCCTCACATACTGCCACAAGCTTGAGGCAGGAGGACATCATTCTGGGAGGAGAATAACACAGAAAGTGCTCTAATCCATCATATGGTGGCCTACTGATTACTGAGATTTTGAGAGGGTCAAAATATGTCTCACAAAATGCGGAGACAAAGTCATTGTGGCGACCACTCAGGAAACCCCAATTAGTCAATAATTAACCCACAATAGATGATCAAATAATGACAAACAAGATGCAGAGTTAAAATTTATTATAACTCTAAATAAAAGATGATTATAGGAGCAAGTATGTAGAGGTCGAACACAAGGAACAAGCATGATAGATCGGGCAAAATCAATGCACAAGAACAAATGTGATGTTTTTGTCTATAAATGCTATTTTTGTGGGTTTTTAATTTTCTATTTTTTATTTAATTTTTTATTTTTTATTTTTATATTATTTTTTTAATTTTATGCTTTTTATTTTCTTTTTATATTTTATATTTTTTATATTTTATTTTTCTATAAAATAAGATATACATGAAATAAGTGAAGGAGAGAGATAATATATTTATAAAAGTCGATACAAATAAGAAAAATATAGAAAATAAAATATTTTGTGGTTTTTATATTTTTCTAATGTTTTTTTGATATATTTTTCCTATTTTTGGGTATTTTTAAAGTCACAAAAACTCAAAATAGGGAATAAAATAAAAGATTGAAATTAAAATAGAGATAAAAAATAGTAAACAGAAACCAAAATTCTCCAAATTAATTTTATAATATAGAGAATAAAATACAGAAAATTCAGAAATAGAAACTATATTTTTTTATTTTTTATGGATTTTTAAAGAGATTTTTAGTGTTTTATAATTTTATGAGTTTTCTTTAGTATTTTTAGTGATTTTTGGACTAAATATAAAACACACTTAAATAGAAAAAAATATTTTTTTGAGATTTTTTCGAAGAGTTTATATATTTTTTTAGGTATTTTCTAATGCAAACAGAGATGAAAATGCATGTTTTTAAATTTTTATAAATATTAAAATGAAGCAAAAATGAAAAATAAAAATATGGCGTGATAGAGCAACAAAACAGGAAGCTAGGGTAATTTTTATGGATTTTTAGAATTTTGGAGATGCATGAAATAAATGCAAGGAGCAAAAAGAAATTAGACACCTAGCAAGGGCATTTCTGTATTTATGCAAAAGTCCAGGGTAAATTTGCATTTTTTCCAGAAAAATAAACCGATTAAAAATATTTCAAAACCAATCATAAATAATAAAAACCTAGGGGTATGCGTGCAAATTTCCCAAAGACGTACGTGATAATCACGTGCCTGACACGAACCTAATGGCAAATAACAAAACCTGTGGGCTATTTTGCAATTTTACCAAAAATATTACAACTTAATCTGAAAGTTTCTGGACCTAATTGAAATAAAATAAACAATGAGGGTTCCACGCAAAATACACCCACCCCACGTACACGAGTCATGTGAGGTGACGTAGCCGGGGACCTATTTGCAAATCTGGAAAGTTCAGGGAAGTTTTTGTAAATATTACAAAAATGAAATATCTTCCATTGAAATTTTTTGTACTATCTAATAAATACAAAAAACTGGAGAGGGCAAGGGTGCAATATACCCACGCCTACGTGGAGACGAACGACCAGATGATGCTCACTTACGCCACGTGTCACCTCCTCCTTACACGATACCCCTTTGCGGATGAGTGGCCAGGATTAGATCCTGGCCCTTGATCGAACGGCTGCGGATGGGCAAGATCGAACGACTGTTGTGCTCCAAGAAGAACTCGACTGATCGGATGGTGGAGAGGGGCACAGGACGAACGGGAAGAACCATCAGCGAGGCGAGTTTTCCCCATAGAGATCTTCCTCCTCCGATGTTCTTTAAAGCTCCAAAATGGTCAGACGACCTCCTGGGGTGTTCCTCTCGGTGCTGGCGGCTCCAAAATCCTCCAGTGACGACCAAAGCTCGTGCGAGATGGTGGCGGAGCTTGGGGGCTCCAGGTACCTCGGTTAGCGGCCAAAATGAGCCCCAGGCTCTTCTGTCACGCTAGACCAGCAAAAAGAGGGTGAAGGGGTCGAGGGCAAATAGCCTTGACCACGCAGTGGGGTGGAAAGGGTGTTGAGGTGAATTTGAGGCTTGCTGGAGCGATCTCCGGCGAACTACAGGCGAAGGGGATTCACGCGATTAAAGTTCTAATTTAAGGGTAACTATGGGTTCTAGGAACTAATGTTAAACAAATAAAGCTAAAAAATGAAGAAATAAGCTCGACTGGCCGGGAAACAAGGAGAAGGTACCTCGACGGCAGCTTCGTCGGAGGTGGGTGGATACGCCCTTTGGCCGCCTCCTCAATCCACCTGAAGGCCGGGAGAAGGAGCTGTCACGTTCCTCTTGCTCTAGAGCGTGATAGGCGGAGAGAAAAATGGTTAAACGAGGTTCAAGTTTGAATGTGAAGTTGGATGTAGTATTTGAATGAGTTGATGGGAGATTCCAAAGATCGATGGAGATTGATCAAATCAATGTTCCATAACCCTAGGAGAGACTTGGGCGTGTTAGAGCAATGAACGAGGAACAAAAGTCAAAGAGGATGCGTTACGAAAGGGTGAAAGGATCGACCCTTAAAAAATCGTGAAATCGGGGGAGAACCAATGTTATGACATCTGTAGGAGGCATGGCCAGACAATTGACCCGCGGTCAACAGTCCGACCCACCTGGTTGGTCCACGTGGACCAACCATGAAAAAGCCTAGAAAATTGATTTGCTAATTCACTTTATAGTAGCAAATGATTTAATTATTTTAGGTAATTAAATAAAAAAAATTTATTATTTTGTGAAGTATTTTATTATGTTTTTTCTTTATTTTTTAGAGGTTTAAAATTACAAGTTACCTTTTATGACCTATATAGGTATATTCATCTATATATTTTAGTGTTTTATTTTTATTTTGTATATTTAATTTATTTATTTTTGTTTATAATTTTATAAATTTATAAATTATTTTTATAAACTTAAATATATTTTTATTTTATTTTTCTGATGTATTTTATACACTTAAATAAATAGAAGCATTAATTTTATAGGTATATTTAAATGTATCATACCCATGTATTTGTATAAGTGTTTTATTTTTAAGTTTTATTTAGTATTTTATCCTTATTTTAATGTACACATATATTATAAATAATATTTACAAAATAATAAAAATATAAATTTATAAAAATAAAGAATAATAAATAAAATTAATATTTTTATCTGTATCACTATACAATAGGGGTACAAAACTTAACTTTCAAACCGTGACTCAGAAAAATATGAAACCATCTTCATTAAATAGCTTATTGAAATATATATACAATTAAAGCTTATTTTGAGACATTTTGAGTTTTTTTATTTGAGAGAAACAGGTCTGGGAAGTTGGGATTCTGGAATCTTATTCAGATCATAACTTTTTGTCTGTACATTATTTTTATGTGAAATCAATTTTGTATTTTTCTATATTTAATTATCTACAACTTTCATGTACAAAGTTTCTTTATTTGATGTATAAAAAGTAGAACTAAAAATAGGTCTCAAAATGAATAAAGAATGAATTAAATAAAAGGGATTGTTATTAGTATTTGACCCTTATCTCCCCCTACTTTGATCCTTGTCGAGCTAGTCATCGAGATGCCTAGGTCTCAAGGATTCGGGTCATAAAATATTGGCAATATTTTATTATTTTTCTTTTATTTTCTTTATTCTATTATTTTGGCTATAAAAACAGTATTTTATACATTTACACATACATGCATGAATGCTAAAATACATGAATTAATGGTATTTATACGCATTTACTAGGGTTTTGAGGTCAAAATGATAGAATAAAGATGATGAAATGTGGATTCATCATCCCCCTATACTTGCCTTTGCTAGTCCCTAGCAAACACTTAAACAATAAGTGCAGAAAAAGAAAAACAAAGAAAAGAAAAAGAAGAAATTTAGATTAAGTTTAATTATCAAACTTGTCTTCACAAAATCAAAGTTTGGAGATTAAGTCAGACCTTTGGAATTTTAGTGTGGGTAAAAGCTTAATGGGAATCAGATTTGAAATCCAACAACCATCGAGAATCCAAACACTCTGCTCAAGTCTCCTCAATAGCCAGGTTAGAAATATTTCAACTCATACGCAAACCCTTATGACTATGAATCTGACTCATACGGTGTAATTGATAGTGGCTCTCCCCAACTGAAATGACAAAGAGACTGACTTCTCCAGCATGACAACCCAATGATTCCCCAATCCAATAACTCCTTCCTCAAGGAGTGGGGTATTCCCTTCTGAGTTCAAGTGGCAAATAGCTCAAGAGGAGGGGGTGAAGAGAAGAATGGATGGTAGCCAGTGTAGCTACCTATCCTAGGATGCAAGACCAGTGTAGTCAAGTCATCAAGCTGCAGGCTCACATAATTTGACTTAGAAGCTCAAGCTTGCTTATTGACTATACAAATATGTACACTCCGGCATGCATTTTTATTTTTGTATAGGCCTGCCCACTTTTTTGGAGTTTTTGCTTTTTGCTCTTTTTTTCTCTTTTTTTGAAATACTATATACAACATCATTTACATAAGGAGTTTTTCCTTTTGAAGCAGTAGACTATCCCTCTTTTGAAGCTTTATTGCAACCCACACTCTCCTGTCTTCAAAACTCATCATCACCAGACGAGTTGGGGTGCACTTCCCTCCCTAGAGGAGGACAAATGTTTCTACTTGTGTGTGTCTCATATCGGCAAATTCAACCCCCTCACCACTTCAACTGAGTTGAGCCATGTGAAAGGTGCAGGTGTCCAAGTTAGTTCATTATCAACAAGAGTCATGCGTATGCTCCAAAATACTCTACTTAGGCAGTCAAGAATCCATTGAACCAAGTCTCGTGATCCTCAAAGAATTAAGTCAACTAGACCTTAAGTACCTAAATTCCAGCTCCTATGAGGTTCCTGTTATTAGGTATATTTTTAAGGTCCAACCAAGCTCCAGTCTCCAGATTTTACATAGACTTGTTCAGCTATCAAAATCAATCCAAAATGCTAATGCTGCGAATGATATGCAGAAAATGCAGAAAATCTTTTTATGATGCAATTTCCAAAGATTTTGAACTTTTTATAGATTTTTTGAAAAGATGATGCATATGCATTTTTTGTATTTCAAAAAGATTTTTCAAATGTTTTTAGCATTTTAGTTTTGCAATTTTTTAGGGTTTTTTTTGAAACAAAAGATTTTGGCTAAAAATTAGGTACAAATATCTACACAGGGATGCATCTTATATTTACAAGAAGTGGATTTTAAGAACTTACAAGGGTAAGTGGTCAATTTTATATATAATGGATTTTTGATGTGATGTACATATTCCTCAAAGTTATTTGAAAAAGGTTTTTCAAACAATTTTGAAAACTATAGTCCAAAATATTTTTACAAACAGTTTGTACAAACATGTCAACACATTTGAAAATCATTTTGCAACGGTTTTCCAAATAGTATATCTAAAATTTTCAAACATTTTTGAAACCATTTTTCAAATCATTTGAAAATCATTTTTGAAACCTTTTTATTTCACACAGAGGAAATAAATTTTACAAACAAAATAATTTTATAAAGGTTGAAAAATGTAACAAAGTATTTTCCAAATAGTTTTCAAAAGATTTAGAAAAGGATTTTCAAACTATTTTTCAAATATTCTGCAAAAAACATTTTCACCTGATTTAATAATCAATAAGTACACAAAGAATTTGAGAAATAATCAACATCTTTTTATTAAAGTTTTTACTAAATTTTAATAGTATAATTAGCCATAATTATTAAGAAAAATACAAAAGTACGAGTTATGGCTAAAGTATATACGGAGTATATACGACCCCCCTATATTTAGCTTGAGTTATGTCCTCATAGATCAGAGAGAAAAAAGAAGACATAACTCTTACTGAGTATAGGAAAGTCTAAAGAATAAACGAACGAATGAATGAATAAATAAACTAATGAGAAGTCGACCGTCCCCCCTATACTTAGGATTAAATAATCCTTAGTATAACATACTGTACACAAAGCAGGGAGGGTCAAGGGTGAGAATGAACCGATTGTACTCAGACTGTCTCCCCCTATACTTAGTGTAAGATATCCCTAAGTATAGACAAGAAGAGAAGACAATGGAGAGGATCGAAATGAAAGAAACCCAGGGTGCACACCCCCTATACTTAGGACAAAGTACGTCCTAAGTATAGAAGACTGACAACAAGGGGCGATGACTTTTTGATATATGAAGAAGATAGAAAAGGAAAAGAGAAAAGAAGAAAAGGGTGTAAACAGATCACAACTCAGTCTGTCTCCCCCTATACTTAGGGTAAAATACCCTGAGTATAGACAAGAAGAAGAGACAGAAGAGGGGATCATAGAATAGTACGACTCAGTGTGTGCACCCCCCTATACATAGGACAAGGTGCATCCTAAGTATAACAAAATCATAATATGACGATGGGGTGGCAGACATAACGAATGAATGAATGAATGGTATGGAAATATGGACCAAAACAGTGGAATACGGAAGTGATAACCATGTATGAGATGCAGGTGATGTGAGTCAAAGAGCACATCTCATACCAAATGAATAGGGCAACGTCAATGATCGGCGGATCATGATCTACATATAATTTCATGCACTGACCGTGAACTCGAAAGGTAGAGGAAGATGACAACTCGGATATATCAATATTGCCATTGTCGTGTACCTTTCAGACCACATATGGACCTTTCCATTTACTATGTAATTTCTTTGGAAATAATTTCAGCCTAAAATCAAACAACCATACACACTGATCTGGCTCAAACTGTTTATGGCTGATATGAGAATCGTGCCATATCTTCACTTTCCTTGTACTGTAGGCTACTCGAAAAGGCTACATCTCTCAGTTCCTCCAGGGCTTCCAACTCTGCTTTCATCTATTCGCCTATACTCTCGGGATCTAATAATAACTCTGTAACTGCCCATAGTGACTTGTGCATGATTTCCAGTGGCAAGTGGCACGGCTTGCCATAGACGAGATGAAAGGGAAATGTCCCCAATGGTGTCTTGAAGGAAGTTCGATAGGCCCACAAGACCGAGTCCAAAACCTGTGACCAATCCTTTCGGTCTGGGAAGACTACCTTCTGCAAAATAGACATGATCTCCCTATTCGATACTTCAGCAAGACCAGTAGTCTGAGGGTGATATGGAGTGGCAACGCGATGATCAATGCTGAACTCATCTGTAAGGGCCCTTATCTTGTCGTTGATAAAGTGAGTCCCCCCATCTGAAATCAGAACTCTAGATAACCCGAACTGTGAAATGATATTTTTCCTCAAAAATCGACACACAGTCTTAGCATATGCGATTCCGGCAGGGATGGACTCAACCCAATGACTCACATAATCCACAACAAGTAGAATGTACTCAAATCCATGACTCTTAGGAAATGGGCCCATGAAATCAATGCCCCATGCGTCAAAAACCTCACAAAAGTGAATGGGCTGTATGGGCATCATATCTCTCTGTCTGCAAGTACCAATCTTCTGACAATCAGTACACCTCTTCATGAATTCGTCAGAATCCTTGATGAGAGTAGGCCACCAAAGGCCGGATTGGGGGGCACCTTATGCATTGTCCGTGTCCCATAATGATGTCCTCTTGCCTCAAGCTTGTGGTAGTAGGTGAGGATGCTATGCTGCTCTTCTTGGGGAATACACCTCCTCCAGATACTATCCCCTCCTTCATGATAAAGGATGGGATCCTCCCAATGGCATGACTTCTCCTTTGCATGGAAGGTCTCAAGTCGCTACATGGGCCAACGTTGTTGAACCGTCTTGGCGACAAGATAGTTTACAATGTCAGCGTACCATGGGAGCGAGGAAATAGCAAGGATCGCCTCATCTAGAAATGTCTCAATAATAGGTGCAATGGGCTTAGATTCCTCAAGGCTATATAATCGAGAGAGGTGATCCGCCACCACATTCTTAACTCCATGTTTATCCTTAATCTCAATATTGAACTCCTGGAGGAGAAGGATCAATCTAGTAAGTCGAGCTTTGGCATCCTTCTTTGCTACGAGGTATCGGATGGCGGTGTGGTCTATAAAGATAGTCACTTTTGATCCCATAATATATGATCTGTATTTATCCAAAGCAAAGACGACAACTAGCATCTCCTTCTCAGTCACAGTGTAATTCCGCAGAGCGGCATCCAAAGTTCAGCTAGCATAGTGAATGGCATACGACAATCCATCCCTCCTCTGTCAAAGCATAGCCCCTACGGCAAAATCAGAAGCATTCGTCATTATCTCGAATGGGGGAGACCAATCGGGTGACTGAAGGATAGGAGCCTTAACAACTAGATTCTTGAGATTCTCGAATGACACAAGACACTTATGCCCCGAACTGAAGTCCTGAATGAACCAAAGTCGGTGTCTTTTGTCAGCAAATTAGTGAGCAGTCGGGAAATACGACTGAAGTCCTGAATGAACCATCTGTAGCAACCAATATGCCCCAGAAAAGACCACAATTGTCGCAAATTGGATGGTGGATTGAGTTTTCTGATGATATCGACCTTGGCTGGATCAACCTTAATGCCCCTGTTGGAGATGATATGACCAAGGACCATCCCTTGAGTCACCATGAAGTGACTCTTCTCCCAAGATAAGATAAGATTGACCTCAATGCATCGCTGAAGCATACGGTATAGGCAGTCAAGACAAGCATTAAACCTATCGCCATTGATCAAAAAATCATCCATGAAGACCTTTAAATAGTCACCCACCATGTCTGAGAAGATGGACAACATGAACCTTTGGAATGTTGCCGGGGCGTTACACAATCCAAAGGGCATCCATATAAAAGCATATGTCTCAAATGGATAGGTGAATGTCATTTCTCCTGGTCTTCGGGTGCAGTGGTCACTTGGTTATAGCCAGAGTACCCATAAAAAAAACAATAGCAACTCTTCCCAGCTAGACTCTTGATAATATGATCATTAAATGGTAGTAGGAAATGATCCTTCTTGGTGGCCTAATTTAATCGTCTGTAGTTCACACAAACCCTCCAAGAAGTGGGTACCCGAGTAGCTATCTCCTCTCCAGACTCACTCACAGCTGTAGTGATACCCATCTTCTTGGGCAACGCATGTAATGGACTAACCCACTTGGAGTCAGAGATGGGGTAGATAAAATTATCCCTCCACCATTTTGATATTTCCTTCATGACCACATCTCGAAGGTTCAGGTTTAGCCGTCGCTAGAACTCACGCGAGGGCTTGGCGTCCTCTTCGAGATAGATATGGTTGGAGCATAGAGCCGGACTAATACCCTGTGATAAGCTATACTCCATCCTATTGCCTCACGGTTTCTTTTAAGAACCTCCATCAAACGAGATTCTTACTCTTGAGTCAAATCTGCTAAGATACTGACTGCGTGAATATCTGGCTCACCAGCAAGGAATCTATACTTCAACGATTGCAACAAGGGCTTCAATTCCAGGCAACTGGGAGCTGGCAAATCTAGCTTTTGATATGTTTGAGTGAAGGCTACCATGTCTGCATGTGAGAACTCTCGCTGATCGTGAAAAATCTAACAAAGGGAACCTTGTTGGAATATCTGTAAACTGTGCTGGCTCGCACTCTGTCCTACCTGTCAGCTCAGAAGGAATCAGACATGGCAAATACTCATCGAAGTCATCCCAATCAATGTCTAAATCCGAGGGATTTGAATCAAAAGAACATGAATGAAACTTTGCTTCACCCCTCGTCTTGCAACCGTAGGCCTCTAATGTGTCCTATGCCAGGGGTGTGCTCTCCAAACTCTCGACTGCCAAAAGCTGCGAGTATGCTAAATCTGCTAGCAAGGCGAGGGCTCACGCTACTGGATCTGTCCAAACTGCTTCATCATCGTTCATCGCAAAGTCGCACTCCTAGTGGACGTCTTGCTCAGCCACTGTCATCTGCTCTGTGTCACTGAACTGCTCTAAGCAGGCTGAATCTCGCGCTCTGGTCTCGTTGATCGTCTCTATTTGTATACTTTCGTCCTCTACGCGAAAGTATACCTTCCCACTATCATGGTCGGATACTGCCTTGGCAGTGGCCAAGAATGGGCGTCCAAGTATGATGTGGGTATCTGTTACCGACATAGGGATCTCGATGTCCAATTCAACAAATTCCACGGGGAATTTCTGGCCCTGAATGGTAACAACCACGTCTCTCAACAACCCCTTTGGACTCTTAATAGACCTATCAGCAAACTGAAGGACGGTCCTACTCCGATGGGGAGGACCAAAATCGAATCAGTCAAGTAAGGTTGCCGGAAGGAGGTTGATTGAAGAGCCATTGTCTAATAGAGTACGATCAAACTGCTATTCTTGAATCTTGCATCTGACATAGGGAGCTCCTGCATCAGGTCTCTTGGATTCCAGTCGGTTCAGAATGACAAAGCATGTGGCACGGGTGAGCACATGGATCTCTCCTCTATGGTTCCTCCTCTTCCTACGTATGATAGTCTTATCTGTCATGTTCTTCTGGAAAAGGGGGATGTGCTCTAGTGCCTCCTGTAGAGTCAACTGATTATGAAATCTATCAATCATCTGTTGGTTGAACTCTAATTGATGTGTCTTTTTTGGATTTTCTTTTTTATTCCCCTTCGCCAAGCGGAGTGCTTGAGGGAAGGGGATGGTTGGACCCTCCTCAGATGGAGGGTTAGGAAGAGGTTCCTATGCCTGTGAAGGAATAGAATCCATACCAGGATCATCATGCAACACATATGGACTTGGAGAAGATAAAGAAACCTTTCCTTTATTCATATTTTTAGTCTTTTTCTTGTTACCACAGTCATGAGATACAAAAGGTGGCAACACGACATATGGAAGCACAACTGAAGTAGAAGTGGTGGCATCAGTACCACCTACGACATCTGTCTTCGTAGCATCAGCATCGCGCTCTGGATCAGCATCAAGTGAAATGGTGGCATAAGTACCACCGTCTGTATCTGGAGTCACGACGGCCTCAATACCGTCAACTGGATCTATGTCCATGGTGGCATCAGTACCACCATCATCAACATCAGCGGCATTAGCATCGCTATTCTCCTCGTTTGGCGCTCTTGGTTCCTCGTGTGGTTGTCGCTCAGATGAGGAGCCACCGGCTGGCATCCTACGACTCATAGTTATCATCAAATCAACATCAAACATACAAGAAGACATGTAATACAAAGAGTCACTTGGAGTGGTATCCTTTGTAGACTATACCTGCTTAGACTTCCTTTTCAAAAGGTTCGGGTTGGGCTCGATCTGAGCTGGTACGATGGCTTTGCCCTTAATGATATCTCTCATCTCCTATTGGAACTCATCCATTTCCCGCTGGAAGGATGCCTGCTGTTCGGAGAGAAAGAAAGCGAGGTCATCAAGAGTTGGGATCTCGAAGGCAGGTGCTGTAGAATTGGAAATGTTCCATTGCTAGAAATGAGGTTGTCCCTGCTGTGAATAGTGAGGGGGATGCTGGGAGTATGGCTGGTGAGGTTGTTGAGGCTGCCTCCACTGTTGTCCCTAATAAAAGGGACAAGGACACTTCTGGTACTGTTGGTGGGAATGATAGGGATGCTGCTGATGCTGGCTATTCTGATTGCCCTGAGCAGGAGCTACTGTTGGGATGAGGTGCCTCCGGTGGTCCAACGGAATCTGGGGTGATCACGATGAATCCCGGCCTTCAGTGGGTACCAGTCGTACCATATCCCATTGACTTCCATCAATGTCTCTTGCTCAAAGGGTGGTGGAGGAAGAACTCTCAGTGGCTGATTCAGCTGGTAGACCACTATCTGAGTGGCCTGAGATAGTGGCGGTGATGGGTAGTGCTGTAGCTGCTGGACCGACTCTGCCTGCATATGGTGAACCTGGCAGTATGTGGTAGAGGGATGGGTGGAGCTGCTACAGCTGGAATCAACACGTAACCTGGGAAGCTGCTGTGTAGACATCTGTGCCTCCTGAATGCATAGGATCTGGGTCATCAGGTCACTCATGGTCATTGTCAACTGGTCCATCTGTGCAAGCCCTTGGCTCTGCTTCTTCTCAAGTTCTAGATGTGGTCCAGCTTGTCACTAATGATCCTTATGTCGACAATGACGGATTCAGTATGAGTTGCTGCTGCTGATGAAGTGTGGAAGCTAGCATCGATTCGTGCAATATTCTGGTATGAAACTGCCCCTTGGTGGACCTTCGACTGTGTGTAGACCCGGTCTTGGGACATCACTGTCAAGTTCTCTGCCATCTCCTCATAGATGGCCCAGACCTGGTCTTCACCCTTAGAAATGTATGACCCTTCGCAAGAGTCATTCACAAGCCCCTGCAGCTCCGGTGTCATCCCACAAAAGAAACTCTGAACTAGGTTCGGCTTTGATATCTCATGATGTGGACACCGTTCAATGAGCTCTCTAAATCGATTCCAAGCCTCATGGAACTGCTCATTCAGGATAATTGTGAAGTTGTTGATCATAGCTCGTGTTGCATTGGTCTAATCGAGTGGATAGTACTTGTACAAGTACTCGGTCCGGAGTTGCTCCCAAGATGCAATGTATCTTCCTAGATGCTTCAGCCAATAGGTTGCTCTGTCAACCAATGAGAATGGGAAGGCAATCATCTTTATCGTGTCCTTGTCCACCAGTATGTCGTGGACAATGCTACAAATCATCTCAAACTCGTGCAGATGGAGGTGAGGCTCCTCGGTGTCAAGCCCATGAAACTTGGGCAACAACTGGATGGTCTGGGGGCGAAGCTCGAAGTTCCCATCAATGGAAGGAAGTTGGATCCATCGGTGAGTGAGAGTTGCACCAGGGTTGTGCAACTATCTCATAGTCCTCAGTGGTGGACCCTCATGGTGACGTCCTTCTCCTACTCCGTCTCCTGCTTCTGTTATCTCTCCACCACCCTCGGGTCTTTATACTCTGTCCTCTCACATCTACGCCAACCCTCTCATGATTTTACCCATGAAGGCTCCCTGATCATTGATCTGTCTTTGCATAGTCTCCAGGGAAGCTAACAATGAATTGTTGTTGGTAGTCTGATCATACACATACGAAGGTTGTCCCTGCTCATCTGGGTGTCCCTCACTGCTGGCCATGTCTTGGATCTCTGCAAAGGCAAAAGTACCCATCTCAGATGCCGCCAAATGTACAAGAATCTGTGTTGCACTATACTCTGACACCACATGACTGACTGAAGAAGAAGGGTGGTCAAGGGGGAACTAGGTGGACGTAAACTCAGGCTCGGAGAGTGGGTCTAAACTCCCCGACGCTGACATAGATGAATAGGGAGGAGTTCTCGATAGCGGTACCACCAGATGTGACCTAAGGGATCTCCTTCCCATCATCGTAATCCAGAAATAAGGGTAGATGAGATTTGGAATGCAAACAGGATGAGAAATCAAACCCCCGGTTCACTTACACAACACTTGAGCTGATGACCGTAAATGCTCGGTCATTTATCTTGTTAATTTTATTTAGGTGATCAATCAATATATCAGAGCGATTAAGCGAGCTGGTAGGAACCCGATGCTCCTAGGAGACTATTCCAATCTAAGGCTAGATCTTTCCCAACTAGTATGAATTGTGGACCGTTTACCGGCTACCCGATCAATTCACTATGTTAAGGACGTGACGGTCTGCTTTACCGGATACCGGAGAGATCCTCCCTGGAGAATGACTAACCCTAAAGGAGTATTCTGAGAGGAGTTCAGGTATGGCTTTATCCTAGTGTGCGGGTTACTCTCTCGCTGCTGATAAATCAACCATTGAGGGGGTTACTCTCCCCAAGATAAAAATTTTGAGTGAGGTAAGTTTTAAGGTCAAGTTTGCATTACTAGTCCCAATTTTATTTGGTTATCTCTTTTTTAGTATTTTTCCGAATAAAAGCAACACCTAACAAATTTTTTGATTTCCTTGGTTATTTTGAGTCCAATAAAATGGGGGAGGAAGTCGGAAAAACCAATACGCGATCAAACACAATGATGCATGCAAAGTTAGAAATACGTACCTTGCTCCAGCACTCTACAAGCAGGGTGATCCACGCATAAATTTAAAGACAAGAAAATAAACTACCTATACGATGCATCAGGAAACCGTCCCTAGATGAGCAATTTCTATTAATCGTGAAGCAAAAGTAGCTATCAACTAGGAAGAGAGACAAGAGTCCGGTCTAGGAGACTGATCGATGTTCTCCACAGTGGATCCTGCCATCGCTGTATACGACCTCTCTCGGCATGTGGTCTCTAATACAAGTCAAATAGCTTTTTATATGATTTATTACATAAGTCCAGTTACGATCTATAGGTGCAGGCAAGATATTAAGTGTGGGGTCTTAGCTAATTACGTAACAATAAACAAAAACTCCTAAATCTAGGGGCTAAATCCTTGTGAATTAAAATAAAAGAAAATTTGAAGAACACAAAACCGGCGTGAAAACCGAGCAAAAATCGACGAGGCCCCCAAGGGAACAATCCCTCATGCAATAGACCTCGTGAAGAGTCGAAGTGTCGAGGTCCTGAATATTACAAATTAATGTGTCTCTCTCTCACTTGAATTACACAAATAAATAAAAAAATAAAAAGGGAGCTAATCTGCAAAATTTCTCTAAGTCTTCTTCGAGATAGGTTGGTAGGCCGGAGCTGGCTTCCCGTGGGTGTGTAGGTGCCTAGGATAGCGTGCCTCCCTCGATCCACAGTACCTCGCACAAAGTCAACAAAGAGATGGGGTTAGACAGGTCAAACAATATATATCAAAAATAAAGAAAATAAATGAAGCAAAAGTATAGACAAATAATATCACAATCAATCACAAAGAAATCTGATCTATACGCCGTTACACCTCGGCAACGACGCCATTTGATTACTGAGATTTTGCGAGGGTCAAAATATCTCTCACACAAGGCGGAGACAAAGTCGCTGTGGCCACCACTCACGAAACCCCAATTAGTCCACAATTAACCCACAACATATGATCAAACAATGGCAAACAAGATGTAGAGTTAAAATTTATTATACTCTACATAAAAGATGTGTATAGGAGCAAGTATGTAGAGGTCAAACACAAGGAACAAGCAGGACAGATCGGGAAAAATCAACACATAAGAATGAATGTGATGTTTTTGTTCATAAATGCTATTTTGTGGGTTTTTAATTTTCTATTTTTTTATTTTTGATTTCAATTTTTATATTTGGATTTTTTATTTTCTGATTTTTATTTTATTTTTATATTATATATTTTTTTATATTTTCTTTTTTTTATAAATTAAGATATGTATATGAAATAAGGGAAGGAGAAAGATAATATATTTTTAAAAGTAGATAGAACTAAGCAAAATACAGAAAATAAAATAGTTTTATTCTTTTTATAATTTTATAATGTTTTTGAGATTTTTATATATTTTTCCTAATTTATGTGCTATTTTTAAAGTCACAAAAAGTCAAAACAGGGAATAAAATAAAAGACTGGTATTAAAATGGAGATGAAAAATAGTAAATAGTAACCAAAATTCTCCAAATTAATTTTAAAACATATTGAATAAAATAGAGAAAATTAGGTAATAGAAACTATATTTTTTTGATTTTATATGGATTTATAATATTTTTAAAGAGTTTTTTGGGGTTTATAATTTTTATGAGTTTTCTTTTGTATTTTTTAGTGATTTTTGGATTGAATATAAAACACACTTATATTTTTTGAGAATTTTTCAAAGAGTATTTATATATTTTTAGGTATTTTCTAATGCATACAGAGATGAAAATGCATGTTTTTGAATATTTATAAATATTAAAATGATGATAAATGGAAAATAAAAATATGGCATGATAGAGCAATAAAATAGGAAGCTAGGGTAATTTTTAGGGATTTTTTAAAGTTTTAGAGAATAAATACAAGAAGCAAAAATAAATTACACTACTAGCAAGGGCATTTCTTTAATTATGCAAAAGTCTAGAGGGCAATTTTCAATTTTTCTAGAAAATATAACGGATTAAAAATATTTCCGGACCAATCGTAAATCATAAAAAAGCCAAGGGCATGCGTGCAAATTTCCCACAAATGCACGTGATAATCACGTGCATGGTAGGGACCTAATGGTAAATAACAAAAACCTGAGGGCTATTTTGCAATTTTACCAAAAATATTATAATTGAATCTGAAAGTTTTTTGACCTAATTGAAATAACATAAATAACGAGGGTGCCTGCATAAAATACCCCCAGCCCACGTGCACGAGTCATGTGAGGTAACATGGTCTGGGACCTATTTGTAAATCTGGAAAGTTCAGGGAAGTTTTTGCAAATATTACAAAAATTCAATAACTGCCATTAAAAGTTTTAGTACTATCTAATAAATACAAAAAATAAGAAAGGGCAAGGGTGCAAAATACCCAAGCCTGCGCGGAGATGAACGACCAGATGATGCTCACTTACGCCAAACATCGCCTCCTCCTTACGTGATACCCCTTCGTAGATGAGTGGCCAGGATTAGATCCTGGCCCTTGATTGAACGGCTGCGGATAGGCGAGCTCGAACGGTTGTTGTGCTCCAGGAAGAACTCGGCTGATCGGACGACGGAGAGGGGCATAGGACGAACGGGGAAGAACCGTCGGAGAGGCGAGTTTTCCTCGTTGAGATCTTCCTCCTCCAGCCTTTTTTGAAGCTCCAAAATGGCCGGGCAGCGTCATGGGGTGTTCCTCTCGGTGCTGGCGGCTCGAAAATCCTTCGACGACGGCCAAGAGCTCGCGCGAGATGACAGCGAATCTTGGGGGCTCAAGGTTCGTCAAAGAGTGGCCAAAATGATCCCCAAGCTCTTCTGTCGTGCTAGACCTACAAAAAGTAGGTGAAGTGGTCGAGGGCAAACTGTCTTAACCCCACAACGGGGTGGAAAGGGCGTGGAGGTGAAAATGAAGCTCGCCAGAGCGATCTCCGGCGAACTACGTGCGGAGGGGATTCACACGATTAAAGGATAATCTAAGGGTAAGTAAAGGTTCTAGGAACTAATGTTAAACTAATAAAGCTAAAAAAATGAAGAAATAAGCTTGATTGGTCAGGAAACCCGGAGAAGGTACCTCGACGGTGGCTTCGTCGGAGGTGGGTGGATACTCCCTTTGGCCGCCTCCTCGATCCACCTGAAGGCCGGGAGAAGGAGCTGTCACCTCCGTCTTGCTTTGGAGCGCGATAGGCGGAGAGAAAAATGGTCAGAAGGGGTTCATGTTTGAATGGGAAGTTGGAGATAGTATTTGAATGATTTAACGGGTGACTCCAAGATCGAGGGAGATTGATCAAATCATTGGTCCACAGCACTAGGAGAGACTTGGGCGTGTAAGAGCAATGAACAAGGAACAAAAGTCAAAGAGGATTCAATACGAAAGGGTGAAAGGATCAACCCACAAAAAATCGCTAAATCGGGGGAGAACCAATGTTCTGACATCTGCAGGAGGTGGGGTCAGACAGTTGACCCTTGGTCAACTGTCCGACCCACCTGGTTGGTCCATGTGGACCGACCGGGAAAAAGCCTGGAAAATTGATTGTTAATTCATTTTAAAATAGCGAGTGATTTAATTATTTATAGACTATTAAACAAAAAAAGTTTATTATTTCATGAAGTATTTTATTATGATTTTTCTTTATTTTTTAGAGGTTTAAAATTACAAGTTACCTTTTATGACCTATATAGGTATATTCATCTATATATTTTATTGTTTTATTTTTATTTTGTATATTGAATTTATTTATTTTTGTTTATTATTTTATAAGTTTATAAATTATTTTTATAAACTTAAATACATTTTTATTTTATTTTTTTGATGTAATTTATATACTTAAATAAATAGAAGTATTAATTTTATAGGTATATTTACATGTATTATACCTATGTATTTGTATAAATATTTTATTTTTAAGTATTATTTAGTATTTTATCGTTGTTTTAATGTAAACATATATTATAAATAATATTTAAAATTTATAAAAATTGAAATTTATAAAAATAAAGAATAATAAATAAAATAAATATTTTAATCTATATCGCTATACAATAGGGGTCCAAAACTCATCTTCCAAATCGTGACTCAGAAAAATATGAAACCACCATCATTAAACTGCTTATTGAAAATTATATACAATAAAAGGTGATTTTGATAATTTCGAGTTTTTTATTTGAGAGATACATGTTTGGGAAGTTGGGATTCTAAAATCTTATTCAGATCATAACTTTTTTTCTGTAGATTATTTTTGTGTGACATCAAATTTGTATTTTTCTATATTCAATTATCTACCACTTTCAAGTACAAAGTTTCTTTATTTGGGGTATAAAAAGGGGAACTAAAAATAGGTTCCAAAATGAATAAAGAATGAATTAAATAAATGGTATTTTTATTGTTATTTGACCCATATCTCCCCCTACTTTATTCCTTGTCGAACTAGTCATCAAGATGCCTAGGTCTCAGGGTTTCGGGTCATAAAATATTTGCAACATCTTATTCATTTTCTTTTCTTTATTCTATAATTTTGGCTTTAAAAACAATATTTTATACACTATTTACACATACATGCATGAATGTTAAAATGCAGGAATTAATTTACACGCATTTACTAGGGTTTTTGAGGTCAAAATGATAGAATAAATATGATGAAATGTCGATTCATCACCTACCCTCTTCAAGGAGTCTAATGAATTCGTGAAGAGGTGTACTGACTGTCAGAGGATGGGCACATGTGGATAGCGTGATATGATGCCGATGCAGCCGATTCACTTCTGTGAGGTCTTTGATGCATGGGCCATTGATTTCATGAGTCCATCCGTAAGAGTCAAGGATATGAGTACATTATGTTGGTTGTAGATTATGTGAGTCATTGGGTTGAGGCCATTCTCACCCAAACTGTAGATGCTAGGATTGTGTGAAAATTTTTGAGGAGGAATATTATTTCACGGTTCAGGGTGCCTAGAGTATTGATATCTGATGGGGGGTCTCATTTTATCAAAGATAAGGAAAAGGCCCTTGCTAACGAGTTCAGCATAGATAATCGAGTTGCCACTCCATATGATCCTCAGACCAATGGTCTTGCTGAAGTATCGAACATGGAGATCAAGACGATACTGCAGAAGGTAGTCCGCCTAGGCCGAAAGGATTGGTCATAACTTTTGGACTCGGTCTTATGGGCATATCGGACTTCCTTCAAGACTCCTTTGGGTACGACTCCCTTTCATCTCATTCATGGAAAGCCATGCCATTTACCCGTTGAGATTAAGCATAAGTCACTATGGGCTATCATTGAGATATTATTTGATCCATAGAGTATAGACAATCAAAGGAAGGCAGAATTGGTAGCCTAAGAGGAGCTTAGAGATACAACCTTTTCAAGAAGCCTATTGTATAAGGAGCGAGTGAATATATGACATGATTCTCTTATCAGCCATAAACAGTTTGAGCCAGATCAGAGAGTATGGTTGTTTGATGCCAGTCTTAGATTATTTCCAAGGAAATTGCAGAGTAAGTGGAAGGAACCATACCTGGTCCGAAAGGTGCATGACAATGGTGGTATCAACATATCTGCGATTTCAGCTGAGTCCACCTTTTGCTTTAACGATCAGCGCCTCAAGCCATATCTAGATCATGATCCGTTGATTGTTGACGTTGTCCCCATTATTTTTGCATGAGATGTGGTCTTTTGACTGGCATCATTTGCATCTCATGCTTGATTATCATTATCTTCCACCCTTGTATAGATCCAGATGTCCATATTGCACATTCCTTGTCTAACATCCCATTTACATCTTATGATTAGGCTATACATAGGGTGTGCTTTACCCTGAGTATAGGGGGGTGTCAGATTTTTTATTACTCTTTTAATTCTTTTTACCTCTGTTTTGCTGCCTATATTTAGGGATATTTTACCCTAAGTATAGGGGTGGTACACCATGTACGTTCTATCAATTGATTTTCCCTTTGTATACACTCTTCTATACTTAGGATTACTTGATCCTAAGTATAGGGGGGATCACCGAGCTCTATTCATCTATTCTTTCATTCGTCTTTGTAGTATAGTCTTTCTTTTAACTTCCTAATACTAAGCATGAGTTATGTCTTTTTCATCGCTCTTTGATCACTCTAAGGAGATCGTTCAAGCAAAGTATAGGGGGTGTCATATATATTGTATATATACTTTAGCCATAACTCATACTTTGTGTGAGTGTATTAATAAATAAAATGGATAAAAAATCACATAAATTTTAAAATTTACTTGTACATAATATTCTTTCCTGCAGATACATAGCTATTTATAAAAACTATTTTTATACAAATGTTTGTAAAAATATTTTGATTGTAAAATGATTGTAAATATTTTTGGTATCAAAATTATGTATATAGTACAGAATTTTTGAAAAATGTTTGAAAAATAAAACCTTGCAAAATCCTAGTGTAAATGTTTTTAAATAGTTTGCAAAACTTCTGCATTCATACATGCATTCAAACATTTTCCAAAATTTTGCACATTTTCAAAAATTTTGCATACAAATATTTTTATATATATTTGTGTTTTCTTCTGAATCATAGTTGACATTTAAACTAGTCTGAAATTAAATTTGAAAATGGTGCTTGGTTAAGACCTAAATCCACCTAATTTTCAGAGGAACCTTACAGGATTTGGGGTTAAGACTTTTCAAGTCCATTAGTGACTTTATTCTTTGAGTCCACTATGCTATGTTCACGTGTCATCTTGATGAGCCTAAGTAGAACATTTAACAACTCACGCATGACTCTCATAGACAATGACTTTACTTTGACCAAAACTTTAAACTCAGCTCTACACGGATGAGGTGGCGAGGGGCCAGTTTCCTTTGGATTGGGGTGGCATACGAGGATAGTACTTCTAGGCGGAACCTCTCATCTTCCTTTAGGGAGGGAACTGTGTCTCAGTTTGGTCTAGCGGTGTTGAGGTCTAAAGACAGGAGTTGTGGGTTACAATAATGCTTCAAAAGAGGGATAGTCTACTGGCTCAAGATTAAAAAGTCCTTATGCATATATGCTGCACCATGTAGATATGTTGTACATATGCACATGTTAAAAAAGTTGTGCAAAAGAAAGAAAAAACCTCCAAAAAAGTGGAGAGGCCTGACAGAAAATAAAAAGCCTGCAGTTATAGCCAAATAAAGCAAATCTTATGTTACACCTTCTCATCTCATGAAGCTTGCAGCGGGAGACTTAGCTACATTGGTTGGGCTCTCAGGGATACGTGGCCAGTGTGGCCATGGTCCAATCTCTTCTTTCCCTTCTTCTTGAGATGGTTGAAATTAAAATTAGAAGGGAATACCCTGCTCCTTGAGGAAAGAGCTGCTAGATTATAGAAATAGAGTTACCTTGTTGAGGGAGGCTGTTGCCTTGTCATTTCTAAGGTGGGGAGCTACATATCACTTACACGATACAAGGAAAAATACATGGTCATCCAAGTTTGTGTATGTAGACTTGTTCTGATCTGGATTATTGAGGAGTCTTGACCATAGATTGGTGGAACTAAGAGGCTGTTGAGTCTTAAACCTAAATCCAAATAAGGTTCCGATAAACTAATAATCTAAAGGTCTGACCGAACTCCATACTTCAATTTAATGAAGATAAGTTGAATAATCAACCTTGATTCTCCTTCTTTTTCTTTTCTTATCTTTTTCACTTCTTTTTCAAATAAATGTTTGCTAAGGGACTAGCAAAAGTAAAGTATAGGGGTGATGAATCCCTGATTCTCACTCTTTATTCTTTTATTTTAGCTATTTATCTTCGCAAAAAATCATGTAAATAGGCGTAAATACAATAAGTTAGCATTCATCATGCATATGTTAATATTGCATAATTACCATATATTTGTGTAAAAATAAAAGAATAAAGGAAAAGAAAAAGGAAGGAGGTATTTAGAATAAATACAAAGTGACCCGAACCACAAGAGAAGGTCAAGCCATGACCTGATCGCCAAATAAAATAAGTAGAGAGATAGGGCCTACTCTATGTTATACATATTACCTATATATGTAAATAAGTATTTTTGATAAAATAAAAATATTCTTTTTATCTCCTTGTATATAGTCCTAGAATAAAACAAAAATAAAATAAAAATCAGAAAAATGAAGTAAAAATAAAAATAAAATACTTCTTACTTGTACAAAATACATCTATATATGTCACCTCCCCTATTTATTCTATACCTATAAATAAATCATAAAAATAGAATAATAATTATTTGAATTCCTAAAATTATGTTGAAAATAATAAAATATATAAAATTGGGGATATTTGTGTAAAAATAATAAAATAAAAATACTTGTACAAAATACATAGTTATATTATACCTCTATATATAATACTATATAGTGTATATACGCTATTTTATTTTTCAAATAAATAAATAAAAAACACCGAAAAATACCTTGAACAATAATAAACATTTTTAATTTTATTCATTTAAATCCATTTATTATTTTTTTATGTAATTATCTTTATTTTTCTTTTCTATTTTTTCCTGTAGCGTAGATTGTCTTTATTCTACACCCCTTCTGATTAGGCCACGTCGGGGATGTTGACCCAGGTCAACGTCGCCTCCCTAGGCTGACCAGACCTAACTCGCTTCGTCGGACTTCCTTCTTCCCATTTTCCAGCCCAATTCCAACCGCCTCTCGCCCCGATTTCTTGCATGTTGCTTCTCTTAGGATCCGTGATCCTCATGGATCCCTAGGAAGGCGCGTATCTTTCTAGGGTTGCGTGCTACCGCTTGATCTTTGGAGGGACCTAGAGTCGGCTATATAAGCTCACCTTCGCTTCCCACTGCTACAGCTCGTGTGTCGCTCCTTCTCTCATCCCTAGGTGTCTTCAGTGGAGTGAAATCAACTGGAGGCTGCCTTTGGATTGGGTTTTAATGGCCTGAAGTAGCAGCTTACCTACGTGGTCGGAAAGCTCCGTCGCGTTTAGCACCCCTTCCTTCCACAACGAGGTCGAGGCCACGACTCCGAATCCCATCTTTGCTGGAGGTTTCTGAGTTCATCCATACCCTCAGGTACTACCCATTTCACTCCCTTTTCCAGTTCCATTCAATCTATTCCATTATGCTTTGCCTACGTTCATCTGCTCCATCTACCTTGTCGGAGCCTCATCTCCCTCTCACATATGTACCAATCGATCCCTCGACGAACGCGTTACCTTCCCTCGCTACCTATCCATCTCAAATCAGGCTCAACTGAGCATGATGGAGCTCGATCTCCATCCTCCCTGTACGTCGGAGATAAACCACCCGCCTTACTTGCTGCTTCCCTTATCCTTTACAGTAATAACCACGTCAGAGCATTGCCCAGAACCCCCTCTTCCTTTCACAGGTACACGTATGTGCAAAAGGACCCTTCTGAGATGCTCACTGTCCCAGTGGAGTAGCTCCAGGTGGAGGTCCTCCGACCAGCCCATCTGACCACCTGATTCTATATAAGAACCTCCCTCTTGACGCAGAGTCATTCCACAACTGCATCTGACTTTTCAGGAGCCTCATCACTAGCGTGGATCATCTCCCACGCTCGGTCGAAGTTTGATTGGGACTTGTTCTTCCAGCCCTATCATCCACCATACGATTTGGTTAGAAGCCCCAGTTTCCATCAGAACATCCCTACAGCAGCCCCCTATATACCGTTGGACCAGCCTTTGCAGGCATCATCTGACGCGTACGTCCCCAACAAAATCTGCACCGTCAGATACTTTCAAGATAGGATTAGAACCGTCAGGACCCCCACATGCCACGTACGTGCCCAGAAGGATATATTGTTCTTTTACCCTCATTTTTTATGCTTTGATGTTTAATTCATTAAATAAACATGTAGTTCAGATATTCTGCATATGGACCATTGCTATTTCCTCTATTTGCACTTCATTCCATTTTGAGTGAACTCACATGTTGTCCCATGTGGAGTTGGGGTGTATTTGTACAATTTGCCATAAAACTCACCTATGTTATCTTTTGAATGAAATATTTCTGATATTTGCATATATGCGCCTGTGCATGGTTCATTAAGAACGTACATGAATATAGTGGATAAATTGCAAGATTCGCCCAAAGATTTTTATGTATCTTATCGTTTGGCCTGGAAACTTTTGAATAATTGCATTTGGGTCCCTACTTGCTGTGTGCTTTGTTTTTAATCAAATAATTACCAAATTAACTACAAAAATCTCACAAAAATACTGTTAACTCATGCTAACACGTAATATTTATGTTGATTTTTGCAAATTAATTTAGTTTTATTTGGTATTTTTTAAAAATAAAAAACACCTAAAAACTATTCTGTCTATGTTGTAAAACTAAAAAAAATATAAAAATTGTTTTAAAAATTAAAAAAAATAGTGTCTGCTTGTTTTTATGTGTTTTAATTCCAATACCATTTTTGTTGCATTATCCCTTATAAAAACCCTAAAAGCTAAAAACTCTAAAAAAGTTATAAAATACATTAAAAATTATAAAAAAATAGAATTTATGTTTCTGTAGTTAGTTTTTTTTTTTACTTTTTCAGAAAAATACATCATGGACATTAGGGCAATTTTAATATTTTAGACGTTCCTTTCAGTCCACGTTGTACACTTCTTTCTTTTCTTGCCTTTGTTTGATTTTTATAAAATCATATAAAAATGATAAAAATCCCATAAAATTAACAAAAACATCTGGACATTTGAAAAATATAAAAATATTTTGTTTTTGATTTTTGAGCTTTTTTATCCCTTAATAAAAATTGTTGAAGCTTGCTTGTTCCTTATTTCTTTCTCTTATTTTCTTATTTTGAAAATATAAAAAAAATTTTGCAAAAATAAAATAAATAGAAATTAACTTTTATTTCTCTGATTAGGACTACTTTGTAGGTTTCACTCGTGCTCCTTGTGTTCGATCCTGGTCGCTATACCAGGTTAAATAAATAGCGGAGACCGCTAACATTGGATTTTATGCTTTGATTGTCTTATTTATGTGGCCTTGATTTTTCTTGTTGAGCTATGGCCTAATTATTGGGGTCATAACAACTTGTGATTATTTTTGATACTTAACCCTGATCGGTAGACCGCTCAGAAAGGGTCCAACCACCCCCTTCCCTCAAGCACTTTGCTTTGTGAAGGGGAATAAACAAGAAAATCCAAAAAAGACACACCAGCTTGATTTTAGCCAGCAGATGATAGCTTGATTACATATACAGCTGACTCTACAGAAGGCACTAGAGCATATCCCTCACTTCCAGAAGAATTTGAGAGAGAATACCACAATCAACAGGAAGAGAAGGAACCACAATGTAGAGATCTATGTGCTTACTAGTCTCACCTACTTCGCCATTCAGAACCGATTGCCAGCCAAGAGTCCTGATGTAGGGGATCTAGATGTCAGATGTCATATCCATTTGTAGTGGTTCAATCGTACCCTATTAGATAACGATTATTCAATTAACCTACTTCTGGCATCCTTACTAAACCGATTCGAGTTCGGCCCTCTTCGAGAGTACATGACTGTCCTTCAGTTTGCTCATAGGTCTGTCAAGATGCTGAAGGGTTTATTTAAGGACGTGATGATTAGGGCCTGAAATTCCCCATGGACTTTATTGTATTAGACATGGAGATTGTGGAGTCTGTGACAAATACCCCCATCATACTATAACGTTCATTCTTGAACATAGGCAAGGCGGTTTCTGACCATGATAGTGGGAAGGTTTACTTTCACGTCGAGGCTGAAAGTATACAAATAGAGATGATCGAGGAGACCGGAGGAAGAGATTCAGCCTCCTCCGAGCAGTCAAGCGATATAAAGCAGATGATAGATAATAAGCGAGACGTCCACCAAGAGTGTGACTTTGTGATTACAGATGATGAGGCACTTTGGTCCGATCCCATATCACGAGCTTTTGTCATGCCATCAGACACTGCAAATCTAGATATTGTGGAAGATGAGAGTTCGAAGAGCATGCTCTTGGCACCGGACACATATGAAGCTGATGATCCTGGTCAGGATAACGGGGCAGAATACATTTCATGTTCTTCTGATTCAGATCCTTAAGATTCATGCATTGATTGGGATGACTTTGATGATTATTTGCCATGCCTAATTTCCACAGAGCTGACAACCAGGGCAGAGAGTGGGCCAGCATAGATTACAGATACCCTAGTAGGGTTGTCTTCGATAGATTTTCACATATAACTAGAGTTCTCCCATGTAGATCTGGTAGCCTTCACTTAGACATTTCAGAAGCAAGATTTGCTAGCTCCTAGTTGTCTAGAACTGAAGCCTTTACCACATTTGATGAAGTATTGATTCCTTATGAGTGAGCTAGAGACATTCCCAGTCATTATCTCAATGGATTTGACTGGTGATCAAGAATCTCGTTTGATGGGGGTTCTTAAAATAAACTGAAAGGTGATTGGATGGAGTGTAGCTGATCTTCAGGGGATAAGTCCGGCCCTGTGCTCCCACCATATTTATCTCAAATAGGATGCTAAGCCATTGCATGAGTTCCAGCGACGACTAAACCTGAATCTTCGAGATGTGGTCATAAAAGAGATATCAAAATGGTGGAGCGTCGATTTTATCTACACCATCTCTGACTCCAAGTGGGTTAGTCCATTACATCTTGTGCCCAAGAAGACGGGCATCACTATAGTTGTGTGCGAGTCTAGAGAGGAGATAGCTATCCAAGTACCCACTTCCTTGGAGGGTATTTATGGACTATATGCGATAGAATCAGTCCATCAAGAAGGATCATTTCCCACTACCACTTATTGATCAGAATATCGAGAGGATAGCTGGGAAGAGTCATTACTGCTTTCTTGACGGGTACTCTAGTTATAACCAGGTGTCCATAGCGCCCGAAGACCGGGAGAAAACGACATTCACCTGTCTGTTTGGGACATATGCTTTCAGACATATGCCATTTAGTTTAAGTAATGCCCCAACTACATTCCAAAGGTACATGTTGTCCATCTTTTCGGACATGGTGGGTGACTGTTTAGAGGTCTTCATGGATGACTTTTCAGTCTACTACGATGGGTTTGATGCTTGTCTTGACTGCCTAGACCGAGTGCTTCAGCATTGTATTGAGGTCCATCTTGTATTATCTTGGGAGAAGAGTCACTTCATGGTGACTCAGGGGACGGTGCTTGGCCATATCATCTCCAACAGGGGCATGGAGGTTTATCCGGCCAAGGTGGATATCATTAAGAAACTCAATCCACCATCCAACTTGCGACAGTTGCAGTCTTTTCTAGAGTATGTCGGTTTCTATCGACAAGAGTTCAATCATATTGCATAACTGCTTACTGATATATAAAGACACCGAGTTCGTTGTAGATGATAAGTGTTTAGCATCACTCGGGACTCTAGACAAAGGAGGGTTCATTATGCTAGCCGGACTTTGGATGCCGCTTAGAGGAACTATACTATGACTGAAAAGGGGATGCTAGTTGTAGTCTTTGCTTTGTACAAGTTCAGATCGTACATTCTTGGATCTAAAGTGATGATATTCACAGATCACACCACCATCTGATAACTCATGGCAAATAAGGATGTTAGAGACAGATAGACTAAATGTATCCTTCTACTCTAGGAGTTTGATATTGAGATTAAGGATAAGCCTGGAGTTAAGAATGTGGTGGCGGATCACCTCTCCCGATTAGAGAACCTTGACGATACATATCAGATTGTACCTATTACTGAGACCTTCCCAGATGAGGCGATCCTTGCTATCACCTCGCTCCCATGGTACACTGATAATGTGAACTTTCATGTTGCCAAGAAAGTTCCACAAGGTTGGCCCAGGCGGCGACTTGAGACTTTCCTCACGAAGCCAAGTCGTATCATTGGGTGGATCCCATCCTTTATCATGAAGGAGGGGATAGAGCCTGACATTGGTGCATTCCTCAGGAGGAGCACCATAGCGTCCTCAGATACTGTGACAAGCTTGAGGCAGGAGGACATCATTCTGGGAGGAGCACAACACAAAAAGTGCTCCAATCCGGCCTATGGTGGCCTACCCTCTTCAAGGATTCTGATGAATTCGTGAAGAGCTGTACTGACTGTCAGAGAATGGGCACCTGTGGAAAACGTGATATGATGCCAATGCAGCCATCCACTTCTGTGCGTTTTTGACGCATGGGGCATTGATTTCATGAGTCCATTCCCTAAGAGTCGTGGTTTTGAGTACATTCTGCTTGCTGTGGATTATGTGAGTCGTTGGGTAGAAGCCTTCCCTGCCCAAACCGTAGATGCTAAGACTGTTTGCAGATTCTTGAGGAAGAATATCATCTAATGGTTTGGGTTACCTAGAATATTGATATCTGATGGGGGGGGACTCACTTTATCAACGACAAGGTAAAGGGCCCTGCTAACGAGTTTAGTATTGACCATCGAGTTGCCACTTCATATCACCCTCAGACCAATGGTCTTGCTGAAGTATTGAACAGGAAGATCAAGGCTATATTGCAGAAGGTCATCCGCCCAGACCGAAAGGATTGGTCACAACTTTTGGACTCGATCTCGTGGGCCTATAGGACTTCATTGAAGACACCTTTGGTTATGTCCCCCTTTTGTCTTTTTTATGGCTTGCCACATCATTTTCCTATGGAGAGAATGAAGAAGACACAATGGGCAGTTACTGAGTTATTATTGGATCCCAAGAGTATAGGAGCCCAATGAAAAGCAGAGTTGGTAGCCCTGGAGGAGTTGAGAGATACATCCTTTTCGAGTAGCCTACAATACAAGGAGTGAGTGAAGATATGGCATGATTCTCATATCAACCATGAACGGTTTGAGTCAAACCAGAGAGTATGGTTATTTGATGCTAGGTTGAGATTATTTCCAGGGAAGTTGCTAAGCAAATGGAAGGGACCACATGTGGTCTGAAAGGTGCACGACAATGGAAGTATTGATATATTTGAAGTGTCATCTGAATCCACCTTTCGAGTTAACGGTTAGTACTTGAAACCATATATTGATCATGAACCGCTGATCGCTGATGATGCCCCTTTTCATTTTGCATGAGATGTGGTCTTTGACTCGCATCGTTTGCATCTCATGCCAAATTATCACTTCTCTTCCACGACTGTATAGATCCAGTTGCCCATATCAATCATTCTTTTTGTCTAATAGCCCATCTCCATCTTATGATTATGTTATACTTAGGGTGCGCTTTACCCTAAGTATAAGGGGGGTACCAGACTTGTGATTATTCTTTTAATTCTTCTTATCTCTATTTCACTGCCTATACTTAGGGATATTTTACCCTAAGTATAGAGGAGGTAAAACCCTGTACATCCTAACCCTCGGTTTTCCCCGTGTGTACATACTTATATACTTAGGATTACTTGATCCTAAGTATAGCGTGGATCACCGACCTCTATTCATTACATTCTTTCATTTGTCGTTGTAGTATAGACTTCTTTGCATTTCCCAATACTTGGCACGAGTTATGTCTTCCATTCATCGCTATTTGATTACTATGAGGACATCATTCGAGCTAAGTAAAGGGAGGTGTCGTATATATTGTATATATACTTATGTCATAACTCGTACTTTGTTTGAGTGTGTTAATAAAATAAAATGGCTAAAAATCATAAAACTAAAAATCACAAAAATTTTAAAAATTTTCTTGTACATAAATGTTTGTAAAATAGCCTTTTGAAAAATAATTTTGTACAAATGTTTGTAAAAATTGTTTTGAGTGTAAAAATGTTTGTAAATATTTTTGTATCAAAATTATTATATAGTACAAAATTTTTGAAATATGTTGGAAAAATAAAAGTTTGCAATATTTTGTTTGTAAAAATATGTAAATATTTTGCAAAACTTTTTCTTCCTTGCATTAAAAAAATTTCATAAAAAATTCATAGTTTGAAAATTACACAAAAAAATTTTGTACATATTTGCTTATATATTCTTCTGAATCATTGTTGACATTTAATCAAGTCTGGAATTAAATTGAAAGCTGGAGCATAAGACCTTAATCCACCTAACTTCAGAGGAACCTTAGAGGATTTGGGGTTAAGACTTTTCAGGTCCATAGTGACTTAATTCTTTGAGTCTACTGGGCTATGTTCACATGTCATCTTGATGAGCCTAGGTAGAACACTTAATAATGCACGCATGACTCTCAGAGACAATCACTTGACTTGGACACACACCTTACACGTAGCTCAACACAGATGAGGTGGTGAGGAGGCAGAATTACATATCTTGGGGTAGCATATGAGGGTATTACTTGTCGGCAGAACATCTCGTCTTCCTTTAGGGAGAGCTGTGCACCTCAACCTTGTCTAGTAGCATTGAGGTCTAAAGACAGGAGTCTGTGGGTTGCAATAATGCTTCAAAAGGGGGATAGTCTACTGGCTCAAGAAGAAAAACTCCTTATGTACATGTTGCACCATGTAAATATGTTGTATATATGCACATAGAAAAAATATATTAAAACACCAAAAAAGGGGACAGACCTGATTGAATAAAATGCCTGATTGAGTGTATCTAGTGAATAAGCAAAGCTTATATATTCCACCTTCTCTTCTCATGGAAGCTTGCAGCTAGAGACATAGCTACATTGGCTTTGCTCCACGAGATACGCGGCTACATTGGTCACTGTCCATTCTCTTCTTTCCCCTCTTCTTGAGTTGTTTGAACTTGAACTTAGATGGGAATACCCCGCTCCTTGAGGAAAGAGCTAATAGACTAGGGATTTAGAGTTACCTTGTCGAGGGAGGTTGTTTCTTTGTCATTTCTAAGGTGGAGAGATACATATCACTTACATAGTACAAGGAAATATGCATAGTCATTAGAGTTTGCGTATGTAGACTTGTTCTTATATGGTTTATTAAGGAATCTTAACCCTAGAATAGTGAAACTTAGAGGTTGTTGAGTCTTAAACCTATTTCCCAATAAGGTTTTGACAAACTAATAATCCAAAGGTCTGACTGAGCTCCGCACTCCAATTTAATGAAGATAAGTTTAATAATCAACCTTGTTTTTTTTCTTTTCGCCCCTTTTTGAGTTTTATTTATTTTTCAAATAAGTGTTTGCTAAGGGACTAAAAAAGGTAACGTATAGGAGGTGATGAATCCATAGTTTTCACTCTTTATTCTTTTATTTTAGCTCTTCTTCTTGGAAAAATACCATGTAAATACCTGTAAATATAATAACATAGCCTTTTGCATTCTTTTGTTAATATTACATATTTAGCATACATTTTGAGCAAAAATAAAAGAATAAAGGAAAAGAAAAAGAATGATGCATTTAGAATAAATACAGAGTGACCCCAAACCCCAAGAGAAGGTTAAGACTGGACCTGATCGTAAAATAAAATAAGTAGAGAGACGTAGGGTCTACTATGTATTGTATATATCACATACACCTGTACATATTATTTAATTAATTATTTTTTATAAAATAAAAATTATTTCATTCTTTTACACCCTTTATATATTTCTAATAATATTATAAAAATAAAATAAAAATCAGAAAATTAAAATAAAAATAAAAATAAAAACCCTCAACTTATTGCATAAAATACATATGTACATATAACAACCACTATTTATTATATACCCTTAATACTTTATAAAAATAAAATAAAAATTATTTTATGATCTTAAATTTATATTGTAAATAAATAAACTATAAAACAAGGGTTTTATGTAAAATCAATAGAATAAAAATATTTGCACATAATACATATGTACAATATACCTATATACACTACTATATACTATATATACATTAATATATTTTTCAGAAAAATAATTTAAAATCACAGAAAAATACTTTAGAAAATAATAAACAATTTTTATTTTATACGTTTTTATTTTAAATTCATTTTTTATTTTTTATTGAATTTCTATATATTGTGTAAATTAAGAATTTCTATTGGTCCTGTTGGGAACGTTGACCTTGGTCAACGTCCCCTTCCAGCCCGGGTCGGGTCAAACCCCTCTCACCGAAGCCTCTTCTCAGCTTTTTCTTGCCCGACTCTAGCATCCTCCTGCCTTGAAATCCAAACCCGAGAATCCTCGTTTATCCAAGATTCTCGCAGATCCCTACGATCACCCAGATCCCCTTAGGGTTGTGTGCCTCTTGATGATCTTTCCAGACCCCTGGAGGACCTTATAAACCTCTCGTCTGCTTCTCCAGCAGCTCATCTTGTTCCTCGCCACCCTTTCAACCCGTAGCTACCTCCAGCAGAGTGACAGCTGCTTGCAGTGCCCTTCAGAGCTCGGATAGGTGCTGCGTCAACGCAGCTCAAGCTACGTGGCTGGACCTCCACTACGTTCAACCTCCTTGGCCAGCCATAGCGCGGTTGAGGCCATCACCTCGACGCTCGCCTTCTCCTGAAGCTCACGAGTCGATACGGACATTCAGGTATAGCTTGCACCCCCTTCGTTACCCTGTTTGATTTGATTTTTCTGTTTAGCTCCGCCACTATTCCCTGGGTCCGACCCCGAGATCTGGAGACCTTTACCCACATCTATCCATTATGATCGACTCGTCATATTGCCCACCATTTCCTCCCGCAACCTGTCCCCTTGAATCCTGCTAATCGGAGCAGGTTCAAGCTGGGTATCCATCCCCCGCGTTCGTCGGGAGGCCTAAACCATCACCCACATCGCTACTTTCATTTACATCTATAATAACCCAGACTGGAGCATAGCCCTAAGTCCCCTCTACCAATTGCAGGTCCTAATGCACGAGAGGAGTCCATTTCGGGCCTCCAACTGCTCAGGTGGAGTAGCTCTAGGCTGAAGGATATGAGAAGATCCTTAAGCACATCACGGAAGCGTGAGGATCGCATCGTATGCAATCAGGAGCGAGTAGTCGCACTACTTGCTCGATGCAGTGGAATTTTAAAAAAACATTTTCATGAGATGAGACCACATGATCCAAGAACACTTCTCGGATCGTTTCATCTAAACCACAAACATGTATTAGGGTTACCGCTTTAAGCATGGTTGCGATCGAGTCTCTAATTGAAGAGACATCCTGTCTCAAGTCCGATCCAAAGGAGGAGACACTTGCGAGCGTGTTGATGAAACACGTGCTGATGATCCAAGCAATAGATCTCCTGATCTCGACACATGATATTCGACATCTTCTTTACGAGAGAGGTGCACAGAAGGAGACAGAGATCTACGAGCAAATGATCCGGCAGTATAACGACGACGCTGTGGCGTTGGAGACTCTCTCTAGGGCATCCATCTTGGACGGCCATAAGAGAGAGAGAGAGAGAGAAAGAGAGACATCCTTGTGTTTCTCATTAGAATATAAAGATCAAGGGGTGCCCTTCTATTTATAATATTCTGGGATCCATGGATCTCAATCCATAGGCAACACAAATCCAATGGCTCTCGTTGATTTGTGTTTCATTTAGTGGCTATGATTTTATTTGTAAAAAACCAACAATAATTAATTTAATTTAGATTACATATATATTGATAAAACAATATGATTTAATCTCAAACTAAATCAATCAAGCATACATGGAGATATTTTGATGGAGATTTCATGCAATCTTGGAAATCTCATGCAATCTTGTGAGATTGCATTATTCCTTGGAAATCTCCATGATTTTACAACAACACTTGATGTAAATAATTCAACAATAATAATTCATAATTATTTTGTGAATATTGCAATCTCGCCATTGGAAAATTGTGAATCACATTCACAACCCAAAATAAATTGTAAATTACATTTTCAATTAATTGTCCAATGTGAATCCAATTTACATCAACATTTAATTAAAAAATGTAAGTTACAAATAGCTCTCTCTTATATATTATAAATCACATTTATAATATACATGATTAATATGGATAGTGTTATCCACATTATTCAATATCCGTGATAATTAAATTACATTTAATCATCTTGGATCCCTATTCTCATGTGCCCAAATAATATGAATCACATTCACATTATTCACATCTTTGATAATCAAATCACATTTAATTATCTAAGATAACTCTCTCTATAATATGAAGTAAATTCATATTATTCATTTTAATGAAATCACATTTAATTATCCATATTCACAATGCTCGGATACATATATCAACAATGAAATTATCCTGAACTCTTTCAAGGATAATACGCTTTCTCCGCAGATAGTTGGAGATAAGGACAGACTAATTGTATTGTTCCATGTATAGCGACTTGGATATTGACATCACATCTCAAATCTAGATCTTGCGGACCTCCCATAGAGGTTTGATTAAATCAAAGTCGTAGATCTAATCTTCTCATATTTGAATCACATTCAGATCACTGACCAACATTTGGACCGAGATCAGATCACTTCTAGTGAGAGGAGTCACTAAAATAAAGATCCATTTCATCACTCCATAAGAGTGGAAGCATCATGGTTATACAATCGTTTATGATCACATCACCCTCAGGTATTCCCAATATATGTACATCCTGCATACTGGAAGTCCTAGAATAAACCCAAAGTATAAGATCAATTTTACATTGTATACTTTAGGGATTTATCATTAAGTTTCTCATTCGATCATTGGGAGTTGGCATCGATCATATATTTTCCAAAAGCATATATCATACCCAAGTGTTGATCATATACTTTCCAAAAGTATATATAAACCTACAAATTCAGTCAAGCTTCCAAAGCGAGACTACCGTGCATGGAATTTGATTCTTCCCAATATCTCATGAGTGAGCTCATGTCTTCCAGTCCAATAAATGAACCTGTATGATCTCTTTGAGAGATCATATTACTCATATGCCCTTATAGGCCCACCAGCGCGTTGGTGTATAGACCTTGATTAGGTCATCAACCTATTGGTCTGCCAAATGTACATACCCAGATATATAGTAACACATCTATCTCCGGTCAGAGGATGCGTGCCTATATCGTGACAACATATGACATAGGACCTTGGTTATCTCGATCTCGTTAAGTCAACTCTTCGACCTAACTAAAATGACACCTCTAAATCTCTATTCCCATGTAGACGACCTCCATCGAGTGGTCGGTCTGATAGCAGCCAAGTGAGAAAGGATTTCCATCTCCTACTCAGGCTAGAGATCCTCTCTTAACAATCATTTGACAGTACTTGATGAGTCCTCAATCTAACTCTTTAGATATTCATCCAAGCACCAGCCTCTATGATTAAATAATTGAATCAACAGTTGTATGATCATTAAGACGGCCATGGTACACAACCCTAATTGTACTATGGGACCTATTATGAAAATTAGTTGTTCTTCATTTCAGATCAGGGAATGATATTTGTAATAACATTTACCGCATAATGGCTCCCCGTGGGCTCGCATGTCCAACAATCTCCCACTAGCCCAAAGAGCCATTAATGGGATAATCATTTAAACCCATACTCATGTGACAATCATTGGCTATTTAGAAAAATATCTTGGTAAGCTGATTTGTCACTCTCTTCCCAAGAGACTACGCCAAGTCCTTTTACGACACTTGCATATCTCTTAGTAACAGTGTCCGCATCCAATGCGAATGTTTCATCTTATGCAACCAATAGTTATAGTGTCCTTGACACTACACCTCAATAATTATTATAACGAGCATGCAATTTCTATTATCCTTATCAGAATACCCTAATTCTTGGAGATCTCTATCTCATAAGGTATTCGTAGTTAAGAACTTTTAGATCTCCATCTATAAAGTCTTAATTTCTTGAAGATAAGACTTAGAGATCACTATCTCTAAAGTCTTATCATATTTAAAGATATTGTTATAACTGCAATCAAGCGTTTTATCACTATAGTAGGATTAGTAACAGTTTATTACTCCCACTACATGGCAGACATCTGGCTTTTGTACACATCTAGCATACACCCAGCTTCTCGTAGTTGATGCATAAGAGCAACCGGTTTTAGCATTCACTCTCTTTGAGGTGCTATCCCTTTAGATAGGTCAGTACCAAATCTTAAGGGAAAGAAACCTTTCTTGGAATTTTCCAGAAAATGGAATATGTCAAGGTGTACCACTAATGCGACGGTCCCAATACCCTCTTTCTTTGATTTTGAACAACTTCAGAATTAAGATCTAAGAGGTACTCTTGAGATCATATCTCAAGGTATTGAACAACCATACTATGAAACACTTATTATTATCTTCCTTATATCATTCCAAATGATTAGGATATTATCTACATTTAGCACAATGAACACAATGGCACTCCCAGTAAGCTTTACACGGTTCATCATGAAGATGTCATAGTCAAGTTGTGTAGCTATGGTTAGCAATATTCTATTGTGTTTAATCATGGTCACTGAAAAGCAAGTCTCATCGCAAGCGATGTCTTCTTTTCGGTGTGTAGTTCATGGCTACGAGTCGTGCTTTGAAGGTCTCTACCTTCTCATCAGGTTCCCTCTTTCTCTTGAAGATCCATTTACACCTAATAGGTTTTACCCTTATAGGTGGATCCTCAAAGGATCCATATACAACACTTGTATACAACACTTGTATAATTGCTAACATCCATCTTTCCATGTCATGATCCTCAGAAGTTCATCATATGAAGTTAAATGATGCCAGATTTAAATGATACATGGAATCCATCCTCAAACTCATTTGAAGAGGCATTAGTGTTTCATCTTTAATTGTCCTTTTAGTTTCTGATTTCAGGAGCCTCAATCTTCTCAAGATTAAATGAGTTCCTTTACTTCATTTTCATCTTCATTCTCAAGAGTCTCATCCCTTAAGAATTACATTCTCAGAGATGAGATCTTTTAAGAATCTCAAGGTCATAAAGCAGGTATCCAATACCATCCTTCATTTTTCTAATGAAGTAGCACTCTCTACTGCTAGATTCCAGCTTATATGCATGAAACCTTATTAAGGATATATATTGTAGTATCTACTACATATATACCTTGGAAACTAATTGATAATTATGCTAAGATTCATCATTGATCATATCATGTCATACATAAAAAAATTGTATCTCCCTATAACTCTATTATGTTTAGGTACATTAAGAGGATTGAGATAGGAGTGATATTCATATCTCCATAAGGCATTCCCTGAATTCATCTAATAGGTATGAACTACCTAGGTTAGATCAAATTCATTTCATCTTCCTTCTAACTTTAATTTAAAACCAAAACTTTGAAATCTTTGAACATGTCAAAGCTTTCTAAGGTAAAGGAAAGAAATCTCATATCACAAATAATCATCGAATGATATCGCATATCATCAATGTTTATCATGATATAGATGATCCACATGCATCAATATGTATGAGATATTAAATGCCTTGACATCTTAATCCATTCTCACAAAAGGGTGCTTTGGACATTATTACTTTGAATACAATATTCACAAGTATGGAAGATTTGAAATTTTAGACATTCTAAAGTTTCATCTCTTACTAGTCTATTGATCTCATCAACATACTTATGTCCAAGGTTTGATGCCATATCATTATCAAATGATCATTGATCTTTAATGGTTTGATTTTTCAGTATTAGAGATGTAAATGGACCATTCATTAATTTTCTAATTTAGTAGAGTTCTCTAGATGTTAGATTACTTTCTAAAATATATCCATCATAATTCTTTATGATAGGTCCATTCAAGAATTCATGTTTATTTTCAACATTCAGAAATAAACAATGATTGTATTTCAATATCTAGGTCATAGAGACATTCTTTAAGACTAAGGGATCTCCCACTGAAATTATGAAGTCTATCTATCCAATAGAGATTATTGCAACAATTGCATCAATATCCATGTGGATGACTATTAAACTTAAGATCAAAATTTCTAGTCTTCTAAAACATATGCAACCAATTGCAAGTGTTATAAGAAAAATGAGATACAATTAACAGACTACGATTTTATCAAATAAGAAAATCAATTTCAATGATTAAATGTAGATGCAAATTATATCGATGCACTATCTGAGTCCTTCTCTAAGGATTCTAGATAGACTTGATAGTCATACTATCAACACATGGGCTTATTGTAGCATTGGCATTCATCCAATTCTTTGGATGTCATATGGATGTCATAGAAGTACAATCAACTCTTTGACTTTCCTTCTAACTTGGGATCGACCTATGCTTCCACTGCGCTCCCTTTATCTATAAGCAACCATTGCTTAAGATTAAGGATATCTTATGTTGAATTCGAAAGATTTCAATATAAGAGTACTTCAACATTTATACATGCTTCATTCTTCATACAATATGAATATTCTGAAGCTTCATGAATGACTAGAGTATAGATCGTAGAATGATGGCACTCATCATATATGCATACATCTTAACTCTTAAAGACTTAGGTTCATGTAGGTACTCAAACAATTTGAATACATCATCTCTTATAGAGCCACCATTATGCATAATGCAGTGAACCAAGTCATTCATGATTAAATATTAAGACCAGAAATGTAAGCCAGAAATATCTTCTTAGATTTTATAAGGATTATTTGACAATTTCGATCATCATCGACATGTCATTATCAAAGTATATTTGATGAGAGATCAGGACTACAGAGACATGCAAACCCCAGGGTTGTAGTCCTATTGTCTATTTAATTGTCATTCCTCATTATTATGAGGAAACTTGCACATTGCAACCACATACATTATGTTCTCAACTGCAAGTACAATATCTTGATCATGGATCCAATCCATGATATTTTATTGGTTATTATTGAGTATAGTATTGAGTGGGTTTAATTAAGTATTATCTGAAATAAGAAATTCGCATAAATATATGTAATTATACATTTTTACTTTGATTTAGGAATTTTTATATCAAAGTTATCTTGCCTTGTCAACACTGAAAGTTCATTCCCTTAATCACTTTCAATGTAAGAGATATACTTACCATTATATCTCAACAAGATATGGGATCTCCTTGCTTATCTTTGTCACATCGCAATAATATAAGAACGTGTAAATCAGATAAAAAGAAGCGGGAACACATTCCACCTTGCAAGTCTAACTTGCATTCCCAATTCGGTCTTTAACACCAAGGCCCGACACCCCTAAGGTGATGTTGACCCATCATTAATTGAACCAACCGTCAACAGGATTAGCACTCACTATGCGCAATCCAATATCGCCCCAATAATATGAGGACTCGACATTGGGGTCACTATGCATACGGCCTTACTCTTTCGAGAAGAAAATAACCCCATCCAGATGTGCTTGCATACAGGAGCTGTCACTTCGGACACGCGTCTCCTACATACAATCCCTGGTGACGGAACCCTTCGCCTTGACGGGAGACCATGGATGTCACTTATGTGATCCTCCATATCATATTCAAATTCTAATTAATTATCAGGAATCATATTCAGATAATTAATTCTTCCAAGGGAAATAACAAAACTATTCATAATAGAGTATCTTAATTTTCATTAGATTCCAATTAATCTAATCGTATTAAATTAATGATCCAATTAATATCCAACAAACATTCTTTATTGTTAATTGAATTATGATATTATCTCAAAAACGTATTATCTCGAATTTTAATAATTAGAAAAATAAACCATGATCTCTCCTGCATTATCGAGTCCCTGTCTGCTATCATGACCAGTACCAACGGGAGTGGGACAGACCGCACATGGTGTAACTTGCTACCCCAACGCTCCCCGACTAGACATCATATCCACCTCAGGAAAGGATAATGCCAAATTGATCATTGTGTAATTGAAATAATCGATTTTTCAATCGAAATTATACCATATAATAATAATAAAAATAGTTTTGATTAACATTATATGGAGATTTGCTAAACAAGTCCCCAATCCTATTCAAGCAACTTTGTTTGTTGGAATGTAGATCATGTAGCATATCTAATCAATTATTGGTTAAGGAAATGTCATTTAAGGAAATAATCATCATCAAATATTTCAAATATTTATAAATAATTATTCCAGGAAATTAAACCATTTAATTTCACTAATTAATCAAATTATAATCACAAGGTTTTTGATTAGGAAAGTAATATCCAGCAGTGACCCTCACTTTCTAAAATTAGCAAATCTCAATCATTTTAAATGCAAATTAAGCAAAGTAAGTTTTCAAAGATTGCTCACTTGATTTACAATAGAACATAAGTGTTTTGCATGCATTTCAAGGCGTTTCAAATCAGTAATTAACTCCTTTATTACGTCCTGATTCGCAGTCTCCGAAACAGTGGATATGTTTACTAATTTGATCATAACTTGAGCAAACGGATTCGAAATCACGCAAACTCAGATCCTACGGTTTTATTATTTAATGGGGAACAAAATACAAGTTTTATTTTCGTGTTTAAAGAATTTAAACGTGGCCGAAAATAATCACAAAATAGAGATGCGAAAATAAAATGCGATAAATATTTTTGCAAACTCTAACGAACCCAAGTCGCCTTAGGTTTACAGATCGCATCCAAAACATCTGACTTATCTGATACCACTTGAAGGATATAGGAAGATCCTTAAGCGCATCACAGAAGCATGAGAATCACATCGTATGTGATCGGGAGCGACTAGTCACACTAGTTGCTCGATGTAGCAGAATTTAAAAAAAAACATTTTCATGTGATGAAACCACAAGATCCAAGAACACTTCTCGGATCATTTCATCTAAACAACAAACACGTATTAGGATTACCTCTTGTAGCGTAGTTGCGATCGAATCTCTCAACAAAGAGACCTCTTGTCTCAAGTCCGATCCGACGGTGGAGACACTTGCGACCGTGTTCATGAAACATGCTCTCCTCGCAATCCATGTTGATGATCCAAGCAGCGGATCTCCTGATCTCGACACACAAGATCCGACGTCTTCTACACAAGCGAGGTGCATCGAAGGAGATGGATATCTTTGAGTAAATGATCCGACAGCATAACAACGATGTTGCGGTGTTGGAGACTCTCTCTAGGGCATCTATGGTGGACGATCGTAAGAGAGAGAGAGCGAGAGAGGGCGCATAGAAAATGAGAGAGAGAGAGAGCCTTGTGTTTCTCATTAGCATATGAAGAGCAAGGGGAGCGCTTCTATTTATAATATTTTGGGATCCATGGATCTCAATACATGGGCAACACAAATCCAATGGCTCTTGTAAATTTATGTTTATTTTAATGGCTAAGATTTTGTTGGTAAAAAACCAACAACAATTACTTTAATTTCGATTAAATATATATTGATAAATCAATATGATTTAGTCCCAAATTAAATCAATCAAGCATACATGGAGATATTTGGATGGAGATTTCATGCAATCTTGGAAATCTCATGCAATCTTGAAAATCTCATGCAATCTTGTAAGATTGCATTATTCCTTGGAAATCTCCACGATTTTACAACACATGTTGTAAATTATTCAACAACAATAATTCATAATTATTTTGTGATTATTGCAATCTTGCCATTGGAAAATTGTGAATCACATTCACAACCCAAAATAAAATGTAAATTACATTTTCAATTAATTGTCCAATGTGAATCCAATTCACATCAACATGTAATTAACAAATGTAAGTTACAAATAGCTCTCTCTTATATAATACAAATCACATTTATAATATATATGATTAATATGGATAGTGTTATCCACATTATTCAATATCCATGATAATTAAATCATAGTTAATCATCTTGGATCTCTATTCTCATGTGTCCAAATAATATGAATCACATTCACATTATTCACATCTTTGATAATCAAATCACATTTAATTTTCTAAGATAACTCTCTATATAATATCAAATAAATTCGTATTATTCAAGATAATTAAATCACATTTAATTATCCATTTTCTCAATGCTCGGATAGATATATCGACAATGAAATTATCCTGAACTCTTTCAAGGATAATGCGCTTTCTCCACTGATACTAGGAGATAAGGACAAGGTGATTGTATTGTTCCACGTATAGTGGCTTGTATATTGAGATCACATCTCAAATATAGATATTGCGGACCTCCCATAAAGGTTTGATTAAATCAAAGCTATAGATCTAATCTTCTCATATCTCAATCACATTCAGATCACTGTACAAAATTTGGACTGAGATCAGATCACTTCTACTGAGAGGGTCACTAAAATCCAAACCCATTTCATCACTCCCTATGAATGGAAGCGTCATGGTTATACAATCGTTTATGATCACATCACCCTCAGGTATTCCCAATATCTTTACATCCTGCATACTCGAAGACCCAGAATAAACCCAAAGTATAAGATCAATTTTACACTGTCTACTTTAGGGATTTGTCATTAAGTTTCTCATTCGATCATTGAGAGTTGGTATTGATCATATTCTTTCCAAAAGCATATATCATACTCAGGTGTTGATCATATACTTTCCAAAAGCATATATCAAACCTACAAATTCAGACAAGCTTTCAAAGCGAGACGACCGTGCACGGAATTTGATTCTTCCCAATATCTCATGAGTGAGCTCATGTCTTCCGATCAAATAAATGAACCTGTATGATCCCTTTGAGAGATTGTATTACTCATATGCCCTTATATGCACACTAGTGCGTCGGTGTATAGACCTTGATTAGGTCATCAACCTATTGGTCTACTAAATGTACATACCTAGACATATAGTAACACATCTGTCTTCAGTCAGAGGATGCGTGCCTATATCATGATAGCATATGACATAGGACCTTGGTTATCTCGATGTCGTTAAGTCAACTCTTTGACCTAACTAATCTGACACCTCGAAATCTCTATTCCCATGCATAGGACCTGCATCGAGAGGTCGGTCATATATCAACCAAGTGAGAAAGGATTGCCATCTCCTACTCAGGCTGGAGATCCTCTCTTAATAATCATTTGACGATACTTGATGAGTCCTCAATCTAACTCTTTAGATATTCATCCAGGCACCAGCCTCTATGATTCAATAATTGAATCTACAACTGTGTGATCATTAAGACGACCATGGTACGTGACCCTAATTGTACTAAGGGACCTATTATGCAAATTTGTTATTCTTCATTTCAGATCAGGGAATGATATTTGCAATAGCATTTATTACATAATGGCTTGCCATGGGCTCGCATGTCCAACACAGGCAAGTTGCCTCCACCATGTCCATCTGACTGTTATCGTCTGCATCAGAGCCCACCCACCGACACATCTCACTTCCAAGATCTTACAGAGCTTCTCTGACGCTTCATCGGGCTGTAAGATTTTCTCCAGCTCTTGATCGAAGTTCGCCGGGGAGGTGTTCTTGATGATCCCCTCTCAACCGTTGGATTAGCCCGCCTCTACCAGATTCCATCAGGGCCATCGACCTTAGCATCTTTTCGGGTCGTTAGATCAAGCCATTTCATACATCTGTCCTACATGTTATTGACCAGATTCTGAGCTGTCAGATCGGCAACAACCAGGCGATCAGAGCCGTACCATAGCGTCAGCCCCTAGACACGCCACGTGTCCCCACCAAGGGTATATTTCTCTTTTACCCTACATGTTTAACTATTTCACTTTAGTCCAGTATATAAAAGTGTAGTTTGGAACATTTATAGTTTGGACCTCGACGCTTTAAATTTTGCATTTTAGTCCCTCTCAGTCTGTAGTACGTGCATTACCACGTGTCTTTCAGGTTATTTGCATTTTATATCCTGATCTTTTATGGTGTTATGCTTTGAATGCTATGTTTTTAAATTTATAGTTATGCCCCTGTGATTATGGCTCACATGTGGTGCACGCTTGGAGTAGGATTTTTGAAATATTGGCCCCGAACTTTTATATTTTGTTATTCTTTGGTCTGTAAACTTTATATATTTGCAAATTAATCCCTGTTAACTGTGCCTAATTACTTGTCTTTTTTGGACTTAATAAATAGTAATTTATTTTGAAAAATCCCCTAGAAATTACCATTAAATCATGTTGGTCTCTAATATTTATTGTGACTTTTTTGGATCAGTTGCTTTGCATTTTATACTTTTAAAATTTCGAAAACAATTAAAAATGTCCTGTCTAAATTACAAAAACCATAAAAATATGGAAAATCTTTTAAAATTATATAAAAATTCATGTAGTTGTCTTTTTGTGTGTTTTATCTATAGTATTAATTTTGTTTAAAAATTCACTATAAAACCCTAAAAATTGCAAAACACCTAAAATCTTATAAAAATCATGAAAAATCCGAAAATTCAATCCTCAATTCCTATTTATAGATTTAATCCATATTTTACCATAAAATTTCTTTCTAGGACTTTAGGGCATTTTAAATAATTTTAATTTGCAATTCAGTCCTAGATGTGCACTGTTTGCATTTTTTAGAACTTTTTGATTTTTTATAAAATTATAAAAACATTTGCAAAATCCCAGAAAATCACCAAAAACATTTGAAAACCACAAAAATCTAATAATATTTTATCTTAATTTTGGAGGTTTATAGAAAAATCCAAAAAATTGTTGTGCTTGTTTGTTGATTTTGTTTCCATATTAAAAACTAAAAATTTACATAATTAAAAAACACTAAAATATGCTTTATTTTAAGAAATTTGACTACTTCGTAATATTTTCATGCTCCTTGTGTCCATCCCTAGTGTCTATAGAAGGTAAATAAAAATAGCGAACTGCTTACATGCATTGATTGTTTGATTTCTTCTGAGTGGTTTATTTCTTCTTCTCGATTGAGCATGTCTAATTGATTGGGGTTGCAATGACCATGGATATTTCTTGATACTTAACCCTGATCGATTGGGATGCTCACCATACCCCAATTTCACTTCCCTCCTTTTTCTTCATCCATTCGACCCATTCAGATCATCTGATTTCGCTCGAATCAGCCCACCTGTGTCGCATCCCTCATCCTCACGGAACACCTTCATCTTCACCCTTCTCCCCCGAACCTTGCCAATAATGGCCCAGACCTAATCACCCATGTGTGACGAAGCCTTCTATACACTTTAAAGATCTTGGAGGACCCTATTTGAGGGGACTTCAAAGTCCTGAACGAAGCTCTAGGAGGCTGAAGTCGTTGCCTCCACACTGTTAGGGCCTGGACCCTTTTGAAGCATCCCCCCAACTGTGGAAGAACCAGGCGAAGTTGTAGAACGCCTTAACAGTCTAGGAGGAGCTCAGAGCTGAGAGGTGGAGCGAATTGAAGTAACACACAACGTATTTCTTGAAGTGTTATTCCAGGACACTCCATAATCATCTGATGATTGGTCCTGCTCTAGATATAGCAGATACCGCTCGGTCATCACCCCTTTCCACCGTTAGATCAAAGGCTTGATCTAATCCTAGCCGTGTGGCAAACAGGGCCGCACGATAGTGCGCCTAAGGGTGTAATTGGCACATATTCCCCGTATTTTTTGATTTATTTTGTACTAGTTTTGAAAATATCATTTGTATAAATAAATGTGTAATAATTGCTATGAGACCCCTGAAATTCATGATATTGCGTTTGGGTCTAGTTCAATTGAACTCACATGTCCTCCTACGTGAGCTAGGCATTTTGCACATATGCCTTGGCATTTTTTGTAAATTGTAAATAAATCAACAAAAATTAAATATCAGTTGTATATTTTTGAGAAATTTGCATATTTTCCCTTGCCTTATACTTTAACTACAAATCTGCCCTTGCTAGTTCATTAATTTTGTGCTGGTATTTAATTATTAAAAATATCATCCGTGCTCCAAAAATTATGAAAAAATAAGGTTAAATGCTTGCTAGCATACACATTCATGATATATTTTTAGATTTATATTTTAACCATTCAGTAAAAATAAAAAGAGCATGTTTTTATCCTTGTTTTAATTAAAAATTAACAAAAAATTTAAAACCTTTTTGAAAAATTCGAAAAAAATACATTTCATTTATTTTAGTATATCGTATATCCTAACCAATAATACCTGAAAATAGAAAAGAACATGACTAAAATTAAAAAAGCTCCAAAATACAGTAAAAAATAGGAAAAATCACCACAAATTCCAAAAGCATTTTCTCTCCAGATTTCTTTGTAGTATTATTTATATATTAAAATTGATTTGGAGAAATTTTGACACTCTTTGCTATTTTTAATATCTAAAATAATTCGGCCTATTTATTTAATCTATTTGTTGGGATATTTTTCACTTTAAAAATACCGAACGGTTAGCAAAAATTCCCAAAAAATCACAAAAATAGCACAAATTATATAAAATACAAAAAGATTTTATTATGTAATTTTTATTTATTTTTTAGTTATATTTGTAATTGTATTATTCTATATTATATATACAGTTATATTTATTTCTATATTAATTATCTAAAAAGAAAAGGAAATTAAAATTATAAAAAATAAAAACAATTAAAAAATATTTAATCCATAGCCCACATAAAAAGATCAAGAGGATAAATGTGTACATAATTCACATTGACTAGGAATAATCACTAGCCTACCTAGCTTGCTCTATGTGGTTCGACCTCTACATGCTTATACGATGTACATCTTTGTTATAAAGTTAAATAAATTGTGCCTCACACTTTTGGCTATTCATCGCTTATTTATACATCCCGGGTACTTGTTGATCAAATTGGGTTCTCTTTGTAGGTCAACTTAGCGACACTCTATCTTCGCACTATGTGAGGATACGTTTTTAGACCTGCATAGCAGAAAATCTCATCATCAATTGGAACTATTGCCGGGGAGCAACATAGGTAGCCTAATTTATGCATATTTTTTTATTTTATTATTCTTGCGCATATTCTTATCTCTTCTTACTTTTACCCGTGTATATATAGCTCTTATTTATTTGCATAGATTAATTGATTAATTGTGCTAATATACCTCTTTTGTTGTGTTTATGTAAGGGCATGCTCTGCGATGATGACTTCTTTGGGAGTCGAGGCACCCGAGCTTGGTGGAGACTTGTCTTCTTCCCTGGACCAGTTGGAGAGGTACAAGCAAAAAAAAGAGAAGACTTAGCATAGATTTTTAGCTTAGGATTTTATTTTATTTTGGTGAGAGATGATTCGTTTATGCTTTAATTATAATAATTTTTGGACATGGACACTACTCCACTCTACAAGACCCAATGCTCGAGGGGTTGTTGCCCTGGAGACCTAGTCGTGGTTTTCTCATGTTTCTATCGCTTTATTTATATTTATTTCACAATATTTGAGTTCTCCGCTTTTCTTTTTATATTCTTTATATGCATAGAGCCTCTAAACTTTTGGATTTCTTGTCTCGGTAATTAGGTACAAACCCTAATAAGAATTATGGGCCTAGAGTCTTTTACATTTGGATCTAGTCAGATTAATAATTGCAAACTACTTAGACTTAAACCAACAACATCGAGAGAGCCATCATGTAACACTGCCAAGACTCGTTGTGGCGGGAACCAAGATATCACGAACACTAGAATCTCGGATTCTTATTTGAATAGTTGGCATGTGGTTCTTCATGACTAATGGTAGCTATTATTTATAGCAATTTTGCCGATTACACACCGCCATGTAGAAAGATTTAAAAATTTTGTTTTGCATACCACATAGAGAGAGATGGGAAGCATAGTAAATCCTCTAACTATGCATGCATCAGAGATTCTATGGTGAGATTTCCATCATTGAATCGACTTGCATGACTTTTTCGTTATCTCCCTCTGATTTCGAGCACCTAGGACTTAAATGAAAATTTATGAAATCATTATGTTCTTGTATGCAAAATATACAAAAAAAGTGAAAAATAAAAAACTAAAACAATGGGATGGTAAATAAACTTTGACCTTAATTAAAATATGTAATGAACTCCATTACTTTGGTTTCATAAAAAGCTAATTATCTTTAGGTACCATAGTAGGGGACCAGCCCTCCCTGCTAAGGATCAGGGCCAAAAACCCAGTATGTAACTGCCTTGTGTATCACCTATATTTCCGAAGTATTGGTGCTTCTATCATACGTGACCTGGTAGGGCCTTGTCATTGATGGTGTTCCTACCTTGTGTGGAACATCAACTTGGTCTGTAGTACTGAGCTTAGGTCACGCCCTCACCGGTGTGTCTGTCTCATCGTTTTGTGTCCGAGAAGGTCCTTACACACTCAAGGGTGATTCGGTTCTGAGCGAGGTTCAAAGTAGTGGTTCCCTTTTATTCTTTGGTTGAGTATGGATCCAAGAAGGGTTACAAGGACCTCAAAAGGTGCAAACTACAAGTTACAAAGGAGTAAGTACGAGATGCTCTTCCGATAGTACTCTAGATCCTATTGGGTTAGTGTCTAAGGACTTGTTAAAAGATATGACTGAAATAACAACTCTAAAAATGAAAATATAAAAATAGCGAATCCTTTACGGCTTCACGTGAATATAGTTGGTGTACCCAATGTTGTATTGTGTTTGTACGGATCTAGATTAAGTTCAAAGATCAATTCCTGCGCATTTGCGCAAAATGTTGTCTATGTCTCCTCTTTGACTCCATGCTCACTTTGAGCCTTTCTATTGTTTTACACTCCCTTTATTTCTCATTGGTCATTGTATCTTTCTTCCTACATCGATCTTCCTTTCCCTCTAGGATGTTGATCCATGGATGGTTAGTTGGGACTCTACCAACACCTACATCGATTCAATGGACTCAGCATCATCAATAATTCACGGCAATTCCCAAGAGCCTGGTTCAGACCTTGCAAATAGATCTCTAGGATCCTTATCTTCTCCCATTCTCCTTCTATTTCTCAATAATCTAGAACCACTCTTGTCACACATCCACCCATTGTGAATGGAGGTCGATTTCAGTCTACATCTTTTACTCCATTTACAACTATCTGGGATTGACCCTAATCTCATACTAATCACTTCAGCTAGGATTCTGTTCATAGTGATCTGAATGGGATTCTCCTACATTGCAGAAAAATCTTGTCCTAGTTCTGGATCCCAATCTTGAATTCATCTCCTCGGATTTAGACCTTGAGATGTCTCCTCCTGGCGGAAAGGGAAAAGGCTCAAGACAACCACCTCCCCAGATAGAGTAGTTTCTAATGCCCAACTAGAAACCAGGTGAGTGCTTAGTTGCTAGATTCCATCTAAGTCATCCAGCAGCAACTGACGGAACAAGCTTTTGCACAGACTGCATTCCAAGATATGGTGAATAATTTGAGGAACAGACCCAGAGGAGGATGGGAGGATGAAATAAGGGACCACCCCATGTTGATCAAGAAGAAGAAGAATAACCAAGGAATGGGAACACCAAACTGATGCTAATAGAAACTTATAATCTTGGATACATCTAGATGATTGAGTAGATATGAATCCCACCATCGCATGCTCACTTCAAGCTAAAGCCTCAATTCCTTGTGCTCCTACCCTAATTCCATGGGAATACCAATGAAGAACCATACATTCACCTGCAACAGTTCTCTTGTATCTGCAGAACAATCCACTGCCCTAACATCCCATTAGGTCTAGTCAAGATGACTGCATTCCCATGCGGTCTCCAAGACAAAGCCCTATACTAGGTCAACATTTTGAAAAAGGTCGTGACGATCTGGGAGGAAGTTAAATATGTGTTTTTTCACAAGTTTTACCCTCTCGGTCAGCTCAATCAAATGCAATACAAGATTAGCAACTTTTCTTAGGCTACCCACGAGTCCACACATGAAGCTTGGAATGATTCATTGATCTGTAGGAGAAGTGCCCCCACTATGAGATACTAAAGACCAGTTTGGTCCAACACTTCTTCCGGGGCATGAATGTAGAGAGCCAGAGATTAGTCGACGTTGCTTGTGGAGGATCCCGATTTAACAGGGATGAAGATGTAGTCTGACAGAACTTTGAAGAAATGACCGAGGGAGAGGTTGCCCTCTCTTCATCCTATGCATATCAGAGATAGCCCTAAGTCCTCCAGAAGCTAGTCACATGGCAACGTATGTCAAGCAAGAGAGAAATGAGAGTTCCCCTTCAACATCACTGGGGGTCATCTCTCAAAGGTTGATATTATCGAAAAATGATCATAGGATCTGGAGAAATTTGTTGTGATCAAACAAAGAACTCCATAACTTGTACAAACTGGATCAAATTACCAAGAAACTTGAGTTGCTAGTAATTACCATCAGCGCCTACCAGTTTGCAATTCCACCGCCCGAGCCTCTCGCAGAGAAGAAGGATGTGCCAATACTGCCACAACAACCTCAACCTAGTTAGCAGCAACCGGTAGTTCAGCACGAGTACTATATGCATACTCCTGACTAGGCACCGCAACAACAATAGTTGGTGGTCTACCATCCAGAGCCCATGCCTTTCTACGATCCATTCTCGCGTCCACCACCTCTCATTCAGGAGTTGAACGGTGTATGGTTGAACGATGCTCAACTGGCCCGTCCAGGAGGACCTCAACAGGGCCAGCTTGCCAATTCAAACTCATTCCCTCAACTTCAAGGATTGAGGTTTGCCAAGTCCCAACCTCGGTCTCAGTACCACCAGTATCCGCAATTCCATAAAAATTGGAGACAAACTTAGCAATACTCATAGTAGTTGAAATGTCCGTACCTACTATACCATCAGTACACAGCTCCATCAGACCAGCTATATCCTCCTCCTTATCATCATTAATATTTGCTTCCTCCACCTCAGCAACAATATCAGCGGCACCCATCTCAGCCTCCGCACCTTCAACCAGAGTGTGGTCAACACACTAAACCTTACGAGGTGATTTCCATTAACCCGAGCCTTGATTGCTTGTCCCAATTGGTAAAGGGTCTAACAGATATGACGAGGAAGCTGGATATCATGATGACCACCAAAACTCTAATCCAGCCCAGGTCGAAGCCAACCCCAATAATTTTAAGAGAAAATAGTAGGTAGAATGTGATGTTTTGTTTATGCCTATAGAGTCAGATGATTGTGATTATTCTTTGTCTAATGTTGTTACTCTCAGGAGAGGTAGGATCTTGCCTCCGTCTTCCACTAATAGGGGAAAAATAAAGCTTCATCGGGTGAATCATCGTCTTATGCATCAACCGTGCCAACTACAGTTCTTGGTGAGTAAGAAAAAGAAGGAGGCCATGCCAGTCACCAGCCAACATCATCTCCAAAAAATTAATAACAAAAATCAGCAAAATGAAAAGATCAAAAAGATGATCGCAGTCGAAGTGAAGCCGCTCTAGCCATGGAGGAGCAACAACCAGAATCTGGTCCAGCGAAAACCAATGGAGCAGAGGCCATCGTTTTTGGATGTCCAACCCATGCTAGTGATTGTACACCTTTTTGTAGTTCAGATGTACAAGATATTGTGGACAAGAAGTCTATTGTAAAAAAGAACAATGCTTTTGATCCAATTCTGTAAAAATATTCCTTGTCCTGATGCAAGAGAAAACTCCAAAAAAATGCAAAATGAAAAAGTGCATTATCTGATCCAGGTGTTGTGGATATTTTCAGAAAATAGATTTTTAGATCGATTTTGATGCAATCCATGGAATACATGCACGTTGTGAAGAACGGATTGAAAGAGGCATGCATGAACAAGCGTCGGTCAAATCGCAAAAATAGATGCCAGCTAATAGAGAAGCATGTCCTCGCCATGGCCACAATCAATGACATCGACAACCTCCCTCAAAAGAAGCCAGACAAAGGAGCACCTTTGATCAAATGTAATATTTTTGATCAAGTCTTCGAGCGAACCCTGCTTGATAACGACTCTTCCATTAACCTCCGGCGCTCATCATTACTGCAATAATTCAGGTTGGATCCATTGAAGCCGACATGCATGATCCTTCAGTTTGCTGATCGATCGATCAAGCGACCATGAGGCCTATTGGAAGACGTTGTCGTGACGGTGCAATACAAACAGTTTCCTATTGATTTTGTGATCATGGATATGGACTCCTTTGCACCATTACTTCAAACCACAATTATTCTTGGATGACCATTTTTGTGAACTGTAGAGGTCGTGGTTGACTATGGGTCTGGGAAGATCATGTTCAACTTGAGCAGCAACAGAGTTACCATAAACATGGTCATCAAGCCGAAAGTCATATCTGATGAAAGCCATGCAGCACCATATGGAGCGGACTGTGACTTTATTACATAAGTCAAAGATACAAAACTCTCTTTAAATGACACATGGACCCTAGAATCCTCTCTCCTAAAGAGTACATGGAAAGCACAGTCGACACAAGCTCTGATGTCACATGGGAGACAGTATCCAATTTGTTAATGCATCTATTCGATTCAGAAGATTCATGCTAGTTTGAGCATGATGAATTCATGGAAGACATGTTCAGTACCTTATCAATTGACCCACAAGTCACTAGATAGGGCAACACATGCAAAGTAATGGTAGATCATTACATTACCAGCACAGTTTCCAAAGTGATCGAGAAGCAGGCCAGATCAGAACCCGAATACAAGACACTTAAGGCATCACTCAAGTATATCTTCCTTGCGGATACAGAAAAAATGTATCCAGTCATCATCACCAGCAGGCTGAGCTCGGATCAAGAGTCTCTACTTCTCAAGGTTCTAGAGAAAAACTGCAAAGCACTTGGTTAGGACCTCCACGATATAAATCCAACTTTGTGCTCACACCATATTTACTTAGAAGAAGATGCCAAGCTATCATGAGAGTTTTAAAGAAGACTGAACACAAATTTGTGTGATGTAGTCATGGAAGAAATCATGAAATGGTTGACGCGAGCTTCATTTACCCCATCTCCGATTCAAAATGGGTGAGCCCTCTGCATGTAGTTCCAAAGAATTCAGGGCTAATTGGAGCACATGAGATTTCTATTCGGCGATGAATATGCGTTTCATCATCTTTATTCACTTATTTTTGCTTAAAATACCTTTAATACACCTGTAAATATCACTAAATTATTTTTTTACTAACTTTACTACCTATGTAAATATAGTATATTTATCACTGTCTTAATCTAAAATAAATATATAAAGAAATAAAAGAAAAAATAAAGAAAATAAAAGACTGTATATATGCAATAGATACATGCTGAATCATACCTCAACGAGAAGGTCAATACGTGACTTGATCAACAAGGAATAAAGTAGGGGGAGATAAGGCCTAAAATCTAAGAAATTCATTGTCACATGTATATATTCATCATATGTACATTATTGTCGATAAGACACACTCTTTCAATAATTTATTCATCAACAACTTCTTTGTACATAACAATTATTTCTTCTTTAAATTTGTGAATAAATTTCTTTTGTAAGTAATAAAAATAATTTCTATAAAAAATTTTTATATATGTGTAAATTACGTCACTCTCCAAAAGCCACAAAAAGCAAACTTTCAATATCAATATCTACTCAACCTAAATCCAAATTCATCAAACTCACTTTCATTGTATTCCAAATTAATTTATATTTAAAATGGAGGTGATTTCATAGAAATTAGAGTTTAGTTGTGAAATGTGGCCAATTGGGATACTATGGCATACTATACCAATATACTATGTATATTACATAATTATTTATTTCCTTATTCATATTTGTGAATATTGTACTTTTAATTAATTATGAACATTTTATTTAACTTATATAAAATACAAAAAATCACGAAATAAAAATCAATACAAATAAAATCATGTATCTATTGTATATACATCATGTATATATTGTACTTATACAAATTTAATTAACCCAATAGATTAATTCATAAAAATCAAATAAAAATACCATTAACACCCTTGTAAAATGTTGTAAATAAATAAAACACTAAATTATGTATATATTTGGATAAATACTTAATTAAAAATCAAAAGCTTGTATATATGTATACATACCTATAATAAACATCTTGTATTTATTTTAAAATGTATATACATTATTTAATTAACTAAAAAAATCACTTTAATTTATTCTTAAATTTTTTTACATTATGTAATTAAAAAATTCAATTTTGATTTTTAATTTAATTATTTAACTTTTTTTCTTTGTTTTGTCATTTAGCCTATTTTCACTGTATTCTTCGTGCCCTCTGATTGGCCAGCCTGTGTCTGTTGACCTCGGTCAACTAGCTGGTCCCCGCTTCCCGTCCGCTCATTCAATGTTCCACCCATTCTTCTCACATTTTCCTATGCATGTCTTCCGCTTAATGAGCCCCATCCCTTCTCCGTTCTTTTCGTTCATTCAATCCTCTTGCTCGCTAGCCTAACCATTAAATCGACTTCTCCTCGAACATTGCCCATTTTGAAATTTAAAACCCACTCTAGTTCCTCCTATAAGAAAATATCTCTCACCTTCGGCGATGGTTTGATCCGAACTTGGCCTTGTTTTTATCCGAGATTGAGTGACATGGGACATCTGTAAAGTTTTGAACTTGGTCGTCTCTCGGATCCTATATTATAAGATCCAGCTTGTCAAGAGGAAACCAACAGAATTTGTTTCGTTTGAATCAGACTTCGTTTCGAATTATTATGATTTTCAGAAGAAAGAGAAGCAAGGAGGCTTAAGATGTCATTAAACCCTAAAGACCGTCATTAAGATAGATTAATCATGATTAAGAAAACTAATGATGGATCAAGGACTGCTAATCAACATTTGCAAACACTAATCATGGATAAGCAGGAGTTAAGTGTAAGTCATGAAAGTTAAATTATGATTAACGGGAGTTAAATCATGATTAGCAAAAGGCAATCACGATTAGCGCTAATTAAGCATCATTAACGAATTCAGAATACTTTTGGAAAGTTCTAACTTAATCCCAAGTTTCAGATAAGCTTTGGCCAAAACCATGAGCCAAAATCATGGGTCGCTAACCATGGTTAAGGGCTAAAACATGATTTTCTAACCATGATTAGCGGTTTTCTAGAGCCTATAAATAGCCCCCTACCCATTCATTCTCAACGATTTCCACTACCACCACCACCCTAAGGGCTAGGGTTGAGAGGTCAGGTGGAGGAGTGGGAGGAAGGAGCGCTAGTGAAGCGCTGTCCGGAGAACGAGGAGGAGGAAGGTACGATCCTCTCTTAGTTTATTTCATGAGCTAGGTTTTCGATTCATGTTCAGTTTCCTTGTTGTTTTCCTTTCGGTGATTTTATAAGGGGAAACTCTGCTGAAATTTCAAGAAAAAATATGTTCTTCACGTTCTTCGTGTGCTCTTCGCATTCTTCGTGTTCTTCGTTCGTTCTTTGCGTTTTGGGACATTCTTAGCTTTTTTGATACGAAAATGAAATTTGATCGTTTCAGGAGCTATAAATCATCATGTTGAAAAAGAATCACGATAAAGCACTTTATACGAGAGAGAGCTCGATTAGGTAATGAAATCCTTCCTTTTTGTTGTTGGGTTTTTATATAAGATCATTGAGATTTCTATATTTTTGCTACTTACTACGAAGAACCCTAATTTGGCTATTTTTGAGAAAGTATGAAAAGTTGCTTTGTGATTTCTACTAAAATAAGGTCTAAGCATCAAATGAATGCAGTAGTTTGGAAAGTTAGTGTTTGGATGTTAAAAAGAGCATAAATTGAGTATATAAATATATGAATTAATATATGTGTAAGTCTATACTTTGTATTTATAGTTACGCTAATCTAAGGCTTAACGGAGAAATTACATCATGGGAATTGATGTGTTTTGAGTTAGATCCTAAAAAGGAATGTGTGTTATGTTAAGAAACGACAGAGAGTAGAACTACAGGCTGGGCATGCAACCTGTAGGATTGTCGGAAGGGACCTGTATTGGCCTTTCCCTACCTAGGTGGTACACGGTTGCCCTGTTATCATAAGTACGCACGAAATGAATGATTTGCAATGCGTGGTACCGGGAGCCAATATCTTTGGGTTGAACGACATAAGATGTAGTCATGCCATGTGGATCACGATAACATATGTTTAAAGCTACTAGGTTATATGATTAAATGTTGGCCTGAGGTTTAAGCAACTGAGTCCTCGAGGATGGTGCGCTCCTTTATTTACCAGGCTGAGGGTTTGAGACCCTGATTAATAAAAAAGGAAATTGTCAGGGTAGTATCGAGGGATTGGTTGAGGCGACGTGGAATGGCATAAGCTTATCAAGATCAATGCAATCTCCAATCTCGAAGTGTCCACAGCTTCGGGGTCCATATAGTGGTTAGGTAATTCAATGGACTAATCCCTGACGTGGAATAGAAAGGAATATGACTTAAATTAATGAGAAGTAATGAAATTTTTTGTGATAACAAGTTTTGAAAAATTACACAATTTGTTTGCTTTTCGCTTCTTCGTTACTTAGCATTCGCTAATTTTTATCCTATGATTTATGAAAAACCCAACTGATGTCGGTGAGCCATCGCAAGGACTTTAGTAATTCAACCACCATACATAGTAGACATCCAGCCAGCCATAGTAGCTTTTCTTTGTAAGATAGTTAGTATATTTCCTTCCAGCTGATGTACATGTAATGGTTGTAGTGGGACAATGAATCGTGTGAACTGTATTTTTGTGAATGGATAAGTGTTGAAATACTTCATTCTGAGTATATTTATTTTTAGTCTGTTTCTGAATGTTAATTGTGATTGTTGAATAAATTATTGCTGAATAACGAGATCCGGATATGGGAGGATCCGAAGGCCCGGGAATCAAGGTTGTGACAGTTTGGTATCATAGCTCAGTTACTCCAGTAATTTATTTAGTAATTTATAATTATGAGCGATATTCAAAAACTAAGGTTGTATTAAGATCCATTGAACTGCAGTACCATTTACAAGTCATTGTCCCTTATGTACATCATGCCAAGACATATAGGATCTGACTTTTGGCCTTGATTCATCACAGGATCCTGGCAGACCACGACATGTCAAGACAATTAGCGATTTTTATGACAATTGTCCAAGACTTGAGGCAAAGGCAACGAGCATTGGAGGCGAGGCTCAATGCATAAGCTGACAAACCCGAGGCATCCAGACCAATGGATGATAGAGTTGAGGGTTCTATCCACTTTTCTAAGGAAGAATCGAGTTACCGTCCTTCCACTAAGTATGCTCTAACCCTAGTTAAAGGAGCAATAGAGAAGGCCCTTCTTAGACATCAAAAATTACTTGGCAATTACCGAAAGGGAAAGTTTCCTTGATTTAAAGGTGTAGAGACACCTGAGGAGGCTGAATTATGGCTCGATGATGTTAGTAGGATGTTGAGGATAATACATGCACCAGTTGACATCTGGGTGCACTTTGTTGATTACTCCCTAGCAGATTATGCATGACAATAATGGAGAGCAATTTCTAAGAAATTAGCAAATCCTGTTCCATGGGATATGTTTGAAGAGAGGTTCCGAGATCACTTTTATTCCTCCCAATGGGAATAATTAAAGAGGAGAGAGTTGGCTTCTCTTAACCAGGGTTCTAAGACCGTACAAGATTATCATATCCACTTTATCGAGCTACTACGTTACTCCCTAGGTCTAGAAGCTTCACCATAAGAATGCCTTACAAAATTTGTTAGCGGTCTTCAAGGAGATCTGAGAGAAAAGCTTGTGGGTTTTAGAGCTTCAACTATAGATGAAGCAATGATATCGCCTCTCTTATTGAGATGGAGAGGGATGAAAACTGCCAAAGAAGAAGTTTCCATTTTAATGATAGACCATCAAAACCAAGGCAAATTATAAACGTAGAGATCGTCGTTATCATCCAGCAGGTTCCAGTATAAGCTCGTCACCAACCTTGGGTCAGGAATTATTAGGAAGAAGGGTTTTCGCTGGACATCCACTATACCCTCGTAACTTAGCACCAGGAACTAGTACCTCTGTTGTTGGGACTTCATCTCAGACAAGAATACGTGCATGTTATCACTGTCATCAAGGTCATATTAGGAAAGATTGTCCGCAGTTGAGAGGTTCGTGGTTTAAACCAACTCCAATTAATAGTATAACGTCCACCCCTAGTAATGTAGAAACACACAGAGGAAGACAGGGAAGAGGTCATGGCTCACAAGGAGTGTCTCCTACACAACATCCACCACAACGTGTTGAGGGTTCTAGCTTGACTATTCCTAATGGTCAGCTCAATGAAATCACTGAAGAACAAGCCTATAATTCAGGCACGGTCGTACGAGGTACCATTACTATTCATGTCTTTTTAGTACATGCCTTGTTTGATCCGGGTGCTTCACATTCATTTATTGCTCGACTTATAGTACCCACTTTGGGTAAGGTACCAGTAGAAGTACAACAGTCCTATCTGATCAATTGACCATGAGGAAAAGTATTTATAATCCGAGAAATCCTGGATGATTGTGTTGTACTGATAGCAGGACATCAGTTACATGTTTCCCCATTACTTATTGAAACGGATGACTTTGATATCATCTTGCGAAAGGATTGGCTAGAACGACATCATGCATGCCATGATTTTTTCTAGAAGATAGTAACTTTTAACATTCCTAACTCGATAGAGTTTCAGTTTATTGGAAAGACGTCTAGTGATGATGTCAAATACATATCTACTCTAGAGGTTCAACAATTGTTAGAACAAGGGTGTCAAGGCTATTTAGCTTATGTATTCACTACATCAGGGTCAGATAGAATGACAGAAGATGTGCCTATAGTGTGCTAGTTTCCTGATGTATTTCCAGAAGAAGTACCTGGATTACCACCTGAGCAAGGGTGTCATGGCTATTTAGCTTATGTAACTTTTCACATTCCTAACTCGATAGAGTTTCAGTTTATTGGAAAGACATCCAGTGATGATGTCAAATACATATCTACTCTAGAGGTTCAACAACTGTTAGAACAAGGGTTTCAAGGCTATTTAGCTTATGTATCCACTACATCAGGGTCAGATAGAATGACAGAAGATGTGCCTATACTGTGCGAGTTTCCTGATGTATTTCCAGAAGAATTACCTGGATTACCACTTGAAGAAGGATTGGTCCATACGGTTATGCATTGACTATAAACAGCTAAACAAGAGGACAATAAAGAATAAGTATCTTATACCAAGAATAGATGATATCTTTGACCAGTAACAGGGTTCGATTATGTATTACTAGATTGATTTAAGATCTGAATACCATCAGTTGAAAACTAAAGAATCAGATATTCCCAAGACAACTTTTCGAACTAGATACATGCATTACGAATTTTTAGTTATGCCTTTTGGACTGACAAATGCCCAGCGGCTTTCATGGACAACATGAATCGAGTATTCAAGGAGATCCTAGACCACTTTGTAGTAGTCTTCATTGATGATGTGCTTATTTACTCCCAAGAATAAGTACCAATATGAACACCATCTCAGGCAGGCACTCGAAACACTAAGGAAGAACAAACTGTATGCTAAATATAACAAATGTGACTTCTGTTTGACTGAAGTATCCTTCTTAGGTCATGTTATTTCAGACGTAGGTATATCAGTTGATCCTACAAAGGTTAGTGCGGTGATAAGTTGGGAACGCACGAAGACTGTTACAGAAATACGATCTTTTCTGTGTTTAGCTGGGTATTATAGAAGATTTGTGAAGGACTTTTTGCGAATAGCATTACCAATGACTAGGATGACTTAGAAGTAAGTCCCATTCATATGGTCTGATGCATGTGAAACTAGTTTTCAGACACTGAAAGAATGCCTAACATCTGCACCTATCCTTACTCTACCCTATGGAACTGAAGGATTTACTATGTACATTGATGCATTTAAAGAAGGACTTAGGGTATTTCTTATGCAACATTGTAAGGTAGTTGCGTATGCATGGCGATTACTCATGACACATGAGAAGAACTACTCAACACATGATCTTGAATTAATTGTTGTAGTTTTTGCTTTAAAGATATGGAGACACTACCTCTATGGTATTACTCTTGATATCTTCACTGATCATAAAATCTAGAAATATCTATTTGATCAGAATGAGCACAATAAGAGACATAGACAGTGGCTAGAGCTATTGAAGGACTATGATTGCACCATCTCCTACCACCTCGGTAAGGGGAACATCGTAGCAGATGCCCTTAATAGAAGAATTTATTCACATGGGTTGGTGAGTGCTATCCACTTCTGGGGTTTACTATCAACATTGAGTGAATGGAAACCATTTGATAGTAGTGCCGATACTATAACTATTCCTCACCGATACAAAACCAGAAATATGGGATAGAATAAAGAAAGGACAGAAGGATGGTACAGTCCATAAAGACTTGAGACAAAACGTAGAAGAATGAGAAAGATGGATTCCAGATACAAGATGGGTTACTATATAACCATCACAGAGTTTACCAAACACACCTGAACTGAGGAAAGACATCTTACGTAAAGTGTATTGTTATAAATTATCTATTCATCCAAGAATTATTAAGATGTATAAGGATCTTCGTTCAAACTTTTGGTGGCCAGGAACAAAGAAGGATGTTGTTGAGTTCGTGAATACATGTTTTACCTGCTAGCATGTAAATGCTTCACATCAAAAGCCACCTGGATTATTGCAACCCCTCCCTATACCTGAATGGAAATGGGAAAGCATTCCATGGACTTCGTTACTGGCTTACCTCAAACGACTGGTGGGAAAGATAGTATATGGGTTATAATAGATTGTCTGACCAAGGTAGCACACTTCATTCAAATAAGCTTATCTTTCACTCCAAACTAGCTTGCTAAGTTATATATTACACATGTGATCTGTCTCCATCGCATTCCAAAGGAAGTAGTTTCCGACCGAGATTCACGATTCACCTCACATTATTGGGAGAACTTCATGAAAGCCTTACGTACACAACTATGCTTGAGCACAACATACCATCCACAAACAAACGGTCAATCAAAACGTACTATTCATACTTTAGAGGATATGCTACAAGCGTGTGTCTTAGAATGGAAAGGATCATGGGTGAAACATTTGCCTCTTACAGAATTCGCCTACAACAATAGTGACCATACAAGTATTAACATGGCACCATTTGAAGCACTATATGGGCATAGGTGTGATGGTCCTATATGTTGGTAAGAGGTCAGGATAAAGAACCTTTATGATTCAGATAGACTCCAAGAGACACGTGAATCTGTAGAGCTTGCTCGAAAAAGATTATTATCTGCTCAAAGTCACCAGAAAAGCTATAGTGATGCCAGGCGAAAAGATATTGAGTTTGAAATAGGAGACTTTGTATTCCTCAAAGTATCGCCTATGAAGGGAGTTCAGAGGTTTGGCTTGCATGGAAAGTTATCACCTAGGTTCGTGGGTCCCTTTGAAATCATTTAGCGGATTGGAAAAGTTGCATATAGACTTGCGCTTCCTCCACATCTTTCGGAATTACATGATGTTTTTCATGTATCAAATCTGAAAAAGTACATTAGGAATGCAGAGCATAAGATAAGTTATGATGATTTACACGTTGAGCAAGACTTGACATACCAAGAAATACCTGTGGAAATATTACATGGAGATATAAAGAAGTTGAGGAATAAAGAGGTACATCTAGTTAAAGTATTGTGGCAGAATCAAGAGATCGAAGAAACCGCATGGGAACCTGAGGCAAAAATAAGAGAAAAATACCCCTATTTATTTATGTGATAACAGTATGTATTGTGTATATCTTAATTACAAATGAAATGATGTTCATTCTCTTTAAGTTTGTTACGCTTTCAATCCTCTTCGAGGTTGTTATGCCTGCATTTCTAGTCTCGAGGACGAGATCTCCTTTAAGGTTGTTATAATTGTAAAGTCTTGAACTTGGTCGTCTCTCGGATCCCATATTAAACCAACGGAATTTGTTTCATGTGAATCGGACTTCATTTCGAATTGTTATGATTTTTAGAAGAAAGAGAAGCAAGGAGGCTTAAGATGTCATTAAATCTTAATGACCATCATTGATACAGATTAATCGTGATTAAGGAAACTAATGATGGATCAAGGACTGCTAATCAACATTAGCAAACACTGATCATAGATCAACAGAAGTTAAGCGTAAATCACGAAAGCTAAATTAGGATTAGCGTGACTTAAATCCTGATTAGCGAAAGTTAATCACGATTAATGCTAATTAAGCATCATTAGCGAATCCATAATATTCTGGAAAGTTCTGACTTAAGCCCTAAGTTTCGAATAAGCTTTGGACAAAACCATGAGACAAAACCATGGATCGCTAACCACGGTTAAGGGCTAAACCGTGGTTTTCTAACCATGATTAGTGGTTTTCTAGAGCATATAAATAGCCCCCCTACCCATTCATTGTCTAATATTTCCACTACCACCACCCCAAGGGCTTGGGTTGAGAGGTTGGGAGGAGGAGTGGGAGGTGGGGAAGGAGCGCCAGTGAAGCGATGTCAGGAAAACGAGGAGGAAGGTATGATCCTCTCTTAGTTTCCTTCGTGAGGTAGGTTTTCGATTCATGTGCAGTTTCCTTGTTGTTTTCCTTTTGGTGATTTTATAAGGGGATACTCTGTCGAAATTTCAAGAGAAAATATGTTCTTCGTGTTCTTCGTTCGCTCTTCGCGTTATTGGCATGTTCTTAGCGTTTTTGATACAAAAATGTAAATTGATCATTTTAGGAGCTATAAATCATCATGTTGAAAAAGAATCACGATAAAGCACTATATACAAGAGAGAGCTTGATTAGGTAATGAAATCCTTCCTTTTTGTTGTTGGGTTTTCATATAAGATCGTTGAGATTTGTGTATTTATGCTCCTTACTACGAAGAACCCTAATTTGGCTATTTTTGAGAAAGTATGAAATGTTGCTTTGTGATTTCAATTAAAATAAGGTCTAAGAATCAAATGGATGCAGTGGTTTGTAAAGTTAGGATTTGGAAGTTAAAAAGAGCATAAATTGAGTATATAAATATATGAATTAATATATGTGTAACTCTATACTCAGTATTTACGGTTACGCTAATGTAAGGCATAACAGAGGTATTACATCATGGGAATTGATGTGTTTTGAGTTAGATCCTGAAAAGGAATGTGTGTTATGTTAAGAAATGACAGGGAGTAGAACTATAGGTCGGGCATGCAACCTGTAGGATTGTTGGAAGAATCCCGTATTGGCCTTTCCCTACCTAGGTGGTACACGGTAGCCTTGTTATGATAAGTGCACATGAAATGAATGATTTGCAATGCGTTGTACCAGGAGCCAATATCTTCGGATTGAACGACGGAAGATGTAGTCATGCCATGTGGAGGCACGGGTGGTTGGATTTGGGTCACGATAACATATGTTAAAGCTGCTGGGTTATATGATTAAATGTTAGCCTGATGTTTATGCAACCGAGTCCTCGAGGACGGTGTGCTCCTTTGTTTGCCAGGCTGAGAATTTGAGACCCTAGTGAAAAAAAGAAAAGGAAATTGTTAGGGTAGTATTGGAGGATTGGTTGAGGCGATGTGCTGCGGCATTTGCTTACCACGATCAACGCAATATCCTATCCCGAAGTGTCCGCAGCTTCGGAGTCTATATAGGGGTGAGGTAATTCCCTGGACTAATCCCTGACTTGAAATAGAAAGGAATATGGCTTAAATTAATGATAAAGAATGAAACTTTTTGTGATAACAAGCTTTAAAAAATTACTCAATTTGTTTGCTTTTCTCTTCTTCGTTGCTTTGCATTCATTAATTTTTATCTTATGATTTATGCAAAATCCAACTGGTGTCGGTGAGCAATCGCAAGGACTTTACTAATCCAGCCAGCTTACATAGTAGACATCCAGCCAGCCACAGTAGCTTTTTTTTGTAAGGTAGTTAGTAATCTTTCTGTGTATTTTCTTCCAGTTGATGTACATATAATGGTCGTTGTGGGACAATAAATCATGTGAACTGTATTTTTTTGAATGGAAAAGTGTTGAAATACTTCCTTATAAGTATTTTTAATTGCAATCTGTTTCTGAATGTTAGTTGTGATTGCTGAATAAATTATTGCTGAGTAACCAAATCCAGATATAGGAGAATCCGATGGCCCGGGAATCGGGGTCGTGATAGCAACCTCCAATGATAGAGGATCTATCCTCCAGTCGGGAGCGTGAGAGGAGCGCCAACCGCCATGATCCAGCACTTCGCTAGAGACTTCCTCCACATAGTTCTGCCACCCTACCTCCTATCGTAGATCGAGGCAATTCCTTCCCTCCTTCTATTTTGTAGGTATCTTAGATGGTTTATCATTGATAAAACATATTTTTTCGCTTTGATTTTATCTAAATCACCTATCAGGACCTATACCTTCAACCTCAGATTTGCAAGATTGGAGGTATTCTGGCCACGATCAAGCACCCTCGACTCGACCAACATATCCACTTCATTCTTCTCCATCCCTTCTGTCATATGAACACCTTCAGCACCTTCTGCATGAAGGATATGGGGAAAATCCTCAAGCACATCACGGAAGTGTAATGATCGCATCGAATGCGATCGGGAGCGACGAGATGCAATGGTTGCTCGATGCAGCGGAAAATTAAAATTTTCCATGTGACGAAACACATGATCCAAGAATACTTCTCGGATCGTTTCGTCTAAACCACAAACAAGTAATAGGATTACCTCTTGAAGCATGGTTGCAATCGAGTCTCTAAACAAAGAGACCTCTTGTCTCAAGTCCGATCCGACGGAGGAAATGCTTGCGAGCACATGGATGAGATGCGTGATTCTCGCAATCCATGTTGATAATCCAAGCCACGGATCTCCTGATCTCGACAAACGAGATACGACGTCTTCTTCACGAGCAAGGCACGCAGAAGTAGATGAAGATCAACGAGCAATCGATCAGGCATCATAACGACGATGCTGCGGCGATGGAGGATCTCTCTAGGGCATCCATGGTGAAAGGCCACATGAGAGATAAAGAGAGTGGGCGTTTAGAGAGAAGAGAGAGAGAGAGAGAAAGAGAGAGAATTCATTATTGTGTATTTTGAAGAGCAAGGGGTGCCTCTTCTTATATAGGGTTTTGGGAGTCCATGGATCTGAATCCATGGACAACACACAATCAATGGTTGAGATTGATTTGTGTTTCTTTCAATCGATAAGATGTTGTTGTAAAAATACAACAATAATTGATTTACTTTTGAATTAATGTATATTGATAAATCAACATATTTAATCTCAATTTAAATCACTTTGATTGGTCTTGAAGATAATGAGATAGAATAAGTCTATCTCCTCAAAAACTCACGAGATCTCATTATCTCATGAGATCTCATTATCTCATGAGATATCTAATATTTACAACAACAATTTTTGTAAATATTTCTCACAAAAATAATTCACAATTATCTTGTGAAAAACTTCAATCAAGCCATTGAAATTATGTGAATCTCATTCACAAACCAAAACAAAAAGTAATTATATTTTCAATTAATCATTCAATGTGAATCCAATTCACATTAATAATTAATCAACAAATATAAATCACAATATAGTCTCTTTAAATATATTATAAATCACATTTATAATATATGTGATTAGTATGGATAGTAATATCCACATTATTCATATCCATAATAATTAAATCACATTTCATCATCTTGGATCACTATTCTCATATGCCCAAATAACATGAATCACATTCTCATTATTCACATCTTTGATAATTAAATCATATTTAATTATCCTATATACCTCTCTTTATAATATGAATCAAATTCATATTATGTATGATAATTAAATCACATTTAATTATCAATTTTCTCGATGCTTGGATATATATATCAACAATGAAATTATCCCTGAACTCTTTCAAGGATAATGTGCTTTCTCCGTCGATAATTGGAGATAAGGACAGGGAGATTGTATTGTTCAACGTATAGTGACTTGGACATTGAGATCGAATCTCAAATCCAGATCTTGCCAACCTCCCATAGATGCTTGATCAAATCAAGACCGTAGATATATTCTTCTCATTGTATCTGAATCACATTCAGATCAATGTCCAACATTTGGACTATGATTAGATCACTTCTCTACAAGAGGAGTCACTAAAATCCAGACCCGTTTCATCACTCCCTAGAAATGGAAGCGTCATGGTTATGATCACATCACCCTCAGGTATTCCCAATACCTGTACATCCTGCATACTGGAAGACTCAGAATAAACCCGAAGTATTAGATCAACTTTATACTGTCTACTTCAGGTTTTATCAGTACGTTTCTCATTTGATCATTGGGAGTTGGTATCGATCATATACTTTCCTAAAGCATATATCATACCAAGGTCTTGATCATATTCTTTCCAAAAGTATATATCAAACCTACAAATTCAGTCAAGCTTCCAAAGCGAGATGACCATGCACAGAATTTGATCCTTCCCAATATCACATGAGTGAGCTCATGTCTTCCGTTTCAGTAATGAACATGTATGATCCCTTTGAGAGATCATATTACTCATATGCCCTTGCATGCACACCAGCACGCTGGTGTATAGACCTTGGTTAGGTCATCAACCTATTGGTCTGCCAAAAGTACATACTCAGACATATAGTAATACATTTGTCTCCGGTCAGAGGATGCGTAGATGTATCGTGACAGCATACGATATAGGACTTTGGTTATCTCTATCTCGTTAAGTCAACTCTTTGACTTAACTAATCTGACACCTCCAAATCTATATTCCTATGCAAAGGACCTGCATCAAGAGGTCAGTCGGATATCAGCTTATGTGAGAAACGATTGCCATCTCCTACTCAGGTTGGAGATCATCTCTTAACAATCATTTATCGGTACTTGATGAGTCCTCAATCTAACTCTTTAGATATTCATCCAAGCACCAGCCTCTAGGATTCAATAATTGAATCAACAATTGTATGATCATTAAGATAGCCATGGTACATAACCCTAATTATACTAAGGGACCTTTTATGAAAATTAGTTATTCATCATTTCATATCAGGAAATGATATTTGCAATAACATTTATTGCATAGTGGCTCGCTATGGGCTCGCATGTCCAACAATCTCCCACTAGACCAAAGAGCCATTAAGGGGCTAATCATTTAAACCCACACACATGTGACAATCATAGGCTATTTATAAAATAGCTAGGTAAGCTGATCAGTCACTCTGTTCCTGCGAGACTACGCCAAGTCCTTTTACGGCACTTGCATATGCCCGGTAATAGTGCTCGCATCAAATGCGAATGTTGCATCTTATGCAACCAATACTCAATCTTGTTAGTTATAGTGTGCTTGACACTACAACTTAATAATTATCATAACCGGTATTTCCATAATCCTTATCAAAATACCTTTATTCCTAGAGATCTCTATCTCCTAAGGCATCTACAGTTAAGACCTTTTTGATCTCTATCTATAAAGTCTTAAGTTTTTGAAGAAGAGACTTTGAGATCACTATCTCAAAAATCTTGTCATTTATGAAGATTTTGTTATTACTGCAATCATGTGTTTTCTCTCCATAGTAGGATTAGCAACACTTTACTACTCCCACTGCATGGCAGATATCTGACTTTTGTATACATCTAGCATACACTCAGCTTCTCGTAACTGATGCACAAGTGCAAGTAGTTCTAGCATTCACTTCCTCAACTCTTTGAGGTGTTATCCCTTCAGATAGGTCAGTACCATATCTTAAGGGAAAGAAGCCTTCCTTGGGATTTTTCAAGAATGGAACATGTCCAAGGTGTACTACAAATGTGACGGTCCCAACATCCTCTTTTCTTTGCTTCTGAACACCTTCAGAACTAAGATCTAAGAGGTATCCTTGAAATCATATTTCAAGATATGGAATAGCGAGTCTATAAAACACTTATTATCATCCTTATATCATTTTTAAATGATTAGGATATTATCTACATTTATCATGATGAACACAATAGCACTCCCACTAAGCTTCACATGGTTCATCAAGATTGTATCTGAAATCATAACATTTATAATTTCATCAAATCTTATGTTCCAGCTTCAAGAAGCTTATTTGAGTCCATAGATGGATTTCTTTAGCTTGCACATCTTGCTTTCCTCTACCATTAAGACTTGGGGCTACATCATGTGAATATCCTCAGAGAGGTATTCATAGAGGAATACAATCTTGACTTGCATCTTAAAGATGCCATAGTCAAGTTATATAGCCATAGTTAGCAATATTCTGATGAGTTCAAGCATGGTCATTGAAGATCAAGTCTCATTGCAAGCAATGTCTTCTCTTCAATATGTAGCTCATGGCTACAAGCTATGCTTTGAAGGTCTCTACCTTATAATCAGGTTCCCTTTCTCTTGAAGATCCATTTACACCTTTATGGGTCTTACCCATATAGGTGGATCCTCGAGGGTCCATATAAAACACTTGTTTATGAAGTATACTTTAGACTATATTGCTAATATCCATCTTTACATGTCATGATCCTCAAGAGCTTCATCACATGAAGTCTGATCATTGTCAAACTTAATCGACACATGGACTACATCCTCAAACTCATTTGAAGAAGTATTAGTGTTTCATCTTTAATTGTCCTTTTAGTTTCCGATTTCAGGAGCCTCATTATCTTCTCAAGATTAAATGGGTTCCTGCACTTCATTTTCATCTTGATTCTCAAGAGAGTCATCCTCTAAGAATCACATTCTCAGAGATGAGATCTTTTAAGAATCTCAGGGTTATAAAGTATCTATCCAATACCATCCTTCATTTTCCTAATGAAGTAGCACTCTCTAGTGCTCAATTCTAGCTTACTTGCATGGAATCTTATTAAGGATATATAATGTAGTCTCTTCTACATATATACCTAGAAACTAATAGGTAATTATGATAAAATTCATCATAGATCAAATCATATCAGACAAGATCCAATTGTATCTCCCTACAACTCTATTGAGTTTAGGTTTATAAGGAGGTGTGAGATAGAAATGATATTCATATCTCCATAAGGTATTCTTTGAGTTTATCTAACAGATACAAGCTACCTAAATTAGATCAAATTCATTTCATCTTTCTTCAAACTTTGGTTCTAAACCAAAATTGTGAAATCTTTGAACAATTCAAAGGTGATGGAAAGAAATCTTATATCACAAATAATCATTAATAGATATCACATATCCATAATTTATTCTGATATAGATGATCCACATAGATCAATATGTATTAGTTCTTGAATACCTCGACATCTTATACCTTTCCCAAAGAAGGGTGTATTGGACATTTTACTTTGAATACAATATTCGTAAGTATGTAAGTTTAGAAATTTTAGACATTCTAAAGTTTCATCTCTTACTAGTCCATAGATCTCATCAACAAACACATGTCCAAAACTTGATTCCAGATCATTGTCAAATGATCTTCATCCTCCTATTGATCTTTTAAAGGTTTAATTTTCAGTTTTAGAAATCTTAACGAACCATTCATTAATTTTCCAATTTAATAGAGTCCACTAGATGCCAGATTACTATCTGAAATATATCCATCATAACTTTTTATGATAGGTTTATTCCAGAATTCATGTTTTTTTTTCAATTCTTGGAAATAAACTATGAGTGTATTCTAATATCCATGTCATAGAGAGATTCTCTAAGACTAAGGGCTCCCACTGAAATAATGAAGTTTGTATATCCAATAGAGATTGTTGCAACAATTGCATCAATATCCATGTAGATGACTATTAAACCTGAAGATCAAATTCCAGTCTTCTAAAACATAGCAACCAATTGCAAAGGTCATTAGAAGATTGGGATACAATTATCAGACTTTATCTTATGAAATAAGTAAGTCAATGTCAAAGATTATATGTAGATTATTATGATGCCTTATCTGAGTCCTTCACTAAGGATTCTAGACAGACTTGATAGTCATACTATCAACACATCATCTTATTGCAGTATTGGCATTCATCCAACTCTTTAGATATCATATGGAAGTCATAGAAGTACGATCAACTCTTTGACTATCATCCTCATCTTGGATCTGACCCATGCTTCCACCGCACTCCCTTTATTATATATAAACAAACATTACTTAGGACTAAGGATCTCTTATGTTAAATTCAAAAGAATTCAATGCAAGAGTATTTCAACATTTATACATGCTTCCTTAAATTCATACAATATGAATATTACGAAGCTTCATGAATGACTAGAGTATAGACAGTAGAATGATGACACTCATCATGTCTACATCCATCTAGACTCTTAAAACATTGGTTCAGGTAGGTATTCAAACATTTTGAATACATCATCTCTTACAAAGTCACCATTCTGCATGATGCAGAGAACCATGTCATTCATAATAAATGTCAAGAGCACATATGTATGCCAGAATATCTTCTTAGATTTTATAAGGGTTATTCGACAATTACAATCACCATCGACATGTCACTTCCAAAGTACACTCAATGAAAGATCAAGACTATAGAGACATACGAACCCTAAGGCGATGTCTTATTATCTTATTTAATTGTCATTCCTCATTATGTTGAGGAAACTTGCACATTGCAACCACATACATTATGTGTCCAACTATAAGTACAATATCTGGATCATTAGTCCAATCCATGATATTTTACTAATTATTATTGAGTATAACATTGAGTGGGTATAATGAAGGATTATCTGAAATAAGAAATTTTCATAAGTGTATATATATTTATATATATATATATGTACATATTTTACTTTAATTTAGGAGTTTTTATATCAAAGTTATCTTGCCTTATCAACATTGAAAGTTCATCACCTTAATCACTTTCAATGTAAGAGATACACTTACCATTATATCTCAAGCAAGATCTGGGATCTCCTTCCTTATCTTTGTCACATCCCCATAATATGATAACTTGTAACTCCGATAAAAAGAAGTAGGAAGACATTCCACCTTGCAAGTCCAACTTGCATATCCTAATTCGGTTTTTAACACCCGGGCCCACCACCCCTAAGGTGATGTTGACCCGTCATTAATTGAACCAACCATCAACAGGCTTAATACTCGTTATACGCAATCCAACATCGCCCCAATAACATGAGGACTCGATATTGGGGTCACTACGTATATGGCCTTACTCTTTCGATAAGCGAAGAGCCCAATCCAAATGGATTGTATGCAGGAGCTATCACTTCGGACATGCATCTCCTACATACAATATTTGGCAATGGAACCCTTCACCTAGGTGGGATACCATGGATTTCACTTATGTGATCCTCCATATCATATTTAAATTCTAATTAATCATCATGAATCACATTCATTATGATCAATTCTTCCAAGAGAAATAACACATCTATTTATAATAGGGTATCTTAATATTAATTGGATTCCAATAAATCTAATCATATTAAGTTAATGATCCAATTAATATCCAACAAACATTCTAAGTTGTTACATGAATTATGGTATTATCTCAAATACGTATTATTTCGAATTTTAATAATTAGAAATACATCATGATTTCTTAAGCATTATACCAACCCTACCCGCTGTCATGGCTAGTACCGACGGGAGTGGGACAGACCATACACGGTGCAACCTGCTACCTTAATGCTCCCCGACTAGACAACATATCCGCCTCGGGAAAGGATAAAGCAAAATAGATCACTTTGTACTTGAGATGATCATCGGTTTTTCAACCGAAATTATACCATATAATATTCATCAAAACCATTGTGATAATATTATAAGGAGATTTGCTAAACAAATCCCCAATCCTATTCAAGAAACAAGGTTTTGCATGTAAAAGTTGTCTTACAACTATTGTAGGATAAACTAGAGTTTTTCATGAAAACAATGTTTGTTGGAAATTTCATATTAACCAATTGTGATCAAGATCAACTATCTTATAATTTTGGTTAGTGAAATGTCATTCAAGGAAATAATTATCATCTTTAAATATTTCAAAAATATTTATCAATAATCATTTCAGAAAATTAACAATTAATTTTCATCAATTTATTTGAATGACTATCACAAGGTTCATGATCAAGCTTGTTAATTTCCAGCAGTGACCCCTACTCACTAAAATCAACATAACTCGATCAATTTAAATCCAATTAATGCAAACTAAATTTATTTTATTCGCCAACTTGATTTAAAACAGAACCCAAGTATTATGCATTTCCAGGCATTTAGGACCCGTAATTAACTCTTTAATTACGTCACTAACCACCATACACGAAACAATGGATATATGGTCAATAAAACGATCATATCTTGAGCAAACATAATCCAAATTATGCAAACTCAAATTCCACATTTTTCTTATTTAATGGGGAACATTATATAAGTGATAAACTCTCGTTTAAACAGTTTAAACATGGCCGAAAAATTATCACAAGACAGGGATGCAAAAATTGAAATGCTAAAATCTTCATGGATCCAAACGAGCCCAATTTTTCATAGGTTCATGGATCATATCCAAAAACTCCATAAACATGGCTTTGATACCACTTGAAGGATATGGGAAAAATCCTCAAGCATGTCACGGAAGTGTGCTGATCGCATCGAATGCGATCGGGAGCGATTAGTCGCACTAGTTGCTCGATGCAGCGGAGATAAAAAATTTCTATGTGACGAAACCACATGATCCAAGAACACTTCTCGGATCGTTTCGTCTAAATCACAAACAAGTAATAGGATTACCTCTTGAAGCGTGGTTGCACTCGAGTCTCTAAACAAAGAGACCTCCAGTCTCAAGTCCGATCCAACGGAGGAGACGCTTGCGAGCGTGTGCATGAGACACGTGCTTCTCGCAATCCATGTTGATGATCCAAGCCACGGATCTCCTGATCTCGACAAACGAGATACGACGTCTTCTTCACGAGCAAGGCATGCCGAAGTAGACAAAGATCCACGAGCAATCAATCGGACATCATAACGATGATGCTACGACGATGGAGGATCTCTCTAAGGCATCCATGGTGGACGGCCATATGAGAGATAGAGAGAGTGGGCGTGTAGAGAGAAGAGAGAGAGAGAGAGAGAGAGCATTCATTATTGTGTATTTTGAAGAGAAAGGGTGCCTCTTCTTATATAGGGTTTTGGGAGTCCATGGATCACAGTCCATGGACAACACACAATCAATGGTTGAGATTGATTTGTGTTCCTTTCAATGGCTAAGATGTTGTTGTAAAAATACAACAATAATTGATTTAATTTTTAATTAATTTATTTTGATAAATCAACATAATTAATCTCAATTTAAATCACTTTGACTGATCTTGGAGATAATGAGATATAATGAGTCTATCTCCTCAAAAACTCATGAGATCTCATTATCTCATGAGATCTCCCAGATTTACAACAACAATTGTTGTAAATATTTCTCACAAAAATAATTCACAATTATCTTGTGAAAAACTTCAATCAAGCCATTGAAATTACGTGAATCTCATTCACAACCCAAAATAAAAAGTAATTATATTTTCAATTAATCATTCAATGTGAATCTAATTCACATTAATAATTAATCAACAAATATAAATCACAATATACTCTCTTTAATATATTATAAATCACATTTATAATATATATGATTAATATGTATAGTGTTATCCACATTATTCATATACATGATAATTAAAACACTTTTATTCATCTTGGATCTCTATTCTCATGTGCTCAAATAACATGAATCACATTCACATTATTCACATCTTTGATAATTAAATCATATTTAATTATTTTAGATATCTATCCTTATAATATGAATCAAATTCATATTATATATGATAATAAAATCACATTTAATTATCAATTTTCTCGATGCTTGGATACATATATCTAAAATGAAATTATCCATGAACTGTTTCAAGGATAATGCGCTTTCTCCGCGGATACATGGAGATAAGGACAGGGCGATTGTATTGTTTCACGTATAGTGACTTGGACATTGAGATCGAATCTCAAATCCAAATCTTGCAGACCTCCCATAGATGCTTGATTAAATCAAGACCGTAGATCTAATCTTCTCATTGTATCTGAATCACATTCTAATCAATGTCCAACATTTTGACTAAGATTAGATCACTTATCTACGAGAGGAGTCACTAAAATCCAGACATGTTTCATCACTCCATAGGAATGGAAGTGTCATGGTTATACAATCGTTTATGATCACATCACCCTCAAGTATTCCCAATACCTTTACATCCTGCTTACTGGAAGACTCAGAATAAACCTGAAGTATTAGATCAACTTTATATTGTCTACTTCAGGGTTTTATCAGTAGATTTCTCATTTGATCATTGGGAGTTGGTATCGATCATATACATTCCAAAAGCATATATCATACCTATGTCTTGATCATATACTTTCCAAAAGTATATATCAAACCTAAAAATTCAGTCAAGCCTCCAAAGCGAGACGACCGTGCACAGAATTTGATCCTTCCTAATATCCCATGAACGAGATCATGTCTTCCGGTTCAGTAATGAACCTGTATGATCCCTATGAGTGATCATATTACTCATATGCCTTTGCATGCACACCAGTGCGTCGGTGTATAGACCTTGGCTAGGTCATCAACCAATTGGTCTGCCAAATGTACATACTCAGACATATAGTAATACATCTGTCTCCGGTCAGAGGATGCGTGCCTGTATCGTGACAGTATACGATATAGAACTTTGGTTATCTCGATATCGTTAAGTCAACTCTTTGACTTAACTAATCTGACACCTCCGAATCTCTATTCCTATGCAGAGGACCTACATCAAGAGGTCAGTTAGATATCAGCCTATGTGAGAAAGGATTGCCATCTCCTACTCAGGCTGGAGATCATCTCTTAATAATCATTTGACGGTACTTGATGAGTCCTCAATCTAACTCTTTAGGTATTCATCCAAGCACCAGCCTCTATGATTCAATAATTGAATCAACAGTTGTATGATCATTAAGATAGCCATGGTACAAAACCCTAACTGTACTAAGGGGCCTATTATGCAAATTAGTTATTCTTCATTTCAGATCAGGGAGTGATATTTGCAATAACACTTATTGCATAATGGCTCGCCGTGGGCTCGCATGTCCAACACTGGGTCTGAAGCTCTGTCTCCATTCTGACCATCCTTCAGCGGAGACTCTCATCCATCCATGTCCTTCTACATTTTTGACCTAACTTCTTGGTCGGAGGATACCTCTGAGCACAAGCTCAGATTTGCATGTCTTGTAACACATTTTGTAGCAAGGAGAAAGATCTGGGGGATTCAATTGCAGCTGAACCTTCTTCAACCCCAGATCCATGTTTGCAGATCGTTGAGCTCCATCGCTTCCTCTGATCGACAAAGGAGGATGCCATGGTGCCGTTGCAATTTTTCAGCTGAAGATTTGGGCGAATAACAGTCGAGTTCTCCCTGATAGAAGTTCGCTGGAGTCCTCCTTCATCCCAGTTCCTCCAAGGCCTTTCTACAATGCACGATCAAGAATGGCCAGCCCAATTTCCATCTTGGCCATCCATTCTTCCCCAATTATCTATTGTAGATCGAAACGCCAGATCTGATCTACACCTTCCATTTTAGAGCCAAACTCTATTGTTCGATCCGATCTCTAGATCATCATAGCCACTCCTTGTGCCATGTCATTAAGGGTACTTTTGTGCCTGAGCCCCTATCTTTATTTTATTTTCATATAAGTCACCATCGAGCAAGTGTCGAATAATTGCATTTTATGTCTTGGAATTTAATTTATTGGCATGTAAGTCCTATTTGCACAACACACTTGCCTAGCACATGATCTTTTGCGTAATTTGCAATATATTGCAAGTAGTTTTGAGTTTTTATTTGGACCTTGAAACTATTATATTTACATTCTAGTCTTGTACATCGGGGCGCACATGTACCTATGCATACATTTTGTTGGGAAATTTACATAATGAGTCCCTCTCTTTTTATCGTTAATATTATTTAGTCTACAAAGCTTAATTAGTTGCAACTAGGTCCCTGTGAGTCTGCATTTATTTTTCACATTTAAAATCAAATAAAAAATATCAAAATCTCTTTAAAAATTCTACAAAAAATCATATAGGTTCCTATTACGTCCATTTTGCTTTCGTAAATTACATTTTGCATTTTTATGATTTTTATTATTTTTAAAAATTTAAAAACTCCATAAAATACCCTATTTGCGTTTGAAAATAAATAAAAATATAAAGATTGCCTGAAAATTCTACAAAAATCATGTCTGCTTCTTTTGATTTATTTTAATTTCTATGCAACTTTGGCATTTTAATTCTTCATAAAAACCTAAAGATCACAAAACTTTTAAAAACATAAAAAAATCATAGAAATGCAATTAGAAATAAAAAAAATCACAAAATGGCCTATAGGAAAATATAAAAAATATCTTACATTCTATGTATAATTCAACCATTTTTGACTTTATTTGATATTTTGAAAATTAAATAATAGTCAAATTATATTATGTTTATTTTATTCTCTATTTTAGACTTATATAAATTATTTAAAAATTGTGAAAAAACTGTAAAAATAATAAAAACATTAAAAAGCTATCAAAAACCCAAAAAATTTTTTTGTTTAATTTTCTGGATATTCTTGACATAATTTAAAAAATACAAAAAGTATGGTTGAGAGTGTATTCTGATTTTCTTTAATTATTCCATTTTTTTGCAAAACAAAAAACTTTTGCAAAATTTAAAATGAAGAATTTGAAAATAAGAAAACCAAATAAAAATATAAAATAAAATTCATAAAAAATTAAAAAATATAAAAACACAAAAAACCTAGTATAATGTGCATTGAAATCCCTTCATTCTTTCATTATTTTTCAGTCATAAAATAACCCTCGGGATTTTTGTAGCCTCCCTGTGCCGTTGGCTATACATGTAAATTAAATAGCAATTTTCTCTTGCTACATTTTCTTCCTTGATTTTTGCTTGAGTTTGAATAAATTTTGTTGAGGGATTTTTAAGGTTACAACAACATTACCCATTAATTTCAGTAAATCAAAAACTCGAAATTTTCCTATTCAACACTCGGGTACTGACATCTTGGCATGTATGTGTTGATTATCGCCGCCTCAATGTTGCAACAAAGATGGACCATTTTCCCTTGCCATTTATGGATCAAATCATGGAAAGAGTGGCTGGCAAGGTGTTCTACTTTTTGGATGGGTACTCCTCAATCGCCCTTAAAGACTAAAAGAAGGCTACCTTCACTTGCTCGTTTGACACCGATGCTTAGAGTTCCCTTTTATATGTGCAATGCACTTGCTTCAATTCAGAGATGCATGCTTGCAATTTTCATTGATATGGTTGGAAGTTTTCTTGAGGTGTTCATGGATGACTTCTCCATCTATGGTGATATCTTTGATTCTTGTCTTTAGCACCTAGACATGGCACTTCAGAAATGCCAAGAAGTCAATCTTGTAATATTTTGGGAAAAGAGCCACTTCATTGTCACAAAAGGACTGTCTCGGGTCACGTAATGTCCAAACGTGGCATGGAAGTCCACCAGACAAAGGTGGATAGAATTGTCAATCTAGAAACACCTCTAAATGTAAGAAATATGAGGTCATTTTCGGGCATGTGGGATTTTACAAACCATTCATTAAAGATTTTAGATGCATCGCCCAACCTTTAATGGAGCTACTCTACAAGGAGACTAAGTTCAATGTTGATCAACATGTTCTCATATCTTTCAAACAGTTAATGGAGCTAATCACTCAAGCTCTTGTCCTATAGCTACCATATTGGTCTCTCCCTTTTGATATCATGACAGATGCGTGAGACTTTGCAATTGGGAATGTTTTAGGACAAAGGAAAGACAAGGTGCCCTATGCCTTTCACTACGCCAGTAAGACAATAGACAAAGCTCAGTCTAACTACATTGTTATAGAGAATGAGTTGTTGACCGTGGTTTTCAACCTCAAGAAGTTCAGATCCTATCTGCTTGGATCTAAATTCACCATCTATACTAACCACTCTACTATCTAGTACTTACAACAGAAGAAGGATGCCAAGTTCAGACTAATAAGGTGGATCCTTCTCCTCCAAGAGTTCGATTTGGAAATAAAACAATCCTGGAGTTCAGAATGTGGTAGCAGATCACGTCTCCATAATTGAACAACAAGAGCCTCTATTGAGCAGTGCACCCATCACAGACACCTTTCTTGACGAGTTGATTCTGGCCATGGATTCACTCCCTTGGTATGCCTATATTGTGAAATACCTCGTTTCCGGTGTAGTCGCACAAAATTGGATGAAAATCAAGAAGGACAAATTCTTGTAACTATCCATTTCGACCAATGGGAAGACACACTCCTATTCATGAAAGGAACAGATTGCCTTCAGCGACGATGTATCCCTCAGGAGGAGCATAATAGTATCGTTGAGCATTGTCATTCGTTCGAATCTAGTGGACACCACTCTGGGGACAGAAAGACAACAAAAGTACTATAGTGTGGACTCTATAATCCTACACAATTTAAGGATGCCACAAAATATGTCAAGCGCTACATTGATTCTCAGAGTTTGGGAGACACCCTTACAACAAAGGACTTAATGCCCCAGAAATTTATTCAGATTTCAGATGTGTTCCATGCATGGGGCATTGATTTCATGATACCCTTTCCCAACAATCTGTTATTTGAGCACATCCCTCTTGCCGTTGACTACGTAAGTTGATAGGTTGAATCTATTCTCGCCCGATCTGCTGACAGTCGCATTGTGTGCTGATTTCTAAGAGAGATCAACATCTCACAGTTTGGGATTATGAAGATTCTGATACCAGACAGAGGTAGTCACTTCATTAATAGTCAGGTTAGAAAATTAACGAAGTAGTACGACATCGAGTACCGAGTCACATCTCCTTATCATCCCCATACCAATGGCATGGTAGAGTTATCAAAGCGAGAAATCAAGATGATCTTGCAAAATCTTCTGAAGCTAGATAGAAAGAATTGGTCCCAACTCTAGGATTCTGTCCTTTACACATACATAATTGCTTACAAGTCTCCCTTGGGCATGTCACCCTATCATCTCAAGTGTGAAAAGCTGTGCTATCTGCCCATCGAACTAATCCATAAATCTCTAAGGGCAGTAAATATTTTAACTTGGAATCACGTAAAGGTGGTCAGTAAAGAAAAGAGGATATGAACAAGCTCTGGAATTCTGGGACTATGCTTATGATAACTCCTTGATGTACAAGGAGAAAGTTAAATGCTGGCATGATTGGCACATTAGATGAAACACCTTCAAGACTAGGTAGAAAGTGTGGCTATTCGACGTAAAGTTAAAGATATTCTCGGGCAAATTAAAGAGTAAATGGACATGGCCATTCGGAGTGAAGGAAATGCGTGACAATAGAAGCATCTTGATAAAAAATTGTCGCCTGACGCACAATCGTTCGTCTTCAATGGTCAGCTACTGAAGCCGTATCTGGATCCTGATACTTTATCGTTGTTTTCGACTTAGTTCAAGTGATCTTCAACGATGAATCCTCCACAACTCTAGCAGCATCAATAGATTCAGATAATGCTCCTTGAAAACTCTTTTTGTAGTTTTCTTCTTCTCGATTTTTTTTCTATTTTGTATTTTGTTTTCCTCGTCCATTGCTTCTCCACCTAGGATATGCATCATCCTAAGTATAGGGGGATGAGCGACCTCCTATGTTCATTCTATGATTCCATCACCTGTCTTCTTTCCTGTTAATATTTTTTGTCTATACTTAGGGATATCTTGCCCTAAGTATAGGGGGAGACGAATTGAGTTGCAATTTGTTTATTCCCTCCCTTGACCTTACTTTCCTTGTGTACAGTCTCCTATACTTAGTATTATTTGATCTTATGTATAGGAGGACGGTTGACTTCCCATTCTTCTCATTCTTTTGTTCATTATTCATTAGTTATCATAGCATAAGCTTTTCTATACTCAGTAGGAGTTATATCTTATCTTTTTTTCTGTGATCTATGAGGACATAGCTCAAGCTGGGTATAGATAGGTTGTATATACTCTATATATACTTCAGTCATAACTCGTACTATCATATTTTTAATAAGTATGGAAAAAATACAATTGAATAAGTATAAAGAACATACTTTTATAAAATTTGCTAAAATTCATTGTATATATCGATCAATAAATCAGATAAAAATGTTTTGCAAAATGTTTTAAAACCTTTTGAAAACTGTTTGGACAATATTCTGTAAAACTTGTTCAACCTTTGTAAAAATATTTTGTTTGTAAAAACTTCTTTCTTGGTTTGAAAATGTTTTGAAAATCTATTTGCAAATGTTTTGAAAATGGTCGCAAAAATAGTTTGAAAAATCAATACATACTATTTGAAACATCATTGCAAAATGGTTTTGAAATTTTGTAAAAAATTTGTGAAAATTAGTTTTCAAAATATTTGCAAAATTCTTTTCAAAGTTTTTTGAGAACTTTGTACATCCTTTACAAACCTATTCAAACTTGTAAATTCCTAAAACCCAACTCTTGTAAATAATAAAATGTACTACCGTGTAAATATCTGTACGTATTTCTTTTTCCAATTTTTTTTAAAAATACCTAAAAAATTGTAAACTCAAAAATCCCAAAACTTTTGCAAAATATTTTCAAAATTCATAAAAATTTGAAAAACCGTTTAAAAAATCCATAAAAGTTCACAGTTAGAAAATTGCATCACAAAAATATTTTCTGCATTGTGCATAGCATTTGCATTTTTCGGATAGAAGTTGATAATTGAACCAATCTAAGTGAAATCCAGAGATTGGAGCTTGGTTGGACCTTAAATATGCTTAATCACATGAAGCTTATAGGAACTGGAATTGAGGTACTTCAGGTCTATTTGACTTAATTCTTTGAGATCACGAGACTTAATCCGAGGTCGTGTTGATTTCCTAAGTAGAGTATTTCGGAGCACACACACTATTCTTGTTGATAATGATCTAGTTTGTACTACTCCACCTTTCACTTTGCTCACCTCAGTTGAAGTGGTAAAGGGTTGGATTTGCCATCATGAGACACAAGCTAATGGAAACATGATAGGTTGCACATTTGTGGCCATTGTACATAAACACGATCCAATGGCGCCGAGGTGTAAAGATAGAAGTTGTGGGTTGCACTAAAGCTTCAAAAGAGGGATAGTCTACTAGATCAAGAGGAAAAAGTCCATATGTAAATGTTGTTGTATATAGTACTAAAAAATGAAAAAAAAAACAAAAAATCCAGAAAAGTGGACCAGCCTGAGTGAAAATAAAATGCCTGCCGGAGTGTGTATTTGTATAGTCAATAAGCAAGCTTGAGATTAAAAGTATTATGTATGTGAGCCTACTGCCAGATGACTTGGCTACGCCGGTCAAGCATCCTAGGATAGGTACCTACACTCGCTACCATCCATTCTTCTATCCACCTCCTCTTCTTGAGCTGGTTGCACTTGAATTTAGAAGGGAATACTCCGCTTCTCAAGGAAAGAGTTGTTGTATTGGGGATTTGGGTCACCATTTTAGAGAAGACTAACTTTTACCGCTTCATCCTCGGAGAGCTATATATCACACACTATCCAAGAGAGATTCATAGTCATAAAGGTTTGCATATGAGTTGACTTATTCTGACCTTGCTATTGAGGAGACTTGAGCATGTTCTTGTGATTCTCGAAGGTTGTTTTGTTTCAAAATCGTTTGCCAATAAGATTCCAACTGCACCTAAAATTCCAAGGGTCCGACTTAAGCTCCAAACTTTCATTTTATGAAGACAAGTTTAAGAATTAAAAGCAATTCACTTTCTTTAACTTTTTTAATTAGTTTTTTTGCACTTATTGCATAAGTGTTCGCTAAAGAGTAGCAAAGACAAGTTTAGAGGGTTGATGAATCTCCATTTTATCATAATTATTCTTTCATTTTGGCCTTTAAACCTAAATAAATGCATGTAAATATCACTATTTTGTACAAATTAACATTCATTATTTATTGTATAATTACTGTATAACTTACATTATTTATAGCCAAAATTAAAGAATAAGGAAAAGAAAAAGAAACAAAATACCAAATGGATTTTAGGACCCTAAACCCCAAAACCTTGGCCTCTTGATGAATAGGTCGACATGGAATAAAGTAGGGGGAGAGAAGGGTCAAAAAGCAATAAAATTACCAATTTATTCTCTCAAATAATACATTTTTGGACTTATTTTATTATTCATTATTTATACCTCAAATGAAGAAACTTTGTACATGAAAGTTGTAGATAAAAATATATAGGTAAATATAAAATTGGCTTCATATAAAAATAATACACATTGTATACTCCGAATAAGAATCCAAAAACCAAATTTTCTAGGCCCATATTTTCTCCATATGAACTCCAAATTTATCAAAATCACCTTTAATTGCATATAACTTTTAATAAGCTATTTAATAAAGGTGGTTTCAATTAATTTGGAGTTAAGATGCAAAAGTTAGTTTTTGGACCCCTATTATATAATACACACAAATAAAATATGCACTTTATTTATTCTTCATATTTTTTATAATTTTATATTTCTATAATTTTGTAAATGTTATTTATAGTATATGTACATATTTAGAATAACATAAAACCAAAAATAAAGTAAGAAAATAAAATATTATACAAAAAGACAGATGAATATGCAATATTTATTCCTATATAATATGTATAAATATTTTTTTAAACGTACAAATTATTCCAAAAGAAAAAAAAATATATTTATAAAAGATATAAATATATAAATTAATTCTATAAAATAATAAAATTTAAAATACAAAAAAATTAGTACCAAATATATAGGTAAATATACCTATAACTATACTTGTAAATAATAACATATAATAAATTAATCCATAACAATAAAAAAACATAATTAAAGACTACAAAAAACAATAAACATTTTTTATAACTTTTATTCAATTAATTTTTTTTATTATTTTATTTCTTATTATTTATCATTTTCTATGCTATTTTGTCTTCTACTAGTCTATGTGGACCATTGGGGGGCTAGATTTTGTTGACCACGGGTCAACTACCTCCTTTGACGTCTCTACTCTGTCTGACTTGTCTCTACCCCATTTTCCTCCATTTTTCCTGGGCATCTCCTCACTCGTTTTCATTGATTCTTCATGCAAACTCTACATCCATCATTCCTAATCCACGCCCTAACCTTTAAACCCTTCTACATCTCCTTGATTCATTCCACAGCACCAGCCAATAAGGGTCATACATCATGTTTATAAATAAAAACGTCCATCTTACTGCCTTGATTTGATCCTTCTAAGTGCCCTAATCCCCCTATCCATTGTGTGTGAGGGATCCCAGTGATAGCAAGGTTACCCCCGAGTCTCTGACATGTGAATCAGAGGAAAAGGAGTGATCCATGGTGGCTCTCTGATCACCTCTGCTCCTTGGTGTCACAACCACGTATGAGCTATGTCTTTATATTTCATACGTAAAATTTTATTATGTAATTTCAATTCTGCATTTCATTTTATCTTTTGAACAATAGAGTAGCTAATATCCAAGTAGTTTGTTCGCTAGAACTGCTAGGTACCCGGCCATTTCACTATGAAATCGGCTCGTTCCGACTCCCTTTTTGCCCCCATTTTCTTCATCCATTCGACCCATTCAGATTACCTAATTTCAATCAGATCGACCCACCTGTGCCCCATCCCTCATCCTCACCGAAGCACCTTCATCTTCACCCATCTTACCTTGAACCTCCCTAATAATGGCCCAGACCTGATCGTCCCTATGGCACGGTGCTTCTATCAACTTTACATTTCTCGAGGACCCTATCTAAAGGGTCTTCGATGTCCCGAATGAAGCTCCAGGAGGCTGAAGTCTTGGCCCCCACTCCGTTGAGGCCTGGACTCCTTTGAAGCATTCCCCAGCTGTGGAAGAACCAGGAGAAGTTGTGGAACACCTTATCAATCCAGGAGGAGCTTTGAGTAGAGAGGATGAGAGAATCGAAGCAACACATATCGTTGTTCTTGGAGTGTTCTTCTGGGACACTCCAAAATTGTCTGATGATCGGTCCCGCTCTCGATGTAGCAAATACCGCTTGATCGTCTCCCCCTTCCACTGTCAGATCAGGGGCGAGATCTAATCCTAGTTGTTGACCAATGAAGGCACATTGTGTAAGAAGAAGCTGACGTGTGGCAAGTGAATAATCTAGAGATGACGATAGCGCGCCCACTAGGGGTAATTTGCAATCTTCCTTCATATTTTTGATTTATTTTATTTTAGTTTTGTAAATATAATTTGTAGTATAAATAAATGTGTAATAATTGGAATGATACTCCTATCATTTATTGATATTGTGTTTAGGTAAATCCAGCTTAGCTCACGTGTCATTTCACATGAGCTAGGAATTTTGCACATATTCCATGACCGTTTTTGTAATATTTAAATTATTCAATAAAGTTTAAATATCAGTTGTATATTTTTGGGAAATTTACACATCAGCCCTTTCCTTATATTTTAATTGTAAATATGCCCTCGCTAGATCATTAATTTTTGTGCTTGTATTTCATTTATTAAAAATATCATCCATGCTCCAAAAATTATGAAAAAATAGAGTTAAATTCCTGCTAGCATCCATATTTACAATATATTTTTACATTTGCATTTTGCATTTTACCTTTTTATAAAAAGTCAAAAGAACACATTTTTGTCCCTATTTGAATTAAAAGTTACCAAAAATATAAAAACTTTTTCAAAAATTCTAAAAAAATATATTTCATTTATTTTATTATAGTGTATCTACAGGCCGAAAATCCCTAAAAATAGAATAGGAAAAAGACTAAAATTTAAAAAGCTCCAAATTCAGTAAAAAATAGGAAAAATCACCAAAAAATACAGAAACATTTTTTATCTCTAAATTTTCTTTATAGTATTATTTATATATTAAAATTGATTTGGAGAATTTTTTGCTATTTTAAATCTATAAAACAATTCTACCTATTTATTTAATCCCTATTTTGGGATATCTTTAACTTTTAAAATACCTAAACATTAGCAAAAAATTCCCAAAAATTATAAAATAGTATAAAATATAAAATCCAAAAACATTTTATTCTATAATATTTCTTAGTTTTATTTATAATTATATTATTCTATATTTATATAATTATATATATTCCTATTTATTGTTTAAAAGGAAAAAATAGAAAGTAGAAAATATAAAAAGAAAATAAAAATTACAAAAATAAAAAACAATTAAAAATATAAAAATTTAAAACCCACATAAAAAATCAAGACGATAATTGTGTACAAAATGTGCATTGAATAGTAATAATCACTTGGCTACTTGGCTTGCTCTCTATGGTTCAACCTCTACATGCTTATAACTGTAAATCTTTGATAAAGAGTAAAATATATTGTGGCTCATACTTTTGGCTATTTATTGCTTATTTATACGTTGTGGGTACTTGTTGATCGAATTGGGTTTTCTTTGTGGGACGCCATAGCGGCACTCTATCTTCGCACTCTGTGAGGATAAGTTTTTAGACCCACATAGCAGAAAACCTCTTCATCACTTACACAAGAGGATCTTGTGAGGTCTCTCCAAACAACAAATAATAATCTAGAGAAAATGGAATAATAAGAATATAAGGATATAATGGATCTCATGAATAATATAATATTCATGGAGTATAATACTCCTCATAGTGTCATTGGATGCAATGATCCAATAAAGATTTGGAGGAAGTTCAAGGGATTATACTAGTCCAAATATTTTACTAATAAGTCATTATTAAAGAAGTTTTATGGTCTAATTATGGACGATATGAAAATCTAAAGGTATTCTTACACATGAGGAGAAGATTGAGAAAAGAGAGTCTCTCTTCAAGAAGGATAATAAGGCATTGAAATTCCTGAGTTTTCTTCAATTTTCTAATGATTAGATTATTACAGTGTTTCTTTGTATAAGAAATACCATTCCATTTTATGAGGTAGATTACTTATAAAAAATGAATGAGTCTAAAAATTATTGCCAAATGAGGCAACAAATGATGAAGATCATATGTTAATGACAAAAAGCAAGTATCCACACTTGATACGTTGAAATCATGTATGCTCACCTAAGGATCAGTTCACCATATACCACACATTCAATGATGGCACTAATAAGATGTAAGGTGGAGAGGTTCACCATGTCAATGAAGATTAATTGGTGTAATTTTGATACCTGATAAGAAAATGCAAGCCTTGGAAAAGTTTTAGACAAGTTCCGAGTTTAGAGAAGATAGATGAATGAGATGTCTATTCCCTAGGGCTAGGGTCTCTTATATAGAGAGAACCCCCAAAGAGTACAAAAGGGAAAATACAAAAATACCCTTGAGAGGTTATAGAACCCAAAGGGATAAGGGTTATAGAACCTGAAGGGTTACGGACATAAATGTAAGTATGGTAACTCTAACACTTCCCCTTAAGTTGGAGAATATATGTCGATCACACCCAACTTGGATACTAAGTACACGAGGAGCTTCCTTGGAAGAGCCTTTGTGAGGATGTGTGCAAGTTGAAATTCGGTGGAGATATGTAAAGTGCTGATTTGTCCTCCTCGTACTGCATCACAAATGAAATGGCAATCAAAATCAATGTGTCTTATCCTCCCAAGGAAAACTGGATTGGTGATGATGTACGTAGAACACTTGTTGTCACAGTATAAGGGTACAAGAATGGTGACTAACATGCCACTTTCTGTTAGGAAAGTGACAAACCATGTGATCTCATAGGTGTCCTGAACCATTGCCCTATATTATGCTTACGCACTCGATATGGAGACCATTGTCTACTTGCTTCTCCAAGTGAGAAGGTTATCCCCCAAAAAACATGGCATATCCTGTAGTGGATCGACGATCCTCAGGAGTGTTGGCATAGTGAGAATCTGTATAAGAGGAGATATTAGTGTGCCCATTCACCCAACAGAAGAGTCCACATCAGATAGATTGCTTTAAATGTCGAAGGATCAAAAGAACATCCTGCCAATGACTGTAAAGATGCTTCTCCATATGCTGACTGACTCTGCTCACAGCATATGATATATCTAGCCTAGTAACAATTAGAAAGAGTAATTTTTCCACATAGCTTATGTATCGTATTGCATCCTCAAAAGCAGGATAAGTAAATGTAAAATACTTTCTCACATCAGAGATGCCAGATGGCTTGCATCCATGTAGTCCTACCTTAGTCAGAATATCGAGGCAATAGTTCCTCTGTGAAAGAAGGAGCCCCTTTGTAGTGCATATTACCTCGATGCCAAGAAAATAAAGAAGTTGGCCGAGATCATTCATGACAAAGACCTTCCAGAGGAAGGTCTTGGTTTTCTTAATACCATACACATCATCTCTTGTGACAACTATATAATCAACATAGACAGCAAGAATGACCATGCCAGTAGATTGTCGTCTAATGAAGATATAGTGGTCAGATGTTGTCCTCTGAAAACCAAGTGTGTTGATCTTCGTAGTGAGCGTGTCAAACCATTCCTTGGGCCTCTACTTTAGACCATAAATGGCCTTGCGTAGTCAACATGCATGTCTAACCATTCCCTGGGCCTCAACATCCGGCCCTAAATGGCCTTACGTAGTCAACATACGTTCCACCCCTGGACAAAATTCCATGACGATTGCATTAATTAGGCCTCCTCCCCAAGATCACCACAAAGAAAGGTGTTCTTTACATCAAGTTGATAAATAGTCCAAGCCTTATTGGCAGCAACAAAGAGAACAGTAAATGTCGACCCCATTATGGCAACGTTCCAGAAGGTCTCAAAATAATCAACTCCAAATCTTTGTGTGAAACCTTTGGCAACAAGTCTGGCTTTAAACCTATCAATAGAACCATGAAGTGATTATTTAGTTGTGAAGACCCATCGACAAGCCACATAGCAATTTCTCGGGGGGCACGACACAAGATCCCACGTGCCCAGGGAGGTAAGTGCATCCATCTCCTCATCCATGGCTTGTCACCAACCATGATCCCGCATTACACTAGGAATAGCATCCAGAGCATCTACAAATCTCTTGTTAGAACTAGATAAACCCTTTATATAAATGAAATGAGACATGAGGTGATACGTACTTTGCCTTTTTTTCTTGCGTAGAGATATAGGAAGCTCCTCGGGTACATCCGGGGATGATGGTGGGAGCACTCAAAGTGGTCATATCATCATGCATAAGAGGGATAGGTAAATGTACAAACACAAATGGAGAAGGTATAGAGGTGTGCTTGCGAGTATAGATGATTGGTGGAGGGAGGTCTATAGGAATGTCACTCACGGTCTATATGAAATCACTTGTTTGCTCAAAGAAGAAGTCTTAGCAGACACATAGTATCGATGCCCAATAGGATCATAGCAGCGATAGCCCTTCTAGGAACAAGAGTACCCAAAAAAGACATATTTGATGGCACAAGAGGATAATATATCAGTTGCATGAAAGTTATGAAAAAAAGGCAATAAAACCAAAAATTCATAGAGTTATGGGAAAATAAGACTCGGTAGGGTAAAGTAAGGAAAACGTAGTTGCCCCTTCTAGAACATAATAAGGAACATGATTGATGAGATAAACTGTAGTAAGGACAACATCTTCCCAATAATGTTTAGGAACACTCATTTGGCTAAGAAGAGCTATGGCTATATTTTGCAAGTGTCGGAGTTTCCTATCAAATATACCATTCCTAATCCACGCCCTAACCTTTAAACCCTTCTACATCTCCTTGATTCGTTCCACAGCGCCAGCCAATAAGGGCCATACACCATGTTTATAAATAAAAACCTCCATCTTCCTTCATTGTTGTCATCCTTCTAAGAGCCCTAGTACCCCTATCCATTGTGTGTGAGTGATCTCGGTGATAGAAAGGTTACCCCCAAGGCTCTGACATGTGAATCAGAGGAAAAGGAGCGATCCAAGGTGGCTCTCTGATCACCTCTGCTCCTTGGTGTCACAACCACGTATGAGCTATGTCTTTATATTTCATAGGTAAAATTAGATTATATAATTTCAATTCTGCATTTCATTTTATCTTTTGAACAATAGAGTAGCTAGGATCCAAGTAGTTTGTTCGCCAGAACCGCTACGTATCCGACCATTTCACTATGAAATCGGCTCATTCCGACTCCATTTTCACCCCCATTTTCTTCATCCATTCGACCCATTCAGATTACCTATATTCACTTAGATTGACCCACCTATGCCCCATCCCTCATCCTCACCGGAGCACCTTCATCTTCACCCTTCTTACCTTGAACCTCCCTAATAATGGCCAAGACCTGATCGTCCCTGTAGCACGGAGCTTCTATCCACTTTATAGTTTTCGAGGACCCTATCTGAGGGGTCTTCGAAGTCCAGAATGAAGCTCCAGGAGGCTGAAGTCTAGGCCCCCACTCCGTTGGGGCATGGACTCCTTTGAAGCATTCCCCAGCTATGGAAGAACCAGGAGAAGCTGTGAAACACCTTATCTATCCAGGAGGAGCTTTGAGTAGAGAGGAGGAGAGAAACGAAGCAACACATAGTGTTGTTCTTGGAGTGTTTTCCTAGGACACTCCAGAATCGTCTGATGATCGATCTCGCTCTAGTTGTAGCAAATACTGCTTGATCATCTCCCCCTTCCACCGTCAGATCAGGGGCGAGATCTAATCCTAGTTGTTGACCAATGAAGGCGCATTGTGCAAGTAGAAGCTGACGTGTTGCAAGTGAATAATCTAGAGACGACGATAGTGTGCCCACTAGGGGTAATTCACAATCTTCCCCCATATGTTTTATTTATTTTGTATTAGTTTTGTAAACATAATTTGTAGTATAAATAAATGTGTAATAACAGTAATGATACTCCTAACATTTATTGATATTGTGTTTAGGTAAAATCTAGCTTAGCTCATGTGTCGCCTTACATGAGCTAGGAATTTTGCACATATGCCATGTCAGTTTTTGTAATATTTAAATTAGTCAATAGAATTTAAATATCAGTTGTATATTTTTGGGAAATTTACACATCAGCCCTTTCCTTATATTTTAATTGCAAATATGCCCTTGCTATTTCATCAATTTTTGCCTTGTATTTCATTTATTAAAAATAAAATCCATGCTCTAAAAATAACAAAAAATTAGAGTTAAATTCTTGTTAGCATAAACATTTACAATATAATTTTAGATTTGCATTTTGCATTTTACCTATTTATAAAAAATCAAAAGAACACGTTTTTGTCCCTGTTTGAATTAAAAATTACCAAAAAATATAAAACCTTTTTCAAAAAATCTAAAAAAATATATTTCATTTATCTTACTATATTGTATCTGCAGGATAAAAATCCCTAAAAAAGAATAGGAAAATGTATAAAATTTAAAAATCTCCAAAATCCAGTAAAAAATAGGAAAAATCACCAAAAAATCTGAAAACATTTTTTATCTCTAAATTTTATTTATAGTTTTATTTATATATTAAAATTGATTTGGAGAGATTTTTGCTACTTTTAGTTTATAAAACAATTCGACCTATTTTTTTAATCCCTATTTTGGGATATTTTTAACTTTTAAAATGCCTAAAAATTAACAAAAAAATCGCCAAAATCAAATAATATTAGAAAAATAAAATTCAAAAACATTTTATTCTATAATATTTTTTAATTGTATTTATAAGTATATTATTCTATATTTATATAATTATATATATTCCTATATTTATTATTTATGAAAAAATTATAGAAAGTAGAAAATATAAAAAGAAAATAAAAACTACAAAAATAAAAACAATTAAAAAATATATAAAATTTGAAACCCACGTAAAAAATCAAGAGGATAATTGTGTACAAAATTGGCATTGATTAGTAATAATCACTTGGCTTCCCGGCTTGCTCTCTGTGGTTCGACCTCTACATGCTTACACTGTACATCTTTTTTTTAGAGTAAAATATATTCTGCCTCATACTTTTGGCTATTCAGTGCTTATTTATACGTTGTGGGTACTTGTTGATCGAATTGGGTTTCCTTTGTGGGTCGTCATAGCAACACTCTATCTTCGCACTCTGTGGGGATAAGTTTTTAGACCCACATAGTAGAAAACCTCTTCATCACTTACACAAGAGGGTCTTGTGAGGTCTCTCCAAACAAAAAATAATAAGCTAGAGAAAATGGAATAAGAAGAATATAAGGATATAATGGATCTCATGAATAATATAATATTCATGGAGTATAATACTCCTCATAGTGTCATTGGACGCAATGATCCAATAAGGACTTGGAGGAAGTTCAAGGGATGATACTTGTCCAAATCTTTTACTAATAAGTTATTACTAAAGAAGTTTTATGGTTTAATTATGGACGATATGAAAGTTGAAGGTATCCTTACACCTGAGGAGAAGATTGAGAAAAGAGTGTCACTCTTCAAGAAGGATAATAAGGCATTGAAATTCTTGAGTTCTCTTCAATTTTCTAATGATTAGATTATTACAGTATTTCTTTGTAGAAGAAATACGATTCCATTGTATGAGGTAGACTATTTATTAAAAATTAATGAGTCTAAAAATTATTGACAAATGAGGCAATAAATGAGGAAGATCATATGCTAATGAGAAAAACCAAGAATCCATAGTTAACATGTTGAAATCATGTATGCTTACCTAACGATCAGTTCACCATATACCACACATTCAATGATGGCACCAATAAGATGTAAGGTGGAGACGTTCACCTTGTCAATGATCGATTAATTGGTGTAATTTTCATACCTGATAAGAAAAAGCAATCCTTGGAAAAGTTTTAGACAAGTTCCATGTTTGGAGAAGAGAGATGAATGAGATGTCTATTCCCTAGGGCTAGGGTCTCTTATATAGAGAGAAAACCCTAGAGAGTCCAAAAGGGAAAATACAAAAATGCCCCTGAGGGGATATAGAACCCGAAGGGATAAGGGTTATAGAACCTGAAGGGTTACATACATAAATGTAAGTATAAGAACTCTAACACTTCCCCTTAAATTGGAGAATATATGTCGATCACACCCAACTTGGATACTAAGTACACGAGGCGCTTCCTTGGAAGAGCCTTTGTGAGGATGCGTGCAAGTTGAAGTTCAGTTGGGATGTGTTAAGTGTTGATTCGTCCTCCTCATACTGCATCACAAATGAAATAGCAATCAACATCAATGTATCTTGTCCTCTCATGGAAAACTGGATTTGTGATGATGTACATAGCAGACTTGTTGTCGCATTATAAGGGTACATCAATGGTGACTAACATGCCGCTTTATGTTAGGAAAGAGACAGACCATGTGATCTCATAGGTGGCCTGAGCCATTGCCCTATATTATGCTTCCGCACTCGATATGGAGACGACTGTCTACTTGCTTCGCCAAGTGAGAAGGTTATCCCCAAAAAACTTGGCATATCCTGTAGTGGATCGACGATCCTCAGGAGAGTTGACATAGTGAGAATCTGTATAAGATGAGATATTAGTGTGCCCATTCACCCCATAGAAGAGTCCACATCCAATAGATTCCTTCAAATGTCGAAGGAACAAAAGAACATCCCGCTAATGACTGTAAAGAGGCTTCTCTATATGCTGACTGGCTCTGCTCACAACATATGATATATCTGGCGTAGTAACAATGAGAAAGAGTAATTTTTCCACTTTGCTTATGTATCATATTGCATCCTTAAAAGCTGGATAAGTAAATGCAAAATGCTTTCTCAGATCAGAGATGCCAGATGGCTTGCATCCTTGTAGTCTTGCCTTAGTCAGAATATCGAGGCAATAGTTCCTCTGTGAAAGATGGAGACCCTTTGTAGTGCTTATTACCTCGATGCTAGGAAAATAATGAAGTTGGTTGAGGTCTTTCATGACAAAGACCTTCCCGAGGAAGGTTTTGGTTTCCTAAATACCATTTACATCATCTCTTGTGACAAATATATAATAAACATTGAGGACAAGAATGACCATGCAAGTAGACTTTTGCCAAATAAAGATAGAGTAGTCAGATGTTGTCCTCTGAAAACCAAGTCTGTAGATCTTCGTAACAAACCATTCCTTGGGCCTCTACTTTAGACTATAAATGGCCTTGCGTAGTCGACATGCATGTCAAACCATTCTCTGGACCTCAACTTCAGGCCATAAATGGCCTTGTGTAGTCGACATACATTCTGCCCATTGACAAAATTCCCTGAAGTTTGTATCAATTAGGCCTCCTCCTCAAGATCACCATAAAGAAAGATGTTCTTTACATCAACTTGATAAATAGTCCAAGCCTTATTGACAGCAACAAAGAGAATGGTACATGTCAACCCCATTATGGCAACGTTCCAGAAGATCTCAAAATACAATTCTAAATGTTTGTGTGAAACCTTTGGCAACAAGTCTAGCTTTCAACCTGTCAATAGAACTATCAGGTGATTGTTTGTTTGTGAGGAACCATCGACAAGCCACAGAGCGAACTCTCAGGGGGCACGACACAAGATCCCACGTGCCCAGGGAGGTAAGTGCATACATCTCCTCATCCATGGCTTGTCACCAACCATGATTCTGCAGTAAACTAGGAATAGCATCCAGAGCATCTGCAAATCTCTTGTCACAACTAGATAAACCCTTTATAGAAGTGAAATGAGACATGAGGTGATACGCACATTGCCTTTTTTGCTTGCATAGAGCTATAGGAAGCTCCTCGGATACATCCGGGGACGTTGGTGGGAGCACTCGAAGTGGTCATATCATCCTGCATAAAAGTGAAGGATATGGGATAATCCTCAAACGCATCACGGAAGCGTGAGCATCGTATCAAATACGACGAAGAACGACTAGTTGTACTAGTTGTTCTATGCAGTGGAATTTAAAATTTTTCATGAGATGAACCCACATGATCCAAGAACACTTCTCTTCTCGTTTCATCTAAACCACAAACAAGTATTAGGGTTACCTCTTTAAGCGTGGTTTCGATCGAGTCTCTAAATGAGGATACCTCCTGTGTCAAGTCTGATCCGACAGACGAGATGCTTGTGAGCGTATTGATGAAGCATGTGCTTCTCGCAATTCATGTTGATGATCCAAGCAGTGGATCTCCTGATCTCGACACACGAGATCCGACATCTTCTTCACGAATGAGGCACACCGAAGGAGATAAAGATCCACGAGCAAACGATCGGGCAACATAATAACGACGTTGCGACGATGGAGACTCCCTCTAGGGCAACCATGGTGGACGACCATATGAGAGGGAGAGAGAGAGTTGGCGTGTAGAGAGAGGAAGAGAGAGAGAGAGACTTGTGTTCTCATTAGCATATGAAGAGCAAGGGGTGCCCTTCTATTTATAATATTTTGGGATCCATGGATCTCAATCCATGGGCAACACAAATCCAATGTCTCTCATTGATTTGTGTTTCTTTTAATGGCTAAGATTTTATTGGTAAAAACTAACAACAATTAATTTAATTAAGATTAAATGTATATTGATAAATCAATATGATTTAATCCAAAATTAAATCAATCAAGCATGGAGATTATGGAATGAAGATTGCCTCCTTCCATAATATGGGATTTGATGGCAATCTCCTGTAATCTCAAGATATCTCATGAGATTACACTATTCCATGGAAATCTCCAAGATTTGCAACAACATACTTGTTGTAAATTATTCAACAAAAATAATTCATAATTATTTTATGAATATTTCAATCTTGTCATTGGAAAATTGTGAATCACATTCACACCCAAAATAAAATGTGAATTACATTTTCAATTAGTTGTCCAATGTGCATCCAATTCAAATCAACATTTAATTAACAAATATAAATTACAAATTGCTCTCTCTTATATATTATAAATCACATTTATAATATATATTATTAATATGGATAGTGCTATCTACATTATTCATATCCATGATAATTAAATCATATTTAATCATCTTGGATCTTTGTACCCAAATAATATGAATTACATTCACATTATTTATATCTTTGATAATCAAATCACATTTATTTATCTTAGATAACTCTCCATATAATATGAATCAAATTAATATTATTTATGACAATTAAATCACATTTAATTATGCATTTTCTCAATGCTCGGATACATATATCAACAATGAAATTATTCTGAACTCTTTCTAGGATAATGCATTTTCTCCGCAGATACTTAGAGATAAGGATAGGGCGATTGTATTATTCCACGTATAGTGACTTGGATATTGAGATCACATCTCAAATCCAGATCTCGGGCCTCCCATAGATGCTTGATTACATCAAGACTGCAAATCTAATTTTCTCATTGCATCTGAATCAGCAGATCAATGTCCAACGTTTGGACAAAGATCATTTTACTTCTCTACTGAGAGGCGTCACTAAAATACGGACCCATTTCATCACTCCCTCGGAATGGAAGCATCATGGTTATACAATCATTTATGATCACATCACACTCAGGTATTACCAATTATTGTACATCCTGCATACTGGAAGACCAAGAATAATCCCGAAGTATAAGATCAATTTTACACTGTCTACTTCAGGGATTTATCTTTAAGTTTCTCATCTGACTATTGGGAGTTTGTATAGATCATATACTTTCCAAAAGCATATATCATACCCAGGTGTTGATCATATACTTTCCAAAAGTATATATCAAACCTACAAATTCAGTCCAGCTTCCAAAGCGAGACAACCGTGCACGGAATTTGATTCTTCCCAATATGTCATGAGTGAGCTCATGTCTTCCGATTTAGTAATGAACATGTATGATCACTTTGAGAGATCGTATTGCTCATATGCCCTTATATGCACACCAGCACGCCGGTATATAGACCTTGATTAGGCCATCAACGTATTTGTCTGCCAAATGTACATACTCAGACATATAGTAACACATCTGTCTCCGGTCAGAGGATGCATGCCTATATCATGACAGCATACGATATAGGACTTTGGTTATCTCGATCTCATTAAGTCAACTCTTTGATCTAACTTATCTAACACCTCCGAATCTCTATTCCTATGCAGAGGACCTGCATCTAGAGGTCGGTTAGATATCATCCTAAATGAGAAAGGATTGCCATCTCCTACTCAGGCTTGAGATCATCTCTTAACAATCATTTGACGGTGCTTGATGAGTCCTCAATCTAACTCTTTAGATGTCCATCTAAGCACCAACCTCTATGATTCAATATTTGAATCAACAATTGTATGATCATCAAGATGGCCATGGTACATAACCCTAATTGTACTATGGGACCTATTATGCAAATTATTTGTTCTTCATTTCAGATCAGGGAATGATATTTGCAATAACATTTATTGCATAATGGCTCGCTGTGGGATCGTATGTCCAACAATCTCCCACTTGCCCTAAGAGCCATTAATGGGCTAATCTTTAAACCTACACTCATATGACAATCATAGGTTATTTAGAAAATAGCTAGGTAAGCTGATCAGTCACTCTGTTCCCAAGAGACTATGCCAAGTCTTTTTACGCCACTTGCATATATCCTAGCAATAGCATTCACATCCAATGCGAATGTTGCATCTTATGCAACCAATAAACAATCATATCAGTCGTAGTGTCCTTGACACAACAACTCAATAATTATTATAACCAGTATGTAATTTCTATTATCCTTATCAAAATACCTTTATTCCTGGAGATCTCTATCTCCTAAGGTATTCGTAGTTAAGACCTTTTAGATCTCCATCTATAAAATCTTAATTTCTTGATGATAAGACTTTGAGATCACTATCCCAAAAGTCTTGTCATCTTTGAAGATATTATTTTTACTGCAACCAAGTGTTTTATTTCCATAGTAGGATTAGTAATAATTTACTACTCCCACTACATGGCAGACATCTGGCTTTTGTACACATCTAGCATACACCCGGCTTCTCGCAACTGATGCCCAAGGGAAAGAAGTTTTAGCATTCACATATTAAACTCTTTGAGTTGCTATCCCATTAGATAGGCCAGTACCATATCTTGAGGGAAATAATCCTTTCTTGGAATTTTCCAGAAAATGGAAATGTCTAAGTGCACCATTAATGTGGCAGTCCCAATACCCTCTTCTCTTTGCTTCTAAACAACATCAGAACTAAGATCTAAGAGGTATCCTAGAGATCATATCTCGAGGTATGGAAAACCAGATTATAAAACACTTATTATTATCATCCTTATATCATTCCAAATGATTAGTATATTATCTACATTAAGCATGATGAACACAATGATACTCTCACTAAGCTTCACACATTTCATCAAGATTCTATTTGAAATCATAACATTTATAATTTCATCAAATCTTATGTTCCAACTATAAGAAGCTTACTTTGGTCCAAAGATGGAGTTCCTTAGCTTGCATACCTTGCTTTCCTCAACCATGAAGCCATGGGGCTACTTCATTTGAATATCCTCAGAGAGGTAATCATGGAGGAATTCAATATTGACCCACATCATGAAGATGTCATAGTCAAGTTGCATGGCTATAGTTAGCAATATTCTTATGAGTTCAAGCATGGTCACTGAAGAGCAAGTCTCATTGCAAGAGATGTCTTCTCCTTGGTGTGCATCTCATGGCTACGAACCGTGCTTTGAAGGTCTTTACCTTCTCATCGGATTCCCTCTTTCTCTTGAAGATCCATTTACAGCTTAATGAGTTTCACCCATATAGGAAGATCCTCGAGGTTCCATGTACAACACTTGTTTATATGAAGTCTACTTTAGACTTTATTGCTAACATCCATCTTTCCATGTCATGATCTTCAGAAGTTTCATTACATGAAGTTAGATCATTGTCAAACTTGACTAACACATGGAATCCATCCTCAAACACATTTGAAGATGTATTAGTGTTTCATCTTTAATTGTCCTTTTAGTTTCCAATTTCAGGAGCCTCATTATCATCTCAATCCTAAATGAGTTCCTTTACTTCATTTTCATCTTGATTCTCAAGAGAGTCATCCTATAAGAATCACATTCTCAAAGATGAGATCTTTTAAGAATCTCAAGGTCATAAAGTAGGTATCCATTACCATCCTTTATTTTCCGAATGACGTAGCACTCTCTGGTGCTAGATTCCAGTTAATTTGCATGAAACCTAATTAAGGATATATATTGAAGTCTCTACTACATATATACCTTGGAAACTAATAAATAATTATGCTAATATTCATCATTGATCATACCATGACACACATGATTCAATCGTATCTCCCTATAACTCCATTGAGCTTAGGTTTATTAGGAGGAGTGAGATATAAATAACATTCATATCCCTATAAGGTATTCAATGAATTCATCTAATAGGTATTGATTACCTAGATTAGATCAAATTCATTTAATCTTCCTTGAACTTTGGTTCTAAACCAAAATTGTAAAATCCTTGAACATTTCAAAGGTTTCTAAGTGAAGAGAAGACATCTCATAACACAAATAATCATCAATAGATATCACATATCCATATGTTTATTCTAATATAGATGATTCACATACATCAATATGTATGAGATCTTGAGTACCATGACATCTTACACCATTCCAAGGAAGGGTGTATTGGACATTTTTACTTTTGAATACAATATTCAAAAGCATGTAGGATTTGAACCTTTAGACAATCTAAAGTTTCATCTCTTACTAGTCTATTAGATATATCAATAGACAAATGTCCAAGGCTTGATGCCAGATCATTATCAAATGATCTTCATTCTCCTATTGATCTTTTAAGGTTAAATTTCAGTATTAGAAATATTAATGAACCATTCATTAATTTTCTAATTTAGTAGAGTCCACTAGATGTTAGATTACTACTTGAAATATATCCATCATAACTCATTATGATAGGTATATTCCAGAATTCATGATTATTCCCAACATTTAGAAATAAACAATGAGTGTATTCTAATATCTAGGTCATAGAGACATTCTCTGAGACTAAGGGCTCTCCCATTGAAATTTTGAAGTCTATCAATCCAACAGAGATTGGTGCAACTATTGCATCAATATCTATGTGGATAACTATTAAACCTTAAAATTAAATTTTATAGTCTTCTAATACATATGCAACCAATTGCAAGTGTTATTAGAAGAATAAGATATAATTATTAGACTTTGATCTTATCAAATAAGAAAGTCAATTTCAATGATTTTATGTAGATTATTCCGATGCACTATCCGAGTCATTCTCTAAGGATTCTAGATAGATTTAATAGTCATACTATCAACACATGAGCTTATTGTAGTATTGGCATTTATCCAACTCTTTGGATTTCATATGGAAGTCACAGAAGTACAGTCAACTGTTTGACTTTCATTCTCACATGGGTCAGACCCACGCTTCCACTGTGCTCCCTTCATCTATAAACAACCATTTCTCAAGACAAAGGATCTCTGATGTCGAAATCAAAATTTTCAATATATGAGTATTTTAACATTTATACATGTTTCATTCACTTCATACAATATGAATAATATGAATGACCAGAGTATAGAAAGTAGAATGATGACACTCATCGTATCTACATCCATCTAAACTCTTAAAACATTGGTTCAGCTAGGTACTCAAACAATTTGAATACATCATCTCTTATAGAGCCACCATTCTGCATGATGCATAGAACCACGTCATTCATGATTAAATATCGAGAGTACATATGTATGCCAGAATATCTTCTTAGAATTTTATAAGGATTATTTGACAATTACGATCATCGTCGACATGTCACTTCCAAAGTACATTCAATGAGAGATCAAGACTATAGAGACATACAAATCCTATGGTTGAAGTCCTATTGTCTATTATAATTGTCATTCCTCGTCATTATGAGGAAACTTGCACATTGCAACCACATACATTATGTGTTCAACTACAAGTACAATGTCTTGTCCATGGATCCAATCCATGATATTTTATTGGTTATTATTGAGTATATTTTTGAGTTGGTTTAATGAAGGATTATCTGAAATAAGAAATTTGCTTAAATATATATAAATATATATATATATACACACCTTTTACTTTGATTTAGGAATTTTTATATCAAAGTTGTCTTGCCTTGTCAACACTGAAAGTTCATTCCCTTAATCACTTTCAATGTAAGAGATATACTTATCATCATATCTCAGCAAGATCTGGGATCTCCTTGTCTTTGTTACATCCCAATAATATGAGAATCTGCTACTCCGATAAAAAGAAGTGGGAACATATTCCGCCTTGCAAGTCCAACTTGCATTCCCAATTCGATCTTTAACACCCGTGCCCACCACCCCTAAGGTGATGTTGACCCGTCATTAAATGAACCAACCGTCAACAAGAATAGTACTCGCTATGCGTAATCTAATATCTCCCCAATAATATGAGGATCTGCTATTGGGGTCACTACGCATACGGCCTTACTCTTTCGAGAAGCAAAGAGCCCGATCCAGATGCGCTTGCATACAGGAGCTGTCACTTCAGACATGCGTCTCCTATATGCAATCCCCGGCGACGAAAACCCTTCGCCTTGATGGGAGACCATGGATGTCACTTATGTGATCCTCCACCTCATATTCAAATTTTAATTAATTATCATGAATCATATTCATTTAATTAATTCTTTCAAGGGAAATACACATCTATTCATAATAGAATGTTTTAATTGGATATAAATAATTCAATCTAATTAAATCAATTATCAATCCATTTCAATAAACAAACTTGATTGGTTTTACTTGAATATATATATGGTATTATCTAAAGTACGTATTAATTCGAATTTTAATAATTAGAAAAATATACCTTGATTTCTCCGGCATTATTGAGTCCCTACCCGTTGTCATGGCCAATACTGGCTGGAGTGGGACGGACCGCAATCGATGTGACCCGCTAACCCAACGCATCTGACTAGACACTATATCCACCTTAGGAAAGGATAATGCCAAATAGATTAATGTGTACTTGAGATGATCATTGGTTCTTCAATCGAAATTATATCATATAGTAATAATCAAAACAATTTTTATTATAAGGAAATTTGCTAGACAAATTCTCAATCCTATTCAAGCAAGTTGTTTGTTGGTTGTGTTTCCAATCATGATCTAGATCAAATCTAATTAATTTACTGGTTGAAGCCAACTCAATTAAGGAAATAATAATCATTAAATATTTGTCAAATATTCTCCATAATTATTTCATGAAATTAACAATGAATTTTACTAATTGACTATCACACGATTCTTGATTAGGAATGTAATTTCAGTAGTGACCCCTACTTACTAAAATTAACATATCTCAATCAATTCAAATCCAAATTAGACAAAATTAGCTTCCAAAGATTGTTAATTTGATTTATGACAAAACCTATATGATATTTCATGCATTTCTAGGCGGATCAAAACAGTAATTAACCCATTAATCATGTTAAGATTCGCAGTACCCGCAACAGTGATTACATGTTCATTAAAACGACCATATCTCGAGCAAACAGAATCCAAATTTCATAAATTCAGATCCTATGGTTTTCTTATTTAATGGGAAACAAAATCCAATTATTATTTTCGTGTTTAAACAATTTAAACAGGGCAAAAAATAATCACTAAATAGAGATGCGAAAATGAAATGCGATAAAAAATTTCGCAAACCCTAATGAACCCAAGTCGTCCTAGGTTTATGGATCGTATCCGAAACCTCCGACCTAAGGCTCTGATACCACTTGAAGGATATGGTATAATCCTCAAGCGCATCATGGAAGCTTGAGCATCGTATCGAATATGACGAAGAGCGACTAGTTGTATTAGTTGTTCTATGGAGCAGAATTTAAATTTTTTCATGCGATGAAACCACATGATCCAAGAACATTTCTCAGATCGTTTCATCTAAATCACAAATAAGTATTAGGGTTACCTCTTGAAGCATGGTGCGATCGAGTCTCTAAACGAAGAGACCTCCTATCTCTAGTCCGATTCGACGGACGAGACGCTTGCGAGCGTATTGATGAAACACGTGCTTCTCGCAATCCATGTTGATGATCCAAGCAGTGGATATCCTGATCTCGACACACGAGATCCGACGTCTTTTTCACGAACGAGGTGCACCTAAGGAGACGGAGATCCACGAGCAATCGATTGGGCAACATAACGACGATGATGCGGCGATGGAGACTCCCTCTAGGGCATCCATGGTGGATGGCCATATGAGAGGGAGAGAGAGAGAGAGAGTAGGCGTGTAGAGAGAGGCATAGAGAGAGAGAGACTTGTGTTCTCATTAGCATATGAAGAGCAAGGGGTGCCCTTCTATTTATAATATTTTGGGATCCATGGATTTCAATCCATGGGCAACACAAATCCAATGGCTCTCATTGATTTGTGTTTCTTTTAATGGATAAGATTTTGTTGATAAAAACCAACAACAATTAATTTAATTTAGATTCAATGCATATTGATAAATCAATATGATTTAATCCAAAATTAAATCAATCAAACATGGAGATTATGGAATGAAGATTGCCTCCTTCCAAAATATGGGATTTGGTGGCAGTCTCATGTAATCTCATGATATCTCATGAGATTACATTATTCCATGGAAATCTCCAAGATTTACAACAACAATTGTTGTAAATTATTCTTCAAAAATAATTCATAAATATTTTGTGAAAATTGCAATCTTGCCATTGGAAAATATGAATCACATTCACAACCCAAAATAAAATTTGAATTACATTTTCAATTAATTGTCCAATGTGAACCCAATTCACATCAACATTTAATTATAAAATGTAAATTACATATTGCTCTCTCTTATATATTATAAATCACATTTATAATATATATATATATGATTAATATGGATAGTGCTATCTACGTTGTCCATATCCATGATAATTAAATCATATTTAATCATCTTGGAACTCTGTACCCAAATAATATGAAACACATTTACATTATTTATATCTTTGATAATCAAATCACATTTAATTATCTTAATAACTCTCCATATAATATAAATCAAATTCAAATTATTTATGACAATTAAATCACATTTAATTATCCATTTTCTCAATGCTCAGATACATATATCAACAATGAAATTATCCTGAATGCTTTCAAGGATAATGCACTTTCTCTGCGGATACATGGAGATAAGGACAGGGCGATTGTATTGTTCCACGTATTGTGACTTGGATATTGAGATCACATCTCAAATCCAGATCTCCGGCCTCCCATAGATGCTTGATTAAATCAAGACCGCAAATCTAATCTTCTCATTTCATCTGAATCACATTGTACTATGATCAGATTACTTCTCTACTGAGAGGAGTCACTAAAATCCAGACCCGTTTCATCACTCCCTAGGAATGGAAGCGTCATGATTATACAATCTTTTTTGATGACATCACCCTTAGGTCTTCCCAATACATGTATATCCTGCATACTGGAAGACCCAGAATAATCCCGAAGTATAAGATCAATTTTACACTTTCTACTTTAGGGATTTATCATTAAGTTTCTCATCTGACTATTGGGAGTTGGAATCGATCATATACTTTCCAAAAGCATATATCATACCCAGGTGTTGATCATATACTTTCCAAAAGTATATATCAAACCTACAAATTCAATCAAGCTTCCTAAGTGAGACGACCGTGCACGGAATTTGTATCTGTCCAATATCTCATGAGTGAGCTCATATCTTCCGATCCAATAATGAACCTGTATGATCCCTTTGAGAGGTCGAATTACTCATATGCCCTTATATGCACACCAGTGCGCCGATGTATAGACCTTGATTAGGCCATCAACCTATTGGTCTGGCAAATGTACATACTCAGACATATAGTAACACATCTGTCTCCGGTCAGAGGCTGCGTGCCTATATCATGACAGCATACGATATAGGACTTTGGTTATCTCGATCTCATTAAGTCAACTCTTTGACCTAACTTATCTAACACCTCCAGATCTCTATTCCTATGTAGAGGACCTGCATCAAGAGGATGGTTAGATATCAGCCTAAATGAGAAAGGATTTCCATCTCCTACTCAGGCTGGAGATCATCTCTTAACAATCATTTGACGGTGCTTGATGAGTCCTCAATCTTACTCTTTAGATGTTCATCCAAGCACCAACCTCTATTATTCAATATTTAAAGCAACAGTTGTATGATCATAAAGATTGACATGGTATATAACCCTAATTGTACTAAGGGACCTATTATGCACATTATTTATTCTTCATTTCAGATCAGGGAATGATATTTGCAACAACATTTATTGCATAATGGCTCGTCGTGGGGTCGTATGTCCAAAAAAAAGGGATAGGTAAATGTACAAACACTAATGGAGAAGGTATAGAGGTGTGCTTGTGAGTATAGATGATTGGTGGAGGAGGGAGGTCTGGAGGAATGTCACTCACGGTCTATATGAAATAACTTGTTTGCTCAAAGAAGATGTCTTAGCAGACACATAGTATCGATGCCCAATAGGATCATAGCTGTGATAGCCTTTCTGGGTACAAGAGTACCCAAGAAAGACATATTTGATGGCACAAGAGGATAATATATCAGTTGCATGAAAGTTATGAAAAAAAGGCAATAAATCCAAAAATCATAGAGTTATGGGAAAAGAAGACTCAGTAGGGTAAAGTTAGAAAAAAGAAGTTGCCCCTTCTAGAACATAATAAGGAACACAATTGATGAGATAAACTGCAGTAAGGATAGCATCTTCCCAATAATGTTTAGGAACACTCATTTGGCTAGGAAGAGATATGGTTATATTTAGCAAGTGTCAGAGTTTCCTATCAACTATACCATTCTATTGTTAGGTATATGGGCATGATGTTTGGTGAACAGTTCCCTGGGATGCAAAGAAAGAGGTCAAGTCTATTGGGTTAACTAAAAAGCATTGTCAGAACAAATGATCTTAACATTGTTAGAAAAGAAAGTTTTAATGTATTAAAAGAAACTTCTGACAATTTGATTTATCTATGAATGCTCCTTTAATAGATATTCCAAAGAATATCGACTATAATCATCAATGAAAAGTATAAAATAATGATGATCACTATTACATATCGTACAACGTCCCGAACATCACAATGAACAAGATGAAAAACAAAAGTACTAGGAGACTCAGTACGAGCAGGAAACAAAGCTCGATGGTGTTTACTGAACTCACAAGCATCACACTGAAAGGGCTTCAGAGCAGTGGGTTCAGGAAATATCATGGAGATGGCCTTAGCAGAGGGATGCCCAAGGTGTATATACCATAGGAGCATATCTTCGGAGATGGACGCAACATCAACAAAAAATGGAATCTGAGGGTATGTCAATATGAAATAGGTCATTCTTCTCATGACCCCCACCAAAAATCTAGCTTGTCCAATTGTCCAAAAAATAAACACAAGACTCATCAAATATAATACAGTAATGAAGCTCAACACAAAGCTCGTTAACGAACAACAGGCTAAGAGGAAAATCAGGAGCATAATGCACCATAGAAACTGGGATCTTGTAAGAGAATTCCATAGTTCCGATAGTAGTAGTCGGTGACTGAGTATGATGAATCCATGACTCTCACTCTTGTTCTTTTATTTTAGCTCTTCTTGCTGGCAAAGCTCTTGTAAATACCTGTAAATTCAATAATTTAGGATGTTGCATACCTTTATTAAATATACATGATTAGCATGCATTTTGCAAAAATAAAAGAATAAAGGAAAAATAAAAAGAATGATGTATTAAGAATAAATACAGTGTGACCCAAACCCCAAGAAAAGGTCAAGACTTGATCGGATCGCAAAATAAAATAAGTAGAGAGAGATAGGGTCTACTTTGTATTATATATATATCACTTATACTTGTACATATTATTTATCTATTTATTTTTGATAAAACCAAAATTATTTTATTATTTTATACCCTTATATATAGTTTAATAATATTATAAAAATAAAATAAAAATCAGAAACATAGAAGAAAAATAAAAATAAAATCATCAAACCTTGGTATAAAAGACACATCTACATATCACATCCACTATTTATTCTATACCCTTGAATAATCTATAAAAATAAAATAAAAACTATTTTATACTCCTAAAAGTATGTTGTAACTAAATAAAATAAGAAATAAAGGTATTTATGTAAGAATAATAAAATAAAATTACTTGTATGTAATACATAGGTACATTATACCTGTATATAATACGATATACCATATATAATATATTATATTAATTTTTAAAATAAATAAAAATCACAGAAAAATACTTTGAAAAATAAAAACATTTTTTATTTTATACACTTTTTAATATAAATTCATTTACTATATTTTATTCAATTTCCTATTATTTTGTATATTCTGAATTTCTATTGGTCCACGTGAGTTTGTTGACCTCGGTAAACGTCACCCTCCAGGACGGGTTGGGTCACATTCCTCTCACCGGAGATTCTTCTCCGAATTTTCATGCCCGAACCCAACTACCGCTTGCCTTGATATTAGGACTTGAGATTCCTCATGCACTCGAGATTCTCACGTATTCCTAAAATCACCTGGATCCTCCGAGGATTGCGCTCCATCTCTCCATCTTTCCTGACCCTCGGGCATCCTATAAAACCTCTCTTCAGCCTCGCCAACCAGGTACCTCATCCCTTGCACCCCCATTCTTCCCTATCCACCTTCCGTGGAGTGACAACCACCCAAGGAGCAGCTTAGGATCTTTCAGAGACACTTGGAGGCTTGTAGCTCGCAACACGGCCGAAGCTCCGCCGTGTGAAGCCTCTCTCACCCGTCGCAGCAGATCAAGGCCAAGACCCATCCCTCCACCATTCGCTTGAAGCTCAAAAACTCCTCCGACCCTTTATGTATCTATCTTTCCTTTCGTATTGCCCAGTTCGATCACATATTTCCCTCTCACACTGTCGTAGTCATCTCTGCCCCGACCAGCTGGTCGAAGACCCGATACCCACTCCCCTTTATTATGGTCAACGTTATGCTTTGCCCCTTACCTTCCTACGCAATTTGATCACCCTACATCTCACTCACATGAGCGAGATTAATATAGAGACTTCCTTCCCTTTTTTCCATCGGAAGTCAAGTATCACCTCCACCGTTGCTCTTCTCTCTTTATGCAATAACTTGGATCGGAGAATCGCCCCGAGTCCCTCTACCTTCTGCTGGTGCTAGCTCGCATGAAGGAACCTTGTTGATTCACTAATTGACCAGACGAAGTCGCTCCAGGTGATGCGATGACGCCACACACATCCAACCATACGCCGTTCCATCAGAGCCCACCACTAGATGCATAGGAGCTTCATGATTGTGTTGAACCTCTCAACGACGTCATTGGGGATGTGGATCTTCCTCTACTGTCGATTGAAGGTCGCCCGAGTCGAGTTCATCCAACACTTTCTGCCATCATCTGATCGATACCCCATCTTCGTGATTACATCTCCACTATTCATCTAGCCCCTTTTTTTAGAGGCGTCAGATCCACATTTAACGGCCATCAAAGTCGACATTCTTTGCGTTGTCTAATCTCATCAGAAGTCATCAGACCCGTATGTCTGCTCCACTTAGTTGAGCCATCAGATCCTTAGCGGAGAAGATCAAAACCATGAGCACCCGCTTTCACGAGAGCCTACCACACGTCCCACGTGCTCCGCATGCGCCTGCAAGGGTATATTCCCATTTTTACCCTACATATTTATGTATTTTGCTTTAGTCCATTAAATAATTATTTTAGTTGGGAACTTTTGCAGTTAGACCATTGCATTTTCTTATTTGCATTTCAGTCTAGTTAATTCTAAAGCACGTGAGTCCACATGTGCTCGTCTGGGATATTTGCATTATATGCCTTGAACTTTCTTCTGGTTATTGAATGAATGCCAAGTTTCTTTTATCTGTACTTATAGTCCCACAAGCCTGGATCACGTGTTGTGCACACCTCCGCTAGATTATTTAAATTATTGGCCCTTGGCTTTTCTATAGTGTTATATGTTTTGTTCAGAAACTTAAAGAATTCGTGAATTGGTCCCTATGAACTGTGATTAATTGCATGCTTCAATTTGGACTTAATAAATATTAATTTAATTGAAAAATTACATAAAAATGACCATTAGCTCATGTTAGAGTGTAATATTTACTATAAATTTATTGGATTGATTTCTTTGCATTTTCTATTTTTAAAAATTCTAAAACCCATAAAAACATCCCTGATTTTTTTCCAAAATTTATAAAAGTTCAAAAAATGTTCTGAAATTCCCATAAAAATTACGTTGTATACCTTTTTGTGTTTTCATTTCAGTTTTAATTTTGTTTGAAAATTCTAATAAAAACCCCAAAAATTACAAAACATTCAAAATCTTATAAAATGATATAAAACTAAAGAAAAATACAAAAAATGCAATTTCAGTTAATTTTTGTAGGTTTTTATTTGTGTTTGATATAAAATTGCTAATCGGGACTTTAGGGCATTTTAGTTATTTTTAATTTGCAATTTAGTTCTAATTATGCACTATTTTGATTATTGAGCACTTTTTTATTTTCATTAAAACACAAAAACATCAAAAAAAATATAGAAAAAATATCAAAAACATTTTAAAAACTCCAAAATCCAAAAATATTTTTACTTATTTTTTTGAGCCTTTTTTACTATCTAAAAAAATAGAAAAAGAGTTTTTTGTGTGCTTTGTGTTTTGTGCTTGTTTGTTCATTAATCAAAAATTAAAAATCTAAAAAAAATTAAAAACCACTAAAAATTTGTTTTATTCGAATTTTGATTACTTTGTATTCTTTTCGTGCTCCTAATGTTTGACCCTTGTGGCTATATCAGGTTAATAAAACAGTGAACCGCTTACATTACGCTTCATTGTTTGATTTCTTTTGAGTGGTTTTATTTTTCTGAATTGATTACACCTAGTGATTCCGGTCACAACGACCCTTGTTTATTTGCTTACTTAACCCGAGGGGTCAGGTATGTCATCAGAATGACGCTGTTGCTGGCGAGCACTGCTTAGTCGTCTTATTTCTTTTTTTCTCATTTTTCGCTTTTGTCCATTTTTGTGTCTATTTGATATAATTGTGTCTTGACATCTTTTTGTTTCACTTTTTGTGCGAGGAACCACCCGTGGGACGCTTCGGCTTTATGTTGGAGGTGCCTCATCCGATGAGGAGTAAAAGGAGATAGAGTAGTTATCTTAGATAGATTAGTTTTATTTCTACAGACATTTGATTATTGTAATAATTGTGGACTTGGACACTTGCTTGGACCCGTAGACACTTCGGGGTATGTTTCGTCGAGTTCTGGTGTACTCGGGGGACCTCACCGCAGCTTTTTGTGTTTTATTTTTATCGCGTTTTATTTCTTTTTGATTCTCGAGGATTTAGCCCCTGGACTTATGAATTTTTATTGATTGAAATGTAATTAGCTAAGGACCTACACCGAATTTCTTATTTGTTCCTATAGATTATAATTGGACCTATCTAAATAAGCTTAAAAACTAACATATTGGGATTAGAGACCACGTGCCGAAAGAGGCCGTATACATCACTGGAAGGACCCATTGTGATGGGCACCGATCAGCATCGAAGACCGGACTCCAGTCTCTCTTCTCGATAGTTTGCTATTTGTGATTCACGATTAATAAAAATTGCTCGTCTAAGGTCGATTTCCTCGTTACATCATATAGGTAGTTTATTTCATGTCTTTACTTTTATGCATCGATCACCCTGGATATATAGTGCTAGAGTCAAGTATGCATTTCTATCTCGGCATGCATCATCTTGTTTGATCGCGCATCGACTTTTTCGACTTCCTCCACATATTTTATTGGACTCAAAATAACCAAGGAAATCGAAAAAATCATTAGGAATTGTCTTATTTCAAAAAAATACTTAAAAAGAGATAACCAAATAAAATTGGGATTGTTAATACAAACTTGACCCTAAAATACACTTCATCTAAAAATTCTTGTTTGGGGAGAGTCACCCCCTCATTGATTGATTTATCTGCAGTGAGAGAGTGACCCGCACAGTAGGCTAGAGCCATACCTGATCTCCTTTCAGACTACTGGTCTCGTAGCTAGTTGTTCTCTAGTGAGGATTTCACTGGGTAGTCGGTAATCAGTCTGGGACTTCCTTAGCAGATTGGGTAGATCGGGTAGCCAGTAAATGGTCTGCACCAATACTGGCAGGGAAAAATTAGATGTGAGATTTGGACCAGTCTGCTGGGAGCATTGGGTTCCCAATAGCTCGCTTAATCGCTCAGATATATTAATTTGTCACCTAAATAAAAATTGACAAGACTAAACGATCGATCATTCACGATCATCAACTCGAAAGTTGAGTAGGAGAAAAAGGGGTTTGACTTCATAAATCCCCATATCACGATGATGGGAAGGAGGTCCCTAGGCTGCCTTTGACAGAGCCGCTTTCGAGGACTCCTCTCCATTCATCTATGGCAGCTTCAAAGAGCCCGTACTCGCTCTCTGAACCTGAGTTCGTTGCCACCATGTTCCCCCAAGAGATGGCCAACAATGAGGGACGCACTGATGAGCAGCCGCAGGGATCAATGTATGTACTTGACCAGGCCGCCATCAACAACACATTACTAGCCTCCTTGAGGACCATATAGTGACAGATCATAGACTAGAGAGTATTCATGGCAGAGGTGCTCCGAGAGCTGACGCATATGTGAGCCGGTAGAGCAAAGCCGTAGCGACAAGTTGGTGGAGAGATACCAGCAATTGGAGGAGGAGATGGACACCCAATGACCAGCTAGAGCCAGTTAGGCCATTCCTGACGATAAGGCAGTTGCACAATCCTGGTGCAACCCTCACCCACCATTGTATTCAGCTTCCGGAGATCCTAGGCGACTTCGAGCTTCGCCCCCAGACCATCCAGCTATTACCCAAGTTCCATGGTCTAGCCACCGTGGAGTCGTACCTCCATCTATAGGAGTTACAGATGATCTGCAGCACTGTACATGATAGATTCGTGGATGAGGACATGATCAAGATGACTGCCTTCCTATTCTCCTTAAATGACAGAGCAACCTATTGGCTGTAGCATTTGGGGAGGTATGTCAGTACCTAGGAGCAGCTCCAGACTGAGTACTTGAACTAGTACTATCCACTCAACCGGACCAACGTAACACGAGCCATGATCAACAATTTCACTATGATCCCAAAAGAGCAGTTTCATGAGGCTTGGGATTGTTTCTGAGAACTCATCAACTGGTGTCTACATCATGAGATTTCTAAGTCAAACCTTTTTTGGAGCTTCTTTTGTGGGCTGACACCGGAGCTGGAGGGGTTAGTAAATTCCTCGTGTAGTCGGTCCTATTTTTCCAACTATGATGACCAAGTCTGGGCCATCCACGAGGAGATGGTCGAAAACTATACGGTGATGTCTCATACAAGGGTCTACACTCAGGGGAACCCCTCCCACAGGTTGTGTCTTATCAAAGGATTGCATGGGTCGATATCGGTTCTTCTACTTCGTCAGCAGCAGCACTGGGCGAGTCCTCAGCTACTAACATGGGCATCATCAAGAGAAGATGGACCACATTGAGATCATTGAGAAGAAGTAGGGTCACGGCCTTACCCAGATTGATCAGCTGGCACAGACATTGAGTGACCTGAAGACTCAGATCATGTGTCTCCAAGAAGCACTGACGGCTCCATAGCCCCGTCAAAGGTCACGGGCTGATCTCAACAGTATCAGCTTTACCCGGCCATCTGCCACGAACCGACAGGTCCACAATATTCAGGAAGAACCAGACCAGCAGCTACAACACTACTACCTGCCACCACCATATCAGGACACCCAAATGGTAGTCTACTAGCCAGATTAGCCCCTAGAAGTTCTCCCCTGCCACATTATGAGCATCAGGAGATGTTGATGGTAGTAAATAGGATTTGGTACGACTGATACTAGCAGCAGCTCGGGATCCGTCATGATCACCCGGGTTTCTGACAGTCCACTAGAGACACCTCGTCCCAACAGCGACCTCCAACTCAGGTCGGACAGAGAAGCCAGCAGCAGCAGCCCCATCACTCCGAACAGTACCAGCAACAACACCAGCAGGATCCTCGTCCCTCATACTGGGGACAGCAATGGAGGTAGCAGCGGCAGCCTCATCCTCAGTATTTACAGACCCCCTTTATTACCAGCAGCAGTCTCAGCCTCATTTTCAATGAGGCAACCCGTCTACTTCTTATGGACATGTCAAGGAGAATCCAGCCCTTGACGACCTTGCCCGCCTACTTTCTGACCAGCAGGCATCCTTCCGATGAGAGATATACAAGTTCCGATAGGATATGAGAGAGATTATCTAGGGCAAGGCTGCCAAACTTGCTCAAATTGAACCAAACCAGAACAATTTGAAGAGGAAATCTAAGCAGGTACAATATACAGAGACTACCACTCCCAGTGATACCTTGGTTGATAGTTGTTCCTATGTATTTGATGATGATTTTGTGAAACTTAAGAGCGGTAGGATGCCAGCCAGTGGTGCCTCATCTTAGCGACGACCACGTGGAGATTCTGAAGCACTAGACGAGGGCGGAAGAGGTGCTGATGCCGCTCATGATGATAACGGTGGCATTGAAGCCACCATGGATGTTGATCCAGTAGACTGTACTGTGGCCGTCGTGATATTAGATGCAGACAGTTGTGTCGATGCTACCTTTTTTAGAGATGCTCGGTTAGAGATTAGTGTTGATGTCGCTATATTAGATGATGTAGGTGGTACTGATGCCATCAATTTTCCTTCAGTTGTGTTACCTTCTTCTATATCTCAGAACAATTTTAGAAATATACAAAAAATGGAAAAGAACATAAATATGAATAAAGGAAAGGTTTCTATAGCCACTACGAGTCCATATGTGCTGCGTGATGATATTGGTGTGGATTTTACTCTTCTACATGCACAGGAGCCTATTCCTGACCATCATCTTTCTGGAGAGAGTCCAGCCATCCCCTTCCCTCCAGCACTCCGCTTAGCGAAGAGGAATAAACCAGACAATCCCAAAAAGAAACACCATCTAGAGTTCAACCAGCAGATGATTGAACGATTTTAGATACATCTGACTCTACAAGAGGTACTAGAGCACATTCCTCTCTTCTAGAAGAATTTTAGAGAGAAGACCACCATCTGCAGGAAGAGGAGGAATCACAATGCAAAGATCCATGTGCTTACTCATGCCACTTGCTTCACCATTCAGAACCAATTGCCATCCAAGAGACCTGATGCAGGAGCTCCATATGTCAGATGCCATATACATGAGCAACGATTCGATCGTACTCTATTAGATAGCGGCTCTTCTATTAACCTTCTTTCGACAGCCTTACTCGACCGATTTGAATTCGTCCCTCTTTGATAGAGTATCAGTTTGCTGATCGATCTATCAAGAGGCCAAAGGGGTTATTAAAGGATGTGGTCCTCACAATTCAGGGCCTGAAATTCCCCGTAGACTTCGTTGTATTGGACATGGAGATCCCTGACTCTGTGACATAAACCCCCATTATACTATGATGCCCATTCTTAGCCACAGTCAAGGTGGTGTCCAACCATGATAGTGGGAAGGTATACTTTCACATCAAGGGCAAACGTGTACAAATAGAGGTGATCGAGGAGATCGGAGTGAGAGATACAGCATGCTCCGAGCAGTTGAGTGATACAGGCTAGATGATATATGCAGAGCGAGACATCTACCAGGAGTACGACTTTATGATTACATATGATGAGATAGTTTGGTCCGATCCTGCATCATGAGCTCTCGTTACGCAATTAGACATTGCAGATTTACAGATTTTGGCAGAAAAGAGTTCGGAGAGCACACTCTTGGCATCAGACACATTTAAGGCTGATGATCGTAGTCAGGATAGCAAAGCAGACTATATTTCATATTCTTCTGATTCATATCCATCATATTCAGGCATTGATTGGGATGACTTTGATGATTATTTACCATGCGTAATTCCTTCAGAGCGGACAGCTAGTGTAGAGAATGAGCCAATACAGATTACAAAGACACCAACAGGGACACCTACGCCAGATTTTCACATACAATGAGAGTTCTCCCATGCAGATCTGGTAGCCTTCACTCAAACATTTCAAAAGCCAGATTTACCAGCTCCCGGCTATCCAAAACTGAAGACCTTGATGCAATCGATGAAATACAGATTCCTTGCGGGTAAGCCCGAAATGTTCCTAGTCATTATCTTAGTAGATTTGACTAGAGATCAAGAATCTCATTTGATGGAGGTTCTTGAAAGAATACACAACGCGATTGGATGGAGCATAGTTGATCTCCAGGGGATAAGTCTGGCCCTATGCTCCCACCATATCTATCTCGAAGAGGATGCCAAGCCATCGCATGAGTTCCAGCGACGACTGAACCTGAATCTTCGAGATGTGGTTATGAAGGTGATATCAAAATGGTGGAGCACTGATTTTATCTACCCCATCTTCGACTCCAAATGAATTAGTCAATTACATGTGGTACCCAAGAAGACGGGTATCACTACAGTTGTGAGCGACTCCAGAGAGGAGATAGCTACCCGAGTACCCACTTCTTAGAGGGTCTGTGTAAACTACAGACGATTGAATCAGTCCACCATGTAGGATCATTTCTCGCTGCCATTTATTGATCAGATTATTGAGAGGCTAGCTGACAAGAGTTATTACTATTTCCTTGACGGGTACTCCGATATAACTAGGTGGCTATAGTGCCCGAAGACCAGGAGAAAACAACATTCACATGTCCGTTTGGGACGTATGATTTTAGACGGATTGGTATATGTAACGCCTCAGCTACATTCCAAAGGTGTGTGCTTTCCATCTTTTCGGACATGGTGGTCACTATTTGGAGGTCTTCATTGATGATTTTTTGATCTAGGGTGATTTGTTCGATGCTTATCCTAACTGCCTAGACTGCATACATCAGTGTTGTATAGAGGTCAATCTTGTATTATCTTGGGAGAAGAATCACTTCATGATGACTCAGGGGACAGTGCTTGGTCATATCATATCTAACAGGGGTATGGAGGTCGATCCTACCATGGTGGATATCATCAAGAAACTTAATCCCCCGTCCAATTTACGACATATGCAGTTTTTTCTGGGGCATGTCGGTTTCTACCGACAATTCAACAGGATTCCAGTTGCATTGCCTGACTACTTACTAATCTGCTGATAAAAGACACTTGGTTCATTGTAGATGATAAGTGTCTAGCATCATTTGAGACTCTCAAGGGATTAGTTGTCGAGGCTCTTGTCCTTCAGCCACCTGATTGGTCTCTCACATTTGAGATCACGTCGGATGCTTCTGATTTTGCCGTAGGGTGACTGCTAGGACAAAGGAGGGATGGATTGCCATATGCCCTACACTACGATAGAAAGAATTTGTACGTCGCTCAATGGAACTGCAGTGTGACTGAGAAGGAGATGCTAGCCATAGTCTTTGCTTTGGACATGTTCAGATCTTATATTCTTGGATCCCGAGTGACTATATTCACAGATCACACCGCCATCTGATACCTCATGGCAAAGAAGGATGCCAAAGCCAGATTGACTAGATGGATCCTTCTACTCCAGGATTTTGATATAGAGATTAAGGACAAGCCTGGAGTTAAGAATGCGGTGGCTGATTACCTGTCCAATTTAGAGAACTTTGAGAATTCCGATCATATTGCACCTATTACAGAGACCATCCCAGGTAAGGCCATTCTTGCTATCGCCTCGCTCCCATCGTACGCTGACATTGTGAACTATCTTGCGGCCTAGAGAGTTCCACAAGGTTGGCACATGCAGCTACTTGAGACTTTCCTTGCGAAGGACATGTCGTACCATTGGGAGGATTCCATTTTTTATCATGAAGGAGGGGATAGTGTCTGGCATCAGTGCATTTCTCAATAGGAGTAGCACAACATCCTGACATACTGCCACAAGCTTGAAGCAGGAGGACATCACTCTAGGATGAGGACAACACATAAAGTGCTCCAATCCAGCATATGGTGGCCTACCATTATCAAGGATTCTGATGAATTTGTGAAGAGGTGTACTGACTGTCAGAGTATGGGCACCTTTGAACAGCATGATATGATGTTGATGCAGCCCATTCACTTCTGTGAGATTTTTTATGCATGGAGCATCGATTTCATGGGTCCATTCCCTAAGAGTCAGGGATTCAAGTACATTCTAGTTGTTGTGGATTACGTGAGTCATGTGGTTGAGGTCATCCTCGCCCGAACCTCTGATGCTAAAACCATATGCAGATTTTTGAGGAAAAACATCATTTCACAGTTCGGGGTACTTAGAGTTTTGATATCTGACGGGGGACTCGCTTTATCAATGACAAGGTAAGCGCTCTTGCTAACGAGCTCAGCATTAACCATCGTGTTGCCACTCCATATCATCCTCAGACCAATGGTCTTGCTGAAGTATCTAACAGGGAGATCAAGACTATATTGCATAAGGTTGTCTTCCTAGACTAAAATGATTGGTCACAGCTCTTAAACTCGTTCTTGTGGGCCTATCAGACCTGCTTCTGGACACCTTTCGGTACATCTCCGTTTCATCTCATTTATGGAAAGCCATGCCATTTACATGTGGAGATAGAGCACAAGTCACTTTGGGCAGTCACTGAGTTATGATTAGATCCCAAGTGTATAGGAGATCAGAGGAAAGTAGAGTTGGCAGCCCTGGAGGAGTTGAGAGATACAATCTTTTCGAGTAGCCTACAGTATATGGAGAGAGTGAAGATATGGCAGGATTCTCATATCATCCATAACCAGTTTGAGCCAAATCAGAGAGTATGGCTATTCAATGCTAGGTTGAGACTATTTCCAAGGAAGTTACAAAGAAATGGAAGGGACCATACTTGATCAGAAAGGTGCACAACAACAAAAGCATTGACATATCTGAGTTGTCATCCGAATCCACCTTTCGAGTTAACGATCAGTGTCTAAAACCATATCTTGATCATGATCCGTTGATCGTTGACGTTGCCCCTATTCATTTTGCATGAGATGTGATCATTGACTCACATCATTTGCATCTCATGCTTGATTATCACTTCTTTCCCGCAGTTATATAGATCCAGTTGTCCATATCACACATTCTTTCTGTATAATATCCCATCTTCATCTTTTGATTATGTTATACTTAGGGTGTGCTTTACCCTAAGTATAGGAGGGATATTAGACTTGTGATTATTCATTTGATTCTTTTTACGTTTGTTTTGTTGCCGATACTTAGGGATATTTTACCCAAAGTATAGGGGATGTAAGTCATATACATCATAACCCTCGGTTTTCCCCTCGTGTACATACTTCTATACTTAGGATTACTTGATCCTAAGTATATGGGGATCACCGACCTCTATTCATTACATTCTTTTATTTGCCGTTGTAGTATAGCATTCTTTTCACTTCTCAATACTCAGCACGAGTTATGTCTTCCTTTCATCGCTCTTTGATCACTCTCAGGACATCATTCGAGCTAAGTATATGGGGTGTCATATATATTGCATATATACTTCAGCCATAAGTCGTACATTGTGTGAGTGCATTAATAAAATAAAATGGCTAAAAATTATAAAATTCAAAATCACAAAAAATTTAAAATTTTTCTTGTACATAAATGTTTGTAAACATTTTTTGTAAAAACTATTTTTAGACAAATGTTTGTGAAAATGTTTTGATTGTAAAATGTTTGTAAATACTTTTGTATCAAAATTATGTATATCTTTTAAAATTTTTGAAAGTTTGCAAAAATTTGTTTGTAAATGTTTGTAAATATTTTTCAAAACTTTTTCTTCCTTACATTGAAAAATTTTCATAAAAATAAGCATGTTTTGAAAAATTACACAAAAAGAGTTTTATACATATTTGCTTGTAAATTCTTCTGAATCATAGTTGACATTTAAACTAGTTTGGAATTAAATTGGAAAACGCGGCTTGGTTAAGACTTTAATCTACTGAACTTCAGAGGAACCTTATAGGATTTGAGGTTAAGACTTTTCAGGTCCATAGCAACTTAATTCTTTGAGTCCACTAGGCTATGTTCACATGTCATCTTAATGAGCCTAAGTGGAACACTTAACAACGCGCGCATGACGCTTAGAGACTATGGCTTGACTTGGACACGCACCTTACATGGAGCTCAACATGGATGAGGTGGTGAGGAGGCAGAATTCTTTGGCTTGAGGTAGCATACGAGCATAGTACTTCTTGGTGGAACCTCTCATCTGCCTCTAGGTAGGGATATGCACCTCCACCTGGTCTAATAGTATTGAGGTCTAAAGACAGGACTCTGTGGGTTGCAATAATGCTACAAAAGAGGGATGATCTACTGGCTCAAGAAGAAAAACTCCTTACGTACATGATGCACCATGTAAATATGTTGTATATATGTACATTAAAAAAATGTTCAAAAGTATGAAAAACTCCAAAAAAGGTGACAAGCCTGATTGAAAATAAAATGCCTGTTGGAGTGTATATAGTGAATAAGAAAAGCTTATGTATTCCACCTTCTCATCTCGTGGAAGCTTGCAGCTGGAGACTTAGCTACAATGGCTTTTCTATAAGGGATATGTGGCTACACTGGTCATGGTCCATTCCTTTCTTTCCCCTCTTCTTTATCTGGTTGAACTTAAACTTAGAAGGGAATACCACGCTCCTCGAGGAAAGAGCTACTAGACTAGGGAATTAGAGTTACCTTGTTGAGGGAGGTTGTTTCTTTGTCATTTCTAAGGTGGGGAGCTACATATCACTTACATAGTACAAGTAAAGATGCATAGTCATTAGAGTTTGTGTATGTAGACTTGTTCTGACCTAGTTTATTAAGGGGTCTTGACCATAGAATAGTGGAACATAGAGGTTGTTGAGTCAAACTTATTTCCTAATAAGGTTCTAACAAACTAATAATCCAACGGTCTGACTAAGCTCCATACTCCAAGTTAATGAAGATAAGTTAAATAATCAACCTTGATTCTTTTTCTTTTCATTTCTTTTTGATTTTCACTTATTTTTCAAATACATGTTTGCAAAGGGACTAGAAAAGGTAAGTATAGGGGGTGATGAATCTATGATTCTCACTCTTTATTCTTTTATTTTAGTTGTTCTTTTTGTCAAAACCTCTTGTAAATACCTGTGAATTCAATAATTTAGCATGTTTCATACATTTATTAAAGATACATATTAGCATGTCTTTTACAAAATAAAAGAATAAAAGAAAAAAGAATGATGTATTTAGAATGAATACAGAGTGACCCAAACCCCAGGAGAAGGTCAAGGACCTGATAAAAAAATGTGGAGAGAGAGATAGGGTCTACTATGTATTGTATATATCTCCTACACTTGTACATACTATTTATCTATTTATTTTTTATAAAACCAAAATTATTTTATTCTTTCGCACCCTTGTATATAGTTTTAATGATATTATAAAAATAAAAATCAGAAATATAAAGAAAAATAAAAATAATCAAATCTAGGTATAAAATACCTGTGCATATCACATCCACTATTTATTCTATACCCTTAAATAATCTATAAAAATAAAATAAAAACTATTTTATACTCCTAAAAGTATGTTGTAATTAAATAAAATATGAAATAAAGGTATTTATAAACAAATAATAGAAAAAAAATACTTGTACATAATACATAAGAACATTATACATGTATACAATACTATATACTGTAAATAATATATTATATTAATTTATAAAATTAAATAAAAACAATAGAAAAATACTTTGAAAATAATAAACATTATTTTATACACTTTTAAATTTAAATTTGTTTACTAGTTTTTATTCAATTTCCTATTATTTTGTATATTTTGAATTTCTATTGGTCCACGTGAGTTTGTTAACCCCGGTCAACGTTACCCTCCAGGTCGGGTCAGGTCACAATCTTCTCGTCAAAGATTCTTCTCAGAATTTTCATGCCTAAACCCGACCGCCTCTTGCATTGATATCCAGACCCAAGATTCCTCGTACACCCGAGATTCTCGCGGATCCCTAGAATCACTCGTATCCTCTTAGGGTTGCGCTCCATCTCTCGTTCTTTCTGAACCCTCGGGCATCCTATAAAACCTCTCCTCAACTCTGCCAGCTGGGTAGCTCGTCCCTCGTACACCCATTCTTCCCTAGCCACCTTTCGTGAAGTGAAAACCTCCCAAGGAGCAGCTTAGGATCTTTAGGAGGCGCTTGGAGGCTTGTAGCTCGCAACACGACCGGAGCTCCATCGTGTGAATCGTCTCTCGTCCGTCGTAGAAGATCGAGGCCAAGACCCATCCCTCCACCTTTGCCTGAAGCTTAGGAACTCCTCCAACCTTTCATTTATCTATTTCGTATTGCCCAGTTTGATCACATTTTTCACTCTCATACTGTCACAGTCATCTCTGCCCAACCAGCTGGTTAGAGCCCCTATACCTACTCCCCTCCATTCTGATCGATGCTATGCCTCTCCCCATACCTTCCCACATACTTTGATCACCCTACATCTCCCTCACCGGAGCAAGATTTGGATCGACACTTCCTTCCCCCATCTCCACCGAAAATCAAGTATCACATCCACCATTTCTCTTCTCTCCTTATACGATAACTTGGACCAGTGCATCGCCTTGAGACCCTCTACCTTCTGCAGGTGCTGGCTCACGCGAAGGAACCCAATTGATTCACCAACTTACCAGGCAAAGTAGCTCCAGGCGGTGCGATGCTGCCACGCACATCCAATCGTTCGTCGTTCCATCAGAGCCCACCACTAGACACAGAGGAGCTTCACGACTGTGTTGAACCTTTCAGCGATGTCATTGGGGCTGTGGATCTTCCTCCACGATTGATTAAGGTCACCCGAGTCGAGTTCATCCAATGCCTTCAGTCGCCGTCTGATCGGGATTCCATCTTCCCGATTGCATCTCCACCGTTCATCCAGCGCCTTTTTCAGAGGCGTCAGATCCACGTTTAACAATCATAAGAGCAGACATTCTCTGTGTTGTCTGATCTCATCAGAAGTCATCAGACTCGTATGCTTGCTCCAATCGCCTGAGCCATCATATCCTTAGCAGAGCAGATCAGAACCGTCACCACCTTCCTTCACAAGAGCCTACCACGCATCCTATGTGCTACACACGCACCTACAAGGGTATATTCCCCTTTTACCCTGCATATTTCTGTATTTTGCTTCATTCCATTAAATACTTCTTGTAGGTGAGAACTTTTGCAGTTCGATCCTCACATTTTTCTTATTTGCATTTCAGTCCAGTTGAGTTTGAGGCACGTGAGTCCACATGTGCTCATCTGGGATATTTGCATTATATGCCTTGAACTTTCTTCGTGTTATTGAATGAATGCCAAGTTTCTTTTATTTGCACATATTACCACGTGAGCATGGATCACGTGTTGCACACACTTCCCCTCGATTATTTGCATTATTGGACCTTGGATTTCTATAGTGTTAATTGTTTTGTCCAGAAACTGAAAAAAATCGCGAATAGGTCACTGTGAACTATGATTAATTGCATGCTTCAGTTTAGACTTAATAAATAATAAATTTATTTGAAAAATTACTTAAAATTACCATTGATTCCTGTTAGTGTGTAATATTTATTGTAGTCTCATTGAATTGATTTATTTGTAGTTTCTATTTTAAAATGCAAAAACCCTTAAAAACATCCCTATTTTCTTTAGAAAAACTATAAAAATCAAAAAATGCCATAAAAATTACTATATGTACCTTTTATTGTGTTTTCATTTCAATTTTAATTTTGTTTGAAAATTCATTATAAAATCCCTAAAAATTAAAAAACATTCAAAATCTTATAAAAATGATATAAAATTAACGATAAATCCAAAAAATTGCAATTTTACTTTCTGTTTGTAGATTTTTATTTGTATTTCATCATAAACCTGCTAATCATGAATTTAGGGCATTTTAGTTATTTTTAATTTGCAATTTAGTCCTGATTGTGTAGTGTTTTAATTTTTGAGCACCTTTTAAATTTTATTAAATCACAAAACATCAAAAAAATCTAGAAAAATTACCAAAAACATTTTAAAAACTATAAAATCAAAAAATATTTTTACCTTAAATTTCTGAGCATTTTTTACTATCTTAAAAAAAAATACAAAAAGAGTGCTTTGTGTGTGCTTTGTGTTTTGTGCTTGCCTTTTCATTATTCAAAAATTAAAAATCTAAGAAATTAAGACCGCTAAAAATATTATTTTATTCGAAATTTGACTACTTCGTAATCTTTTTGTGCTCCTTGTGTTCGACCCTGGTGGCTATACTAGGTATATAAAATAGCGAACCACTTACGTTACGCTTCGTTATTTGATTTCTTTTGAGTGGTTTTATTTTCCTCGATTGATCACGCTTGGTGATTCGGGTCACAACGACCCTTGTTTATTTTCTTACTTAGCCCGAGTGGCCGGAAGTGTCATCAGAGTCCAATTAGCGACTTGAACTGACTTCACAGAAGTAGACTGTATGGATGATGTGACCAGACTTCCTTCTCCAGTGAGATGAGTAGAGGCACCGGAATCAACAATCCAAGATGGAGTAGGAGTAGCAACAAAGTTGGATATTGTACCTGAAGGAGTTGCCAGAGCATCAGAAGTAGTATTACTAGTGGTAGTAGGCCTCGGAGTCTGAGGGATCTACATCAGATAGGAGTAATCTATGTCATTAAGATGAACAGTCTTGCCACTGGAGGTTCTTGTAGGCGATGCCTCTTCCACAATATAGGTAACCTCATAGGCATTATTGGTGTAATAACAAGGTACACCAAACTTCTGCCAGCATCATTTATTCGGGTGGTTCCACCTACCGCAGTGAGTACATGGGGCATTAGAGTCTCACCCACGACCACGACCAAACTTATGGCCTCATCCAGATTCCCATCCACGGCAGTGACTTGGATCACTATCATGTCCACCTCCTATGTTGTATATGCCTCCCTGCCCAGATGAGGCGATGTGTGCAAAGTTCACTATTTAAGGTAAGAAGGGAGGCTGGACAATCGATGCCTCGAGTTCCTCAAGTCGGCCAAACATGGCCTTCATTGTTGGCAGTGTGTCTAATATAATAAATTGTTCCTTTGCTACATGGTATCTAGAACGCATGCCATCAAGAAGGTAGCATACCTGCCAGTCAAAATGCTTTTGTATCTATTTGGTGCAACATGAAGGCTGGAATATTGCAAGCTACTCATATAGGCTGGAGAGATGCCTTTAGTAATCAATGAGGGTGGTCACCCAGAGATGTTGACTAGATTCTTCTATAAATGTCTGCAAGGTTAGACTTCATATTCTTCTAGGAGTATGTTAGCTCGAGATCCTCTCACATTTCCTTGGCTGTATTTTTTCGTAAAGAAGATTTGAGGCAATGTAAGCCTCAACACTGTTGGTTGTCCAGTTATAACAAAGTAGTTTCCCATCTAGCAGTTGTTATACTCTTTTTCCTTTTCATCTAAAGGATCTTTAGTTAGAATGTAGAGTTTCCTCTGACCACCAATGAACACATAAATGATTGAGACTAGGGCACGTAATTTTCTGTGGGCTTGAGTTTGATAGTAGTGCCTTCTGCCATGATATTCATCCAAGGGCTTTATCTCACTAGAAGAAGGTGCCATGGTGCACTAGTGATCCTTTGTGTGCGATTCCAGCAGCACCGATAGGTGCTGGAGATGCTCATTTGGAGTCGAGCAACTGCATTGGAGGCAATTGGAGGTCCTTGCGAGGGTCCCAAATTCGAGAAAGAGGGGCCACACAAGCTTTTGTAAGGCTTTAAGGTGGTGGTGGGGATTTTAGGTCAAAACACTGGTCTAGGACCGTTGTTCTCATACCATATGGAGAAGAGACACAAATGTGATGTTATTCCATAGGGCTAGGGTCTCTTATATGGAGAGAAAACCCTAGAGAGTACAAAATGAAAACTAGATAAATACCCCCAAGGGGTTACGAACCCCAAAAGGGTTAAAGGTTATGGAACTCGAAGGGATAAGGGTTACGGAACCCGAAGGGTTACGAACATAAATTTAAGTATCTTCATTAACACTGATTGAGTCACAATGAGATTAAGTTGCCATTGGAGGGAGACGTCTTAAAGTAAGCACGTGAGAATATGGAAATGTGAGGAACAAGGAAACTGAGCAAGTGAACGCGCTCAGGTGATGGGCCATGGTAGTTGACCAAGCTCCATTTTTTCTCAATCAAGCAGTATGAGAATATAGAAACAAGGTGTCTCTTCCTCTCCTGTAATAGTGATTATGAAGAAGAAACAAGAGAGGTTCATCTTTTTAGAGGATGATGGCACATTATCTATTCATGAAAGATCTAATAGAATCACATAATTAAGTGGAACAATGAATTATGTGGGTGTTCATAAGAGTACAAATCTTAAGGAACCTATTAACATGTACGAGACTCATAGGTTGTAAGATTTTGGTGTCTCGATGATTAGCATCTCATATACAATTCTCGCACATATGGATGTCTTTATTCCACCTTATACTATGGATTGTTAAATATCCTCTATGAATAATGTTGCACATATGTGATTTGTTATTTTCTCTAGTTGTTGATTTGAAGGAACCTATCAAGTATAATCGAACCATTATCCAAAACAAAATATGGATGTGCAATGATAAATAGTGGCTGTGTGGACTTACTTGGAAATGTCATTGTTAAACTCAAGAAGGTAGGTTTTAGTGTAATAAGCTACAATGGTGTATGAAGGACAATGACCACACTATGCAAGTGTGTGGCTATAAACAAGTATCCCCCGTGTAGGTATTTTTGTGATCTTAAAGGTACTTTTGTCATTTATTTTTTATTTGATTTATTAATTTATACATCATATTTTTTATTGTAATTATTTTTGAAAAGATTTGTAGACTTTAGTAAATGGTTTTAGTTGTATACTTTTTGGTTTTCAAAATAGGTAATAAGTATTATGCATCATGATGCATATAAACATTTATGCACTCACGCCCCCCTCATTTTTCTAATCATTTCAAAAAGAAGCCTAGAGGGATTTAGTTAATGCTAAGAGGAATATTGATGAGGGGCCAAGCGATCAGTGTTAAGTGTCGGAAAAATCATATCAAGGTCGTTGCGACCCCAATCGACAAGGCACGACTCAATCAAGAAAAATTAGACCACCAATAAAGGAATCAATCAAGCATGGCAAGCGGTCTTGCTAATTTATTTTATCTGGTATAGCTACCAGGGTTGATCACAAGGAGCACGTAATGCAGAAGCTACGAAGTAGTCGGGAATCCAAGAAAAGAAAGGAAATGGTGGTTTTTTATATTTTCAAAATTTTTTTATGATTTTAAAAAGAGAAAAGAATAAACGAAAGTAAAAAATCACGACTCAAATAATTATTTAAAGACTCAAAAATACTCAAAAATAACAAACAAAAATATTTTTGTGTTTTTAAAATATTCAAATGTTTTATGGATTTTATGGGGTTTTTCTGATTTTTAATTAATTTTCTAAAAATCAAACAAAGACAAAAATAGAAATCAATGTACAACTGGAATCTAAATGAAGATTAAAATTAATTAAAAAGCCTGTAAAATTCAAGTAGTAATATTATGAGAAACTACAAAAAAATCTAACTACAAAAGAAGAAAACACATTTTTTTGAACGTTTATGAATTTTTATTGATTTTTCTAAGGTTTTTACTCTTTTTTAATTTTTATGGGTTTTATCAATGGGAATAGACGAAAATTGAATAGAAACTTAAACACAACAAAACACACAATTAGGATTTTTTTAGAATTTTTCAAGGGTTTTTAGTATTTTTAATAGATTTTCTAAAGCAAATAGGAGTTATTTTTTAGTGTTTTGAATTTTAGAAAATGCTAAATGAAATCAAAATATAACCAAAAATTCATCAAAATTCCTACATCGTGGCAGGAGACACATGTCAAAATTTCGTGATTTTTGGACAATTTTTGCTATTTATTAAATCAAAGATAAAACACATAGCACACAGGGACCAAACTACAATGAAAACAAGTTCTGGGACCAAACAATAACACGCACAAAAAACTTAGGGCCTAATTTGTAAATTTCCCACTAATATCGGTACATGTCACAAATCCGCACTCACAGGGGCATATTTGTTAAAAATGAAACTAAATATGCATTCAGTAACAACCAAGAAGTTCAGGGCGCATTATGCAAATATCCCAGGAAAACACGTGACAAGGCACATGGGTCTGACAGACAGGATTAAAACGCAAATATGGAAAACTACAGGTATCAAAGTGCAAAATGATCTACTATATACTTTATTTTACAGACTAAAAGACAAAGTAAAATAAGGCAATGTAGAATGAGCAACTTACCCATGCAGACATGTGAGCTGCGCGGGGGGTGCTAGGTGTCATCCTCTGATTTGTTGTGCACGGTTAGCTCTGGTGTTGTCAGATGTCAGATCCTACGGTCGTCAGGGTGTCGGTGACGTGGCTGGTACGGGACTGTTAGATATGACATCTAACGGTCTGACACTTGCTGTAAATGGACGGGTAGGATGGCGTCTGGACGAAGGGCTCCATCGGATGGTCGAGAAGGCCTCTGGAAGATCAACGCCAAGGTGATCTTTGCCAGAGCACAGGTGGTGATCCGGAGCTCAGATGAAGGATCTAACGGCGCCAGAAGGATCGTGGGGACCTTCCGCATCGAATGGTCAGCTCTATTGGAGTCGCTGATGGTCAAATCTCTGTGGCGATGGCTGGGACCTGAACGAACTCCGACAAGGGTGGTCGAAGGTGATCTGGGTAGTCTCCATGCATGCTAAGGCCTGCAAGAGAAAGCTCAGACTCGGAGGAATGCTCTGGTCGGGGTTATTGGACCTAAAATAGAGAGAAGCGAGGGTGGATGGAAGATGGCTCTCCGGCGAAGGCGATAGATGAGACCAAGGTCAGGGTGATTAGACGATGTAGGAAGATGGAGTGTGAGCGGGGTCGTCGATCTGAACGTGTGAATGACTATGGCGAGGCTCTGACCAGCTGGTCGGAGCTGGTAGAGTGACGGCAGATGGCAAACGAAAGATTGATTAAACAAAGGAGCTAGGAACTATGGAAAGATTACCTGAAGGTCCTAAGAGAATCCTGAGCTCTAGGGGAGTTGGTCAGCGGGGTCTTTGCCTCGACTTCACTGCGGTTGGCGGAGGAGGCTCTTCACGGCAGTGCTCCGGCCATGATAGGCAAGCTACGGCGACACAGCACCTCTCCGACGACCAAAGGTGGTCTCTGGTTGCTGTCACCAAGGCGGAGGTATCTAGGGTACCAAAAAGGGGTGCGGCGTGAGCTCCTGAGCTGGGGAGGCGAGTGAAGAATTTATAGTCTGTCCCAGTTAGCCGGAAGAAACGGGTAGGGGCACGTGAACCGAGGGGCGAATCCCTAAGGGAATCAACGGGCGAAGGTCTTAGATCCCCCATCGATAATCGAAGCCTCGAATCGAAGAATATAGGGGTCAGATCGGGTCTGGAGAATTTGGAGAAATGTGCGCAAAAATCGGATCTGCGCGAGGGGAGGTCCGGGAGGGGTAGTTGACCGGGGTCAACATTCCTCCTAGACCAATCGGAAAATATATAGTCACAAATATTTATAAAATCGATTAAAAAACAAATGATTTTAAATTAAAAAGTGTACAACATGAAAAATATTTGTTATTTTCCATATTATTTTTCTGTGATTTTTATTTTTTTTTTTTGAAAAATAAGTTATGGTGTATATAGTATAGTGTATTATTTACATGTATTGAATACCTATGTGTTTTGTACATTTATTTTTAAATTATTTTTTACCAGAAATACCCCAATTTTGTATTTTATTTATTTACAACATAATATTTAGAGTGTAAAATAATTTTTGTTTTATTTTTATTATTTATTTACAAGTATAAAATAAATAAGGAAAGATACATATATACATGCTTTATGTACAAGGTGTGAGAGAGATATTTTTATTTTATTTTTGATTTATTTTTCTACTTTGTGTTTTATTTTTAGAAATATATATACAAGGGAATGAAAACCTTTTTATTTTTATTTTTATAAAAATAAAATAGATTCATAGAGGTATATATTTACAAGGTAGAGTGGCCATATCTCTCTCTACTTTTTTTATTTGGCGATCAGGCCAATGATTGGCCCTCTCTTGGGTTTATGTCACTCAATATTTATTCTAAATATTTCCTACTTTTTCTTTTATTCTTTATTCTTTTATTTTTCACAAATAGATGCTAATTATGAAATATTAACAAATGCATGCTTATTGCTAATTTATTGTATTTATAGCTATTTACATGATGCTTCGCCAAGATATTTAGCTAAAATAAAAGAATAAAAAGTGATGAATGAGGCTTCATCACCCCCCTATACTTTTATTTTTCTAGTCCCTTAGCAAACACTTATTTGAAATAGAAGTGAAAAAAAAAGAAAAAGAAGAAGAATCAAGGTTGATTATTAAACTTGCCTTCATTAAATTGAAGTATGGAGTTCAGTCAGACCTTTATATTATTAGTTTGTCGGAACCTTATTTGGACATAGGTTTAAAACTTAACAGCCTCTAAGTTCCACCAATCCATGGTCAAGACTCCTCAATAATCCAGATCAGAATAAGTCTACATACACAAACTCTAATGACCATGAATCTTTCCTTGTACTGTGTAAGTGATATGTAGCTCCCCACCTCAGAAATGACAAAGTGACAACCCCCTCAGCAAGGTAACTTTAATGCCCTAGTCTAGAATCTCTCCTCTCGAGGAGCGTGGTATTCCATTCTAAGTTCAAGTGCAACCGGCTCAAGAAGAGGAGGAAGAAGAGAATGGACCATGGCCAGGGTAGACATATATCCTAGGGAGCCCAACCAGTGTAGCTAAGTCTCCCTACTGCAAGCCTCAGGAGATGGGCATGGGTAACATAAGCTTTGCTTTATTTGGCTATATACACTCTGGTGGGTATTTCATTTTCTATCAAACTCGCCACTTTTTGGAGTTTTTCTTTCTTTTGCACATTTTTTCGATGTACATATGTACAACATATCTACATGGTGCAACATATATACATAAGGAGTTTTTCCTCTTGAGCCAGTAGACTATCCGTCTTTTGAAGCATTATTGCAACCCACAACTTCTGTCTTTAGACCTCAATGCTACTGACGCACTTCCTTCACTAAAAGAAGATGAGAGGTTTTGCCTAGAAGTGCTACCCTCGTATGCTACCCAAGCCAAAGAAGATTGCCCCCTCACCACCTCATCTGTAGAGAGCTATGTGTAAGGTGCTAGTGCAAGTAAAGCAATTGTCTGTGAGAGTCATGTGTGTGTTGTTAAGTGTTCTACTTAGGATCATCAAGATGACATATGATCATAGCCTAGCAGACTCAAAGAATTAAGTAACCCTGGACCTGAAAAGTCTTAACCCTAAGCCCTACAAAGTTCCTCTTATAATTAGGTGGATTAAGGTCTTAACCAAGCTCCATTTTTCAAGTTAATTTCAGGCTAGTTTAAATGTCAACTATGATTCAAAAAAGTTGTATAAGTATATACAAAAATGCTTTTATGCAATTTTAAAAACATGCGAAATTTTTGAAAATATTTGAATGAATGGATGCATGCATGAATGCAGAAGTTTTGCAAACTATTTACACGCATTTACACAAGGGTTTTTGCAAACTTTTTGTTTTTCAAACATTTTACAAAAAAATTGTACTATATACATAATTTTGATATCAAACAATTTACAAACACAAAATATTTTTACAAACATTTGTACAAAAATAATTTTATAAATAGCTATGTGTGTGCAATAAAGAATTTTTATGTATCCATTTTATTTCTTAATACACTCACACAAAGTACGAGTTATGGCTAAAGTATATATGAAATATATACGACACCCCCCTATACTTAGCCCGTATGATGTCCTCAGAATGGATCAAGAGCAACGAAGAAGACATAACTAGTGCTTAGTATAGGGAAATGAAAAGGTATGGTATAATACAACGATGAATCAAAGAATAGAATGAAAAAGTATCTCGGTGTTTCCCTCTATACTTAGGATCAAGTAATCCTAAGTATAGCAGACTGTACACACATGAAAATTCGAGTGGAAGGATGTACATGGTCTACCTCCCCTATACTTAGGGTAAAATATCCCTATGTATAAGCAACAAAATAGAGGTTGAAATAATCAAAAAGGAAATCAAAAAACGGACACCCCCTATACTTAGGGTAAAGTACACCATAAGTATAGTATAATCAAAGATGCAAATGGTGTGTTGGACTGGAGAATGGTATGTTATGGACATCCGGATCTATACAAGGACAGTAATAATCAGGCATGAGATGCTATAGATGTGAGTCAAAGACCACATCTCATGCAAAATGAATAGGGGTGATGTCAATGACCAGTGGCTCATGTTCTAGATATGGTTTGAGTTGTTGCCCGTTAACACGAAAGGTAGACTCATATGACATCTCAGATATGTCAATGCTTCCATTGTCATGTACCTTTCGGACCAGGTATGGTCCCTGCCATTTGCTCTGCAACTTCCCTGGGAATAATCTAAGCCTGGCATTGAACAACCATACTCTTTGATCTGGCTCAAACTGCTTGTGACTGATATGTGAATCATGCCACTCCTTCACTCTCTCCTTATATTGTAGGCTGCTCGAAAAGGTTGCTTCTCTAAGCTCCTCCAGGGCTGCCAATTCTGCCCTCTTCTGGTCTCATGCACTCACTGGATCCAAAAGTATGTTTGTGACAGCCCAAGGTGACTTATGCCTAAGCTCAAAAGGTAAATGGCAGGGCTTACTATAAATGAGGCGAAAGGGAGATGTACCCAAAGGAGTCTAGAAGAAAGTCCGATATGCCAACAAGACCGAGTCCAAAAGCTGTGACCAATCCTTTCGGTCAGGGCGGACTACCTTCTGCAATATAGTCTTGATCTTCCTGTTCGACACTTCAGCAAGACCATTGGTCTGAGGATGATAAGGAGTGGCTACTCGATGGCCAATATTGAACTTGCTAGCAAGGGCCTTTACCTTGTCGTTGACGAAATGAGACCTCCCGTCAGATATTAACACTCTAGGCACCTCAAACCGTGAAATGATATTCTTCCTAAAAAATATGCATAAAGTCCTAGCATATGCGGTTTGGGTGGGGATGGCCTCAACCCAACGACTCACATAATCAACGGCCAACAGAATGTACTCAAATCCCTGACTCTTAGGGAATGGACCCATGAAATCGATGCCCCATGCGTCAAAAACCTCACAGAAGTGAATGGGTTGCATCAGCATCATATCACATTGTCCACAAGTGCCCATTCTCTGACAGTCAGTACACCACTTCACGAATTCATTAGAATCCTTGAAGAGGATAGGCCACCATAGGTCGGATTGGAGCACTTTCTTTGCCGTTCTCCTCCCAGAGTGATGTTCTCCTGCCTCAAGCTTGTGGCAGTAAGTAAGGACGTTGTGGTGCTCCTCCTGAGGAATGCACCGACGCCAGACACTATCCCCTTCGTCATGATAAAGGATAGGATCCTCCCAATGGTAAAACTTGGCCATCACGAGGAAGGTCTCACGTCGCTACCTGGGTCAACCTTGTGGACCTTTCTTGGCAACAAGATAGTTCACAATGTTAGCGTACCACAGGAGCGAGGCAATAGCAAGGATCTCCTCATCTGGGAAGGTCTCAGATATAGGATCAATCTGCTCAGAATCCTCAAGATACTCTAATCGGGAGAGATGATCCGCCACAACATTCTTGACTCTAGGCTTATCCAAATCTCAATATCAAACTCCTGGAGTAGAAGGATCCATCTAGTCAGTCTCGCTTTGGCATCCTTCTTTGCTATGAGGTACCTGATGGCAGTATGGTCTGTAAAGATAGTCACCTTAGATCCAATGATGTACAATCTGAATTTATCAAGGGTAAATACTACGGCTAGCATTTCCTTCTCAGTGACAGTGTAGTTCCGCTGCATGACATCCAATATACGGCTAGTGTAGTGAATGGCAAATGGCACTCCATCCCTCCTCTGTCCCAGCAAAGCCCCTACGGCAAAATCGGAGGCGTCCGTCATGATCTCGAATGGGAGAGACCAATCAGGCGGCTGAAGGACATGAGCCTCAACAACTAGACTCTTGAGAGTCTCAAATGACGCAAGACACTTATCATACACAATGAACTCGATGTCTTTGGTCAGCAAATCAGTCGACAGTCGGGCAATCCTTCTGAAATCGTGAATGAAGTGTCGGTAAAAACTGTTGTGCTCCATAAAAGACCGTAAGTGTCGCAAGTTGGACGGTGGACTGAGTTTCCTAATGATATCCACCTTGGTCGGATCAACCTCCATGCCCCTGTTGGAGATGATATGACTAAGCACCATCCCTTGAGTCACCATGAAGTCACTCTTCTCCTAAGACAGCACAAGATGGACATCGATGCATCACTGAAGGATACAGTCTAGACAGTCAAGACAAGCATCAAACCCATCGCCATAGACTGAGAAGTTGTCCATGAAGACCTCCAAGCACTCACCCACCATGTCTGAAAAGATGGACAACATGCACCTTTGGAATGTCGCCGGGGAATTACATAGACCAAAGGGCATCCGTCTCAAAGCATATGTCCCAAAGGGACAGGTTAATGTGGTCTTGTCCTGGTCTTCAGGCGCAATGGCCACCGGGTTGTAACCGGAGTACCCATCAAGAAAATAGTAGTGACTCTTCCCAGCTAGCCTTCCTATAATCTGATCTATAAAAGGCAGCGGGAAATGATCCTTCTTGGTGTCCTGGTTCAATAATCTGTAGTCCACACAGACCCTCCAAAAGTGGGTACCCGAGTAGCGATCTCCTCTCCTGACTCACTCACAATTGTAGTGATGCCCATCTTCTTGGGCACCACATGTAACGGACTAACCCACTTGGAGTCGGAGATGGGGTAGATAAAATCGACGCTCCACCATTTCGAGATTTCGTTCATGATAACCTCTGGAAGATTCGGGTTCAGTTGCCACTGGAACTCACATGATGGCTTGGCGTCCTCTTCGAGACAGATATGTGGGAGCACAGGGCCGGACTTATCCCCTGGAGATCAACTACGCTCCACCCTATCACCTTGTGGTTCTTTTCATGAACTTCCATCAAACGAGATTCTTTCTCTCCAGTCAAATCTGCTGAGATAATGACTGGGTACATCTCATGCTTGCTCGCAAGGAACCTATACATCAGTGACTGCGGCAAGGGGTTCAGCTCTGGGCAACTGGGAGCTGGCAGATCTGACCTCGGAAAGAAATGAGTGAAAGCGACCAAATCTGCATCGGAGAACTCTTACTGAACATGAAAATTTGGTGAAGACTGCTCTGCTGGTGTATCTGCACTTTGAATGGGATTAATCTCCACCCTAGATGCTGGCTCTGTGGGAATCAGACATGGAATCAGCACATCAAACTATGCCCAATCAATATCTGACTCCGAGGGATCTGAATCTGATCAAAAGAAATACCTACTGCCTTTCTCTCCCGAACACGATCTGCTGCTTGAAATGTGTCCTCTGCTAAGAATGCGCTCTCCAAGCTCTCCTCTACTGGAATCTGTGCATCAGTGGGATCTGAAGGTGAGAGGATGGCTCGTGAAATGGGGTCTGACCAAGCTGCTTCATCGTCTGTGATCACAAAATTGCACTCCTGGTGGATGTCTCGCTCAGCCTCTGTCATCTGCACTGAATCTGTAAGCGGCTCTGAGCAAGCTGAATCTCACTCTCTAGTCTCATCAATTGTCTCTATTTGTATACTCTCACCCTCTATGCGAAAGTATACCTTCTCGCTATCATGATCGGACACTTCTTTGGCTGTGGCCAAGAATGGGCATCCTAAGATGATGGCGGTATCGATCACAAACTCGGGGATATCCATGTCCAACACAACGAAGTCCACAGGGAATTTCTAGCCCTGAATTGTGAAGACAACGTCCTTTAGCAACCCCTTTGGCCTCTTGACAGATCGATCAACAAACAGAAGGACATCTTGCTCTGTCGGAGAGGGCCAAACTCGAATCGATCGAGTAAGGCTTCCAGAAGTAGGTTTATGGAAGAACCGCTCTCTAATAGAGTCCGATCGAACCTCTGCTCATGTATGTGACATCTGACATAGGGAGATCCTACATCTGGTCTCTTGGCTGGCAGACAGTTCTGGATGGCGAAGCAGGTGGCACGAGTAAGCACATGGATCTCTAAGTGATGGTTCCTCCTCTTCCTGCAAATAGTGGTCTTCTCTCTAAGGTTCCTATGGAAGAGAGGGATGTGCTCCAAGGTCTCGTGTAGAGTCAGTTGTATCTGGAATATGTCGATCATCTGCTGGCTGAACTCTAGCTGCTATGTTTTTTTTTGGATTTTCTTTTTCAGTCCTCTTCGTCAAGCAGAGTGCTTGAGGGAAGGGGATGGATGGGCCCTCCTCGGATGGAGGACTAGGATCGAGTCACTCTCACACTCATCCAAACCAGACAATGAGGGGTTTACTCTCCCAAGATAAAAAAAATTTAAGTGAGGTGTCTTTTAGGATCAAGTGTGTCTTAGCAGTCCCAATTTTATAATTTTTCTTTTATTTTTTTAAAGTATTTTTCAAATCAAACAATGCCTAATGAATTTTTGATTCTCCTGATTATTTTAAGTCCAAAAATAGGGGGAGAAACCAAAAAAGCCGATGCATGATCAAACACTATGATGCATGCAGAGTAAGAAATGCGTACCTGACTCCCTCTCTCTACATGCAAGTGATTTGTGCATAAAATAAATAACTGAAATAAAACTACCTTTATGATGCAAGAAGAAATTGTCCTTAGACAAATAATTTCTACTCGCAAGGAACTATATCTAACGGGTCTACAAGAGGGGTCGGGGTCCGGTCTCTGATGCCGATCGGTGTCCTCCACAAGGGATCCTGCCAGCGCTGTATACAACCTCTAGCGGCACATGACCCCTCAATTGACCGAGTTAACTTTTTCTTTGTGATTTAATTATTATATTCCAGTTATCGATCTATAGGAGCAGGCAATCAATTACGGTTGGGGCCTTAAATAATTACGTCAAAATCAAGCAAAAATCCTAAGTCTAAGGGCCAAAAACTTTGAGAATCAAAAATAAAAGAAAAATGCGGTGAAACACAAAATCGACGAAAAATATGCAGTGAGGTCCCCCGAGCACACCATGCTTGGCGAAACAGACCCCGAGATCAAGCCAAGTCGGAGTCCAAGTCATGGTTATTATAATAATAATACGACTGTAAATAAACTATGCTAAACTATAGCTAAAACTCCCAAAGTTTATGCTCCTCCTCTCCTACTCTCTCCTACGGCTCGATGTATAAACAAGCCGCCTCCAAATCACTCGGGTGCCTTAGCGCTCTGAAGATCGCCGCCCTCACTCATCGGGCCCTCGTAAGAAAGGCAGAACAGAAAATGTCAGCCCACAGTTATTAAAAAAATAAAATAAAAAGAAAGGAAAATAAATGAAATGAAATACATGCAAAATAAGAACAAAGGAAAAATAAAAAGAAATAGAACAAAAACACAAACATAAACAAAAACAAAAATAAAAAGAAAATAAAATAAAAAGAAGAAAATAAAAATAAAGCCGAAAAAGGGAAAACCGACTATTAAGTTGTGCTCCCCGGCAACGGCGCCATTCTGATGAGCGGCCAAGCGATCAGGGTTAAGTGTCGGAAAAATTAGATCAAGGTTGTCGCGACCCCAATTGACAAGGCACGGCTCGATCAAGAAAAATCAGACCACCAATAAAGGAATCAATAAATCAAGCATAGCAAGCGATCTTGCTAATTTATTTTACCTGGTATAGCTACCAGGGTCGATGACAACGAAGTAGTCGAGAATCCAAGAAAAGAAAGGAAATGGTTGTTTTTTTATATTTTTCAATTTTTTTTATGATTTTAAAAAGAGAAAAGAATAAAAGAAAGTAAAAAATCAACACTCAAATAATTATTTAAAGACTAAACAATACAAAAAAATTTCAAACAAAACTATTTTTTTGTTTTTAAAATATTTAAATGTTTTTGTCAATTTTACGGGGTTTTCTGATTTTAAATTAATTTTCAAAAAATCAAACAAAGGAAAAAATAGAAACCAATGTACATCTGGAACCTAAAGATAGATTAAAATTAATTAAAATGCTTATAAATTTCAAACAGCAATATTATGAGAAACTACAAAAAAACCTAACTACGGAAGAAGAAAACATATTTTTTAAATTTTTATGAATTTTTAATGATTTTTCTAAGATTTTTACTCTTTTTCAATTTTTATGGATTTTTTAAATGGGAATGAGACGAAATTGAATAGAAACTTAAACACAATAAAACACACAATCAGGAATTTTTTAGAATTTTTCAAGGGTTTTTAATATTTTTAATAGATTTTTTAAAGCACACATGAGCTATTTTAAGTGTTTTTAAATTTTAGAAAATGCTAAATGAAATCAAAACAGAACCAAAAATTCATCAAAATTCCTACACCGTGGTAGGAGCCACGTGTCAAAATTTCGTGATTTTTGGACAATTTTTGCTATTTATTAAATCATAGATAAAACACACAGCACACAGGCACCAAACTACAAAGAAAACAAGTTCTAGGACCAAATAATAACATGCACAAAAATCTTAGGGCCCAATCTGTAAATTTCCCACTAATATCGGCAAATATCACAAATCCATACTCATAGTGGCATATTTGTAAATAATGAAACTAAATATGCATTCAGTAACAACCAAGAAGTTAAGGGCACAATACGCAAATATCCCAGAAAATACGTGACAAGGCACGTGGGTCCACGCAGACAGGACTAAAATGTAAATATGGAAAATTACATATGTCAAAGTTCAAAATGATCTACTGTATACTTTATTTTACAGACTTAAAGACAAACTAAAATAAAGGTAGGGTAAAATGAGCAAATTACCCATGTAGACACGTGAGCTGTGCGTGGGGTGCTAGGTGTCATCCTCTGATTGGTCGTGCACGGTCGGCTCTTGTGCTGTCAGGTGTCAGATCCAACGGCCATCAGGGTATCGGTGACGTGGCTGGTACGGGACCGTTAGATCTGACATCTAAAGGTCTGACACCTGGTGTGGACGGATGGCAAGGATGGCGTCTGGACGAAGGGCTCGATCGGACGGCGAAGAAGGCCTCTAGAAGAACAACACCAGGGCGATCTTCGTTGGAGCACAGGTGGTGATCTGGAGCTCCGATGAAGGATCGGACGGTGCCAGAAGGATCGTGGGGACCTTCCGCGTCGAATGGTCAGCTCTGATGGAGTCGTTGATAGTCGGATCTCCGTGGTGTTGGCTGGGACCTGGGTGAACTCCGGCGAGGGTGGTCGAAGGTGATCGGGGTAGTCTCTACGCACTATAAGGCTTGCAAGAGAAAGCTCAGACTCGGAGGAATGCTCCGATCGGGATTATTGGACCTAAAATAGAGAGAAGTGGGGGTGGATGGAAGGTGGGTCTCCGACATAGGCGATAGATGAGACTGATGGCCTAATCTTGAAAATCTGAGCCAAGGTCAGGGTGATCAGACGGTGTAGGAAGATGGAGTGTGAGCGGGGTCGTCGATCTGAACGAGTGGATGACTGTGATGAGGCTCTGATCGGCTGGTCAGAGCTGGCGGAGCGGCGACAAATGGCAAACGAAAGATTGATGAAATAGAGGTGCTAGGAACTATGGAAAGATTACATGATGGTCCTAAGGGAATCCTGAGCTCCAGGGAGTTGGTCGGTAGTGTCTTTGCCTCGACTTCACTGTGGTTGGTGGAGGAGGCTGCGAGCTATGGCTACACAGCACCTCTCTGACGACCAAAGGTGGTCTCCGTTGCTGTCACCAAGGCAGAGGTATCTAGGGTACTAGGAAGGGGTGCGGCGTGAGCTCCTAAGCTGGGGAAGCGAGTGAAGAATTTATAATCCATCCCAGGTAGCCGGAAGAAACGGGTCAGGGCGCGCGAATCGAGGGGTGGATCCCTAAGGGAATCAACGGGCGAAGGTCTTGGATCCCCCTCGATAATCAGAGCCTTGAATCGAAGAAGATAGGGGTCGGATCGTATCTGGAGAATTTGGAGAAATGTGCGCAAAAACTGGATCCGCGAGGGGAGATCTGGGAGGGGTAGTTGATCGGGGTCAACATTCCTCCTGGATCAATCAGAAAATAGATAGTAAAAAATATTTATAAAATCGATTAAAAATAGTAAATATTTCTAAATTAAAAAAGTGGACGACATGAAAAATATTTGGTATTTTCCTAAATATTTTTCTGTGATTTTTATATATATTTTTGAAAAATAAATTATGGTGTATACAGTATAGTGTATTATATACAAGCATAGAATACCTATGTGTTTTGTACATTTATTTTTAAATTGTTATTTTTACCAAAAATACCCCTATTTTGAATTTTATTTATTTACAACATAATATTTGGAGTTTAAAATAATTTTTGTTTTATTTTTATTATTTATTTACAATTATAAAATAAATATGGAAAGATACATATATAAATGCTTTATGTACAAGGTGAGAGAGATATTTTTATTTTTTTTAATTTGTGTTTTATTTTTAGAAATATATATACAAGGTAATAAAAACCTTTTTATTTTTATTTTTATAAAAATAAAATAGATACATAGAGGTATATATTTACAAGGTTGAGTAGCCGTATCTATCTCTACTTCTTTTATTTGGCGATCAGGCCAATGATTGGCCCTCTCTTGGGTTTAAGTCACTCAATATTTTTTCTAAATATTTCCTTCTTTTTCTTTTGTTATTTATTCTTTTATTTTTTCCCAAATACATCCTAATTATGTAATATTAACAAATGCATGCTTATTGCTAATTTAGTTTATTTACAGCTATTTACATTATGCTTCGCCAAGATATTTAGCTAAAATAAAAGAATAAAGAGTGATGAATGAGGCTTCATCAAATAAACATTTCAAATTTCATTTGAAATACATATTCCTAACATGTTAGTCTAGAAGGGGTCAATTTCGTCAGATCTAAGACTATTAAAACTTGATAGTCTTGATGGATGGGATAGAAGTCTCAAATTATGTTGATTGTGGAATGACATCATGGTAATATTTGATGATCTAAATCCTCCAATGTTTTGGATTAAAAATATCACAAATGAGAAGGGGGAAAGAAGTGTGCGCGTGTATGTTTATGTGCACCATGATGCATACTCGCCATAATTTTAAAATAAAATACAATGTAGTAAAGATATGAGAAAATAAAGAGAAATATTTTGCCTTTTCAATGTTTAAAAAGTGTCTTGAAGATATTTTTGATATTTTAAATTGTTAGGGTATTTTATAAAAATAAATCAAAATAAATAAAATACCACTAAATAGCTAGATAAAAAATAATAATTGGGAAGCGAACCTAAAATACTAAGGTTACTGTTATATAATAGATGGATATCAAAGAGCCAAAATTCCATTATTTTTGTTTTTTAAATTTTAAGAAATTTATTAAAAAATAAGGAGGCTTTTTAGTATTTTTAAATTTTAAGGTATATATAAAATTAGATTAGAATTGTAGAGGACTTGTTTATCCGGTGAAGATAAAAATGTTGGAATTTTTTAATAGAAAATAGATTTATAGTGATTATTATACATAAAATATATTTCTAAAAAATAACTAGCATTCGTATTTCTCCCAACAAAATTACTGTGATTAGATAATGTATATGGGAATACATGATTAATTAGAATTACCATGACATTACTAGAAATCTTAATGACATTATAGCAAGAATTAAATATATTTTTAAAATAAAATAAAAAATGATTTTTCAAAAGTGGGAATGATTTTTAGTCTTTGTGTGATGATGTCCTAATGCAAGTATTCCCAAGCCCAAATAAAAACATAATCCTCAAATGATTTTGAAACTATCAAAGAATAAATTCAATTAATTCAAACACATGTAAAAATCGTGAAATTGATGGAGATTACTCTATCTAGTACAAGCCTATCAAAATTGAAAATACTAAAAATGTTAATAAGTAAGAGATATATTAATTTTACAAGTTCTAGGGACCTAAATGCAAATTTAAATTAAGTTTGTTTTCAAAATAAATAGGCAGATACTCAAGTGAAAATATTAAAAGCTAATTAGGCACTTCGACGGACCGCTCTAAGAAGTCGTCATTGTACCATTGGAAATGAAGGGGCATTTTTACAATTCTTACATCATCACCGTCAAACGGCAGGGGGGGATCAATGTTTTGCACAAAGTGGCCTTCTTCCCCATAGAGTTGACAATGGATGATGGAGGAAGGAGAAAAGCTCTGATGTCCTGGAGCTAGTTATAACACTCAATATCTACTACTCATGTATTTAAAAAGTATATGAATAGGATCATTAGATTCATCTTGAGATGAACCTGTTATTCAAAGAAGAAGTTGGAGGTTAGCATGCCCTTGATCGTTAAGTGCATGGAGGAGAACAAGGCACGACAAATCTCTGACCATTAGAATTATGGGTTCTATTTACCTTTAGTTTCCTTGCCAAGAGCTGTAAAAAAGGCAATAAACAATGGTGTATAAATGTCGAACATGTTCGAAATGAATTAGTTGAAAGAAAGTGTCTTCCTGAAGATCTCTTCACTTACGTTGAGCTGCTTAGTTTCTTAAAATCGTGGCAAGAATAAACGTGAATGGAACTCCTCGAAAGGGGATGGACATGGAAGAGAAGGAAGTCCTTTACCTTGTGAGGAAGATAAGTGGAGGGCGTGGTTGCTGAAAATGGATTTGGTCACGGAAGGAGGCATCATTTAGATGGGTAGGCCTACGTAAATCTCATAAACATGGCCTACAATGGATGGTGTCGAGCAAAATATGGAGATAATGGATGGAGTCGAGTGAAATATAGAGATAATTGAAGTTAATGTAACACACTCCATTCGTGAAATATATATGTAATCTAATGGACTTATCGTCGGGGTAGAATTCAATTGTGTAGATAGACTCACGCCCAGTCTAATTGGTTGAAGATGAACCCACCAAAATAGGGAATTACATATAACGATTATTTAGTCAAGTCCTCTCCATAAATCTTGTCATATTGAATCTCTAAGTCTAGGCCTCGACCTCTATCATGTAAAGGGAATCTCATCGATGCTTAGTCATTTTTTTTACTATTGAAGATGAAGTAAGTTGTTTGGCAATACTTATCTTTGGTTTTATGGTCACCATCTTGTATGATTTGACCCAAGGGTTGTTACTCTTAAAATATGGATTAGTAGGCTTTCGATAGAGCATGGGATGATATTCTAGGATGGCTTAGAGAGGGTGATAATTTTGAGTCAAAGGAAGCAATTAGCCATGTGTATCATTTCTAATACAAGGCCTAAGGAGGAGCATGATCCACTAAATGGTTAATACATGGTGAATCCACAAAGATCCAAATGATGCAAAATGCCTAATAATAGCATATGATCTCAGATAAGTTGGCATAAAATGTTACATCGTTCAAAATTTTAAGCTCTACAAGTTTGTAAAAATCATTTTTATAAAATCATTCCAGGTTTAAGAGAGAACTTTAAGTCTATTTTTATAGCTATATTATACTAATTTGCTTTTTTATGATTTTTATTTTTATTTCTATTTTTTGCTAATAACATGTATTTTAGATATTTTATTTTTGTTGTACATTACATTATACACATGTTTATATTTATGTAAGTTTTTAGCTTTGTCATATATAATAGACAGAAAATCGGGGACTTGACCATGGGCTAAAAATACCCATATATAATGAACAAAGTTTTGTAGTTTTTTCTATTTTGTTTTATATTTTTTATGAAATTGATTTATAAAAGGAATTGAATAAAATTGAAACCAAATGAAAATGTCTTATGAGCGCTCTATATAGAGTACATAAGATGTTATTACATATATACAATTGCTCCTAAAAATCTACTTCATAGATCAACCTGACTCAAAGTATTTAATGTTGTAGAGTATTTCTAAATATGAAGATTAAAATTTAGTTAGTCAGCTTGGAGTTCATATGCTCAAGATATATAATCTGGACGGGTAAATTACAAAAAAGGGCCCCAACTATGACTCAATTCTAAATTACGAGCCTCATTTTCTACTTATAACAAAGAGGAAGATGTTCTTATGTTTTTGTTTCAAATATAGGCATTTATAAGACGCAACAACCTGAATATGTCGATGTCAAACCCTTAAGTTGGAAGTTCAAACCTCTATTTGTTATAATTGAAAAATGAAACCCCTAATTAGGAATTGAGACATAGTTGAGGCCTTTTTTAATTTACCCAATTTAGAATTTAGATATGTGGGAATTTAGGATTTGTCTTCAATTAACATCTGTCCAAGTCATTATTCACAAATTCTTCTATTTTTCTATACATGTTTATCAAATGCATGAAAAATGAGTTAGGTCAAATTGAGTTGTATAAAAACTGGTATGTTAGTTGTATGTTTGTATATGTCATATATAGATGTAGTTTTTGTTTTTATGTACAATAAGGTATGTTCTTCAGGTTTCCTCATTTTTCCTAGTTTTTATTGATTCGATCGAGGACTAAGTCCTCATTATATTAGAGAGGGTCATAAGTAACTCTACAGATCTATTTACCATGGGTTCTCTTGACAAATCTGCATACATATTCATGCATACACTTGATCCTATTATTTACAATGTAATTAGCTCAATTTTCATGTATTAGGTTGGTGAAATTCACCAACCAATCACCTCAATAAACGTGAGATTTGATAGTCCCTTAACACACACAAATAAGAATAATAAATGAACAAAAATGAAACGTATTTCAGTTCTACATAAAGTTCACGAACGTAAACTGAAAATTGAATTAACTAGACCCATAGATCAATATTGTGCCAGAATTTCCTTAGAATTTGTCAACATACTTAAATGTCCACAAGTCTCTATTCAAGTTCACCTCAATAGTCAACTTAAATCCATCATTTCATAAAGCATACGCTTTAAGCATTGAGACTAATTGTACAATGTGTCTAATGTGTTATATCTCCCTACTTAAGTAGATCAAATGATTAAGTTTTACAAACGAACTCTTATCCCTTCAAATTTCGCCTTGTTATTTAGATAATTTGAAATGTTCAATAGTTCAAAGAGGAGTAGAATTTCTTAAGAGTTTGTCTATGGAATGAAATCAACTTTCATTTTTAGCCTTCTTAAAGTATGGTTTACAAAATATGTTGGTTTTTTACTCATATATATTTTATACCCTTTTAAAAAATCATTAAGAACATACTTATATTCTAAAAGCACTTGTAAATATTAAAAAAGAAATTCAAAAACCATTATATATATCATATATATATTTATTCATAAATCAAAAATAAAATGATCGAGAAACCTTAAAATGTGTAATATTTAGCAATAATACACCAATGAAATATCATATAATCACAAAAAAGTTAAATGCATAAATATCATAGGAGTTAAATAATTTAAAAGCATGTACACCTAAGCATCTTACAGATGTGACCAACTACCTGGCTTCCATAATCAACTTGACTTCTTGAATTCAACCTTAGATCTTGCTCAAGTAAAATGAACGCACAAAATAGTTATTTTGAAACTCAAATTTTACAATGCTACTTTCACCAAATTATCAAGAAGTATGGTTTATCACACTCCTTATCTGATGCTCTCTTTTATATGATGGTACGATATTAGTAAGGATAAATAATAGACCAAACTTTAGGATGATTTATTTAACATCTCTGTATAAATGAATCTCCATAAATAAGTGGACTCACAAGAGATCACCATTTTATGATGGTGGACATTGCTCACTAATGATGCAAGGGAATCATAAAATGGCTGCACAATGCATCATGATGATCAAACAAATTATGCTACAAGGTGTCTTATCAAAGAGGAGAAGATAATTTGATAATGTATCTTTGTGCTATTATTATTGGCTTCTAAATATACTTTTTTTGGAAAAAAATCCAGCTACAACTTGCATCAAGTGCTTCAAAAAATCTCCATATGCTCAGATGGTTTGTGATTTATATCATTTGTCATTTTCCATGTGAAAGCGATGAACTCGATGTATTCTCTCTTAATCTGATGAATCTCCTTAAGGAAGTCATCACACTATTCTTATGAAGGAGCGGCTCACGAGTAAAAATCAGGTGGTTGATGCTATAGTGAGCCCTCCTTTAGGAGAATGATTTGTTGGTAGAATATATCCAAGTAGATTCTTTGGAAGCTTGATCATGTTGACAATGATTTTGCAAAGATTTCCTTTAGAATAGATGAAGGTGATACTCATTAATTCCAGGTGGTTTAATTGAAGATACTCAAATGCAGAAGCTTCAACCTTTAGGTCATGAAGTCCTTCCAGATGTTGCTATGATACTCGAAGCATTGGGTTAATACCTGCAATAAGTGACTGATGGATTAAGGATGAAGCCTCGAGCTCACAATAAACAAATAATGGCGAATGAATGAGATTCGATGGGTGAGGGATCTAACTTAAAACTACGTTCACCGTGCATGATCGAAGAGGGACAAATATGAATGATAAAAGGGATTTGAGGTGATTTGATGGCAGAGGTAGTCTAATGATATTGACAAGATTATTTTGGACTGTAATCATATAGAAATGAGAAGGATCAAGAAGGGAAGAAAAGGAGTAGGAACATAAGATGATATATCTAGAAATTAAATGTATGAGTGGAATGTATTGCTTAGGGATCAGGGGTTAATAGAGCTCTGATGTCTTCTCCTCAACTCACGATAAAAAAGGATACTAATGCCAGCAAAGTGGAGCTACATGTTAGAGATTGATCATGGCAATATCGTTTACCTTGACCTTGCTATAACTATGGTGAAGAAGATGGCTCGTGTCATGAGCTCCTATCACACTTGAAGTTCAATTATTGAAGGATTGGAACAAAGTGGCAGATGGGAGTCTAGGTTTGGACATGTGAAGCCTTTATAGTAGAGAGAAGCGGTCTGGTTTAGTATCTTGGATGGGAATCGGGTCACCGAGGGGGCTGACATAGAGGAGAGAGGTTCTTGGAGGTTGTTATTGTAGTTAGAAGAGAGAAGAGGGAGAAGATGTGAGGAAGGAGAATAAGAAGAGGAGATGAAGTAAGTAGAAGGAAAGGAGGAGAGTGTTGAACCTAGATCAAAGAACCTAGGACCACTAGGACGGAGCCACGTAGCACCTTGCACTATGTGGAAAAGTACAACAGATTATATACAACATATAAATAAAAATATAAATTACACTATTACCAATACATTATATTAAATAAAAAGATGCCTAAGATAAATAATGTTTATTAAATAATAAATTATTTTAAAAAATATATTTTATTAAATAATTTAATTATATATTTTATTTAATTAGAGTAATTTATAGGTAATATATCAGTTTATTTTTTTCATTATTTATTTTTACAAATAAACTATATTTTAATAAATTATTAATTTATAACATTAATTATGGTTTATAAATATATTTTTATTTTATTTTAAAACATTATTTAATTATACAAGTAAATACTAATATGTATATTATAGACATAATATACTTATACATTAAGTATAAATATTTTATTTAATCTTTTAGCATATATTTTATTCAATTTATATTTTGTTTAAAACCTGTAAAAAGTCTTTCACTGTATTTTTGATATATATTTTTATAAATATATATAAGTATAAATAAATACATCTATTTACAACATAGGTATCTTTTATCCATTTAATAACTATTTACATTTAATTTGTGTTCCTTTAACTTTTTTACATTCTATTTACTTTATATATTTGTTATAAAATATACGAAAAATGATAAAAATATAGTTGTACATATATCAATAGTACCCCTAAAAAAACAGATTTTTACATCTTAACTCTGATTTTAATGGAAACACCATCATTTTAAAGATAATTTTATGTTGAATAAAATGAAAGCAATTTTGTGAATTTTAAGATCATATGGAGTGGATGTGAAACTTTAAATATTGATTTTATGTCCTTTTCAATTTGTTGTTTCGTGATATTTATAAAAGATACCATTTATGTTGTATTTTTATAAATTTATGTGCATTATAATAAACAACTTTCATGATGAAAATAATTAGTCTGAGTTGATCAAAATGATAAAAAAATACATGAAGTTATAAAGTGAATATGTTGAATATTTACAAGAAGTAATCTATATTTTTGATATTCTTATTGATTAAGACCCCATCATCCCCTACATCATTCTCTTGTCGACCAAATCAATATTGATCTAATCTCAAGGTTTAGGATTAGTCTATACATGTTTATATATTTACATCCTTCTTCTTTTATTTTAAATTTTCTTATTTATTCTTTTTTTAGTGTAAACATATGTTAAACATACATCTTTAACAATTGATTTATTTTGTTAATATATGAAAAGTAGTGATTGTTTACCTGTATTTCACCAAGGATTAAACAATATAAAAGAATAAAAAAAATGAATCATGGATTCAATCACTCACTAGTTTCTCTTTTATTATTTATCAATCTAAATTTTAACGTTAACATTCCATTGAATTTGCAACTTTTGATGTTAACTTTTATAGTGATCGGTCTACTTTGAAAATGAAGCTATTTAGTTTTGTCTTCTATTTTCCAACATGAATCGTTATAGAAAAAATTAAAATGTTGAACCAACTAAATACGGCTTGAACTTCTGTAAGGAAAAGATGGCAGCAGATGGCGCTTTGTCGGTAGTTATGAAGTTCGTTTAAGCATCATTTAGGTTTTTACTTGCATTATATAGAAGAGTGGGTTAGCCATTTATCTTTTGGCCTAAACCATCCTTAATGTAAGGTTAGATACATGCATATGATATTAACCTCCTAAGACTTATTATAACTTTGAAGGATCGATGCATGTTATGATATCTTTGAGGAATTGATGGTAAAAAATGAAATTTAGAATTTAAGATGAATTTGGTATTTTTCATCAAAAGTCTAGTTAAAGGTGTTGCAGTATTAGAGGATTCTTTCATGAACGATCTATAAAACTAGATGTAGATAAGAAATGATCAAATTTCTTTTTGGGTCATTGGTGGAGATTGTTATGATATGGTATCAAATTTAGCATGATCGACCTTCATTCCAATTTATGATATGATGTGTCCCAACACTATGCCTTTAGGTATCATGTGGTTATTCTTTTTGGTAAAAAAAGAAGAGTAAATTTTATGAAAGTCCCTAAAATTTACACTCTAATTCAATGTAGTCCCTGAACTTTTAAAAGTCACATTGTGGTACCTGATGTTTATCAGTAGTTTCAATGTGGTACATCCGTTATCATTTCTTTAACTTAGCCGTCAAATTTTTTTTTCATGGACCATCCGCTGCCATGCGTTGGGTCCATCTCTGTGGGGCTCCAGATCCTCTGGTCGGAAGTCGTGCTCGCCAACTTCTCTGGCATCTCTGCCCCGTCCTCCGGTAGGCCCTCTACTCCAACACCCGCATGGGGATGTACGACATCCTCAAGATGACATGATCGTCCAGGGAGGATGGGCACCTCCCCTTGACCTGTAAGATCGACGCAGGCCTCATTATCGACGGGATTGACACGATAATGGGGAACCCCATGGATGTGGTGATGATCCACATGCAAGCGGATAGGCAGTTGTCGTTGGAACAGCGGAGGAACTAAAAGGTTGTGGGGGACGCCATAGAGAAAATAATGAAGGGTGAAGAGTTGGGGTCCTATGGATGGGGTCATCTCTGACGATGAGCAGGGCTATAGTAGTGACGATGTCGCAGCTAGCGATGTATGACCAGACAAAAAAGGCACTGGTGGTGATTAGGGGGACGAACTGGGGATGCACATGGGGCGAGCTTCGTTGCGGGGCTGGTGGTGGTGGTGGCATCGAACCCAGTGGATGTTATAAAGACTCAGGTGATGAACATGAAGGAAGGGTAGTATGCGGGCGTCGTGAACCACATCCAGCATCAAGCTCGAATGAGAGAGAAGTCCTCATTCAAGATCACATTCATGGGCATGAAAAACTGATTTTCGGCAACCATCCATGCCCAAACACCATCCACAAGCAGCAAGTGTATCTTCCACTTTCGTTCTTCGACACTTATACAAAGAGAGAAACCCCCATGTTGTGGGGGAACCCCAAGGTTTCTTAGATGGGGCGTGAAGGTGGAGGGTGATAAATCATAATTTTTTATCTTTATTCTATCATTTTAGCCTTAAAAACCCTAGTAAATGCGATGCATTTTATCATTCATGCATATTTGTGTAAATAGAGTATAAAATACTATTTTTAAAGCTAAAATTTTAGAATAAAGAGAAGAAAAGAAAAGGAATAAAATATTGCAATATTTTATGACCCGAAACCCCGAGACCTAGGCATCTCGATGACTAGGTCGACAAGGAATAAAGTAGGGGGAGATAAAGGCCAAAATCCAATAAAAATACCTATTTATTTTATTCATTTTCCTTCATTTTTGAGACCTATTTTTAGTTCCACTTTTTATACTTCAAATAAAGAAACTTTTTACATAAAAGCTGTAGATAATTAAATATAGAAAAAATACAAAATTGGATTCATCCAAAAATAATGTACATATAAAAGTTATGAGCTGAATAAGTTTCCAAAATCTCAACTTCCCAGACATGTATCTCTCAAATAAAAAACTCGAAATGTATCAAAATTAACTTTAATTGTATATAATTTTTAATAAGATATTTAATGAAGGTGGTTTCATATTTTTTGGAGCTATGGTTTGAAACTTTAGTTTTGGACCCCTATTGTATACCTATAGTGATTAAAATATTCATTTTATTTATTATTCATTATTTTTATATTTTTATATTTTTATAATTTGTAAATATTATTTATAATATATGTACAAATTAAAACTAGAATAAAATACTAAATAAAAGATAAAAATAAAATACTTATATACAATACATTGGTATAATACCTATAAGTATACCTATATAGATTATACATTTATTTATTTAATTGTATATATCAAATCAGAATAATACAATAAAAATATATTTAAGTATAAAAAATAAGTTATAAATATATAAAATAATAAATAAAATTAATAAAATTAAATATAAAAATAAAAATCAAACATTAAAATATATCGATAAATATACCTATATAGCCCCTAAAAGGGAACTTGTAATTTTAAACCTCTAAAAAATAAAATCATAATAAATTAATTTAGAAAATAATAAAAAAAATTATTTTAAAACCTAAAATCAATAAAATGAATTATTTATTTTAATTTAATTTACAAAACATTTATTTATTTTTTATCTTTTTGCGGATGATGTGGCCCAATCAGGCCACGCCATCCGTTGACCGTGGGTCAACTCCTTGACCCCAGGTCTGTGACCACTGGACCTACTACTGCACCTGTTTTCTTGGTTTTTTCATGGTCAGATCCTACACCATTTCGCCTAGGTCCCTTCTTGACTTTTTTCCCTCGTACATTGAGCTTACACGCCAAGCCTTCACATTGAAGATTGGAGCAACGATTCGCAAGATCTACATCGTTCTTTGAGCCTGCTCGTCCTCTTTTACAAAAACCCGTCCAAACATCCATGGCGAATTTGAACCCTCCTTTGACTGTTTTCCCTCTCCTTGGCAAGCTCAGGACTGGAGCTCGTGACAGGAGTTCCTCAAGCTCCTAGAGGCGAGGTTAGGCGGCCGTAGAGCGGCTTCCACCACTTCCGGCGGGCCACCACCGTTGAGGACCATCATAGGCGTTCTTAGCCTTTGAGGTTCGTTTTTCCTTATTTTTCTTGAATTTTCTTATTCGTCGTAGCCTTAGGATTCGACTAGAGCCTTCCAATTCGATTCATACTCATTCTTTCACCTTCACCACCACCTTGCCGGAGCTTGCTCCAGCGAGCTCCGTTTTCACCGTTCCCAACAACATTCTGCCTTCTGGAGGATTGCAATAATTTTCCAGTGACCCTCTTCATCCTTTTTTGCAGGTCGACACAACCTGTAAGCTGTTGGAGCCATTAGGAACCCGCCGGAGATACCTGGAGCTTCCTAGCTCCTCCGCCTTCGCTAGCCACCTCTGGTGGACGTCGTCCACTTCTAAAGTCACCAACAGACAGAGGAGGACCCCCGGAGTCATTGCGGACATTTTGAGTGCTTTAAGGACCACAGAGGAGGCTGATCGGGGATGGGGAAAGTCGCCTTCACCGGCGTTCTTCCCTGTTCTTCCCATAGGCTTGGACATCATTCGATCAAGGCCTGCACACCAGATCTCGCTAGCGCCATTGGATCATGCCCCGCTACACATCGTTCGTTCTTCGGGAGCGATCTAATCTGGCCCGTTGAAGTCGAATTGTCATCGGCTCACCCTGTGCCACCATGTATTAAGTGATGAAGGTTGCGTCGTATGATCTCCAGGTCGTAGGTATTTTGCATATTTGCCCCGACCAATTTTGTATTTTTTATTAAGAACTAATCCTTCATTTGCGTTATTTATATTTTGTAGATTTTGCAAGAACAACCCCATAGTTTTAGTAATTATGATTGGGTCTTTGTCCACGTCACCTTACGTTCCTGACGCATGAGGCGTGGGAATTTTGTGCGGGGGCCCTCGTTATTTTTGTTATTTCGATTAGATCCAGAAACTTTCAAATGTCGTATAATATTTTTGGTAATTTTGCAGACTAGCCCCCCAGGTTTTTGTTAATTGTTATTTAGTCCCTGCTAGGTCACTGACGGGTCTGTAAATCGTGCGTGTAAAAGATTGTGTTTTTAGCTTCGAGTGTGAAAATAAATAAATGCCGTTCGTTGTAGGCGGTGATCGGAAATAGTCAAGAAATAGCCACAAATTTTATTCAATTTTAATCAAGTGGTTTTTATGTTTATTTTACTTGGGCAAGTCCCAAGGTCGATCACAAGGAGGAAAAGGAACAACCTAGAGATATGTCTATCCAATTTCGTGTTCGGTTTTCAAGGCGGACTTTTTTTGGAATTTTCAATGCAATAAAGGGATGCAAAATGCAAATTCAGTCTATTTTAGGGACTAAAATGTAAACTTCGATCAAACAATGTCCGAAAAATACGAAACTTGGCCACAATGTAAACGATGATGAAATAAATGCACTGTAATGTTTTTGTAATTTTTGGATGCAATATGAATTTTTTTATGATTTTTTAAATGCAAACAAAATGATTTTCAATATTTAATTATAATAAATATTAAACCTACTTATTTTCAAGAAATAAAATTATTTACGATCTATCACTAAGTGATGGATCCCAGAAAAATCCTAAAGCTTGAAAATGTGGGGTTCAATACCTATTAAAAATTAGATACTAAAAGATGCAAGATGGTTTTTACAGGGCAAATTATGCATGAAAATGCAAAGATTTTTGGGCACAATGTTGATCAAAAATAACTCTACAATATGTGATTTTTTGGGGATTTTTTGAGCAGCGATTAATCAACTAGAAATTTCAGAGCATAAGATGGGCAAAATATGCTAATTTTCATCAAACAATTAATTATTAATCAACCATTGTTCACAAAAATACCTACATTATGTCAAAATGTAGAGAATTGGATGAGGAACATCATGCAACTTTTTAATAAATAAAATGATGTCTAGAAGAGGTTCAAAAACTAAGGGGAATACAAGGTTGTAAATGCAAATATAATAAAATGAAGAAATATGCAGTAGGGGGGCCTAAGTGTAATTACCTAGATTATGTGGGCGAGAGTGCAAATTACCCAGAGGGGCACGTGCGTGGCACGTGCCCTCTGGAGGCGGGGGCTTGGCGGCAATACGGAGAAGGACCCGGGGGCATCTGGCAATTTACCCAATGGGCACGTGCTATGCACGTGACCCTGGGCTTTGTTGCAAATTCGAGGAGATCCGGGGGCGATCTGCAATTTGACCACGGGTGAAGTTCCCTCCGAGCGCACGTGCCTCGCACGTGCCTCGCACGTGTGCGGAGGGCCTCGGGCTCCGAACCCGGCCGCTGGCGGTCTGGCGAGGCGGAGGGGGAGCCTTCTTCCAGCCAAGGCTGTGAAGGCTGGGGCGGAGCACCTGGGTACGCTGCGGTGGCGAGGGTGGTGGTGGACTCCGGCCGTTCACTGGCTGGTGGAGGGCCTACCCAGGCGGAGAAGGCGCTGATGGCCTGTCGGAGAAGGCGACGTCGAGGCAGAGGCGAGGCGTATGGGCTGGAGTTGCGGACGTGTCGAAGTCGGAGGCGAAGCGTTTGAGATCGGTGGAGATACGGAAGAGGGATGTCGGCGGCGTTGGTTGGTGAAGCTGCTGGATAAGATGAGGTCGGCGAAGCGTTCATGAAGCGGTCGTAGGCGATGAAGCTGCTGGAGATGGAGGTGTCGATGAAGCGGTCGTAGGCTCGACGGCACGGAGGTGGCCGGAGCGAAGGCAGCTCGCGCGAGGGCGGTGCACGGCAAGGCGTCGCCGCCTTGGATCTCGCCGCAATGGCGACTCACCAGTGCTGTCATCGCCGTGAGGAAGGCCAAGGGGTAATCGGCGGATACGGGTCTGGGGGGTCGCCGTGGTTCTTTTATAGAGAGAGGGGTCGAGCGGGTGCGAGGATAGTGGAGATGGAGGGCGGAGGACTCGGGGGTGCGTTGGTCGTTGCGAGATCAGAGGAGGGGCGGCATGGTTGTTGCGGAAGGAGGCGGAGAAGTCGGGGGAGTCCGTTGGGGAAGATGGGTTCGAGGCCGTTCGATCGGCCGAGATCGAACGGCCCAGGATGGGCCAAGTGGCGGGCTGGAAACAAAGGAAGGGGGCGCACGTGCGGAGCACGTGCCTGGGAGGCACGTGCGACGCACGTGTGTCCTTTAAATTTTTTTTTAAACGATATAAAAAAGGCCCGAAAATAACTGACACGTGGCGGCCTCTGGGGCTGCCACGTGTCAGCACTAGAAAAAACAGAGATAAAAGATCTTGTAAAATCAAAAAATAAATATCAAATGACCTCGGATCGAAAATGTTTTTTCACGAAAAATGCTCGTCTCGACGAGATCTACAACTTTCATGAAGACATCAAAGCCAAAATCGGTCAAATGTAAAAAGTGAATTTTTGGGGTATCCCATGTACATAGAATACCTTGATTTTTGGGTTTTCTAATTTTTTTGTTATTTTTAAACAAGATAAAAATCCGAAAAAATATAGAAAATTCAAAGATAAATAAAAGACACTTAATTCTAATTTTTTTGGATTTTTATTGATAAAGAAAATATATACATAAACTATAGGTCAGAAAAGCCGCGAAAATACACAATGTACACAAGAGGCCCAAAACCCAACTTTCACATACGAGCTCCGATTCACTTGAACTTGGTCTTGTTTTGAAGGTAATTGAATGTGCATTAGTTCAAAAGTGATTAGGATCAAATCGGACACTGGATGGGGAAGATATGTGGCATTTAGTCCGAAAATCCTGAAACTAGGGTTTGGGTTTTTGGTCCATTTAACAGGGTTAGTGATTTTTTTTGTAAATTTTATTTATTCTTGTTAGTGTTGTGTACACAGTGGAGGTGGTTTTGGGTTATTGGTGTTACCATGAAGGAGTTAAAAATAGGGGAAGTTAGGCTATTTATAGGTCAACTTTGGCTTGGATTTTTGGCTTCTTATTTTATGCAGAAATTAATGCTAAAATGCAATTCTTATGAAATCATGCATGAATGCTAATTATGCAGAATAAATGCAAAAATGCAGTTGATTTTGAGGGGCTTGATCTTAATTAATGAGACTTAGAGTGGTGAATCCGAGATTCATCATCCCCCTATACTTAAACCATGCTCGTCCCTGAGCATCAAAAAGAAATGCCATGAAGTGAAATGAGACCGGGTTCCATACCAAGACCATGAGCTGAAGGTGAAAATGAAACTAAACTCGACCTTTGTATTAATAGTGTGGCGGAACTTCTGTGAGACTTAGAATTTTAAAATCAACAGCCCTCAAGTTCTACACATCATTGTCACAGATTCAGCTCAGAAGTCATCTTAGATCAATCCTCTTCCCAAAGTATACCCTATGAACATTGAATAACCGACTCATGTGTGTGAAGGGTTTTAGCTCTTCCCATCGAGAATGCCAGACTACCATGCTCCTCTCCTCTCCAGTAACTCGTCCTCGGGGAGTCAGGTATTTCCTTCTAAGGTCTGTCGCGCTGTGTTCACAATCGAATGAGGGAGAAGTTAGAAGAAAGAGAAAAGAACTGGAGGGTGGCCAGTGTAGTCACCTCTCTTTGTGAAGATGGCCAGTGTAGCCGAGTCTTCACCAAGATCTGCAGGTTCTTTGAAGCTTGGACCTTTTTGGTCGAATTTTTATTTGATAGAATGCTTCTTTGGACTTGGAATTTTTGGTGGTTCTGCTTGGATCTTGTTGTGCCCCTACGGATATAGAATCTTTTTGTTCCGTACATTTTTTTGGGGTCTTAGAAGAAATTGTGCCCAGCCGTCCATCCCTTTTCCGAAGCTTTATTTCAACCCGTACTCCGGTCTTTAGATTTCTACGCTACCAGAAAAGAGACTCACACAGTCTTCCAACATCCCGTCTGGGTTGAGCTAAGTACATAGTGCGAGAGTGCGAATTAATTCCCTATTCCAGAGTTGTACCCAGAATGAAGAGACCAGTTTAGACACTAAGAGTCAAACGCTGTACATTGTCATGTGGAACTTAAGGAATTAAGTCAAAAAGACCTGAAGCTCTTAAAATCCTATTTCTCGGTGAAGTTCCTCTGAAAATTAAGTGGATTAAGGTCAAGTTCAGACCACTCTCGGTTTCGTCCCATAACTCGGTTCAGAACCCAATGACTTTTCATAGATGCAAATGCATGCGGTGCTGGATGAAGTGCAGGTGTGTGAAATGCAGACACAATTTTTTTTGAGGGATTTTATTTTTGATTTTTTTTGACATTTTATGCAAGGGATTTTTTATGCAAAAATGGATAAGAAGCCTTCTTTTTTTTTCAAAAAAATTTTGGGCAAGGTTAGTAGAAAACTCTCTTTCTTCTTTTTTTTCTTCTTGTTGTTTGTTTTTTTTCAAGTTAGTACCGACCCCGTAAATACATATAGACTTACGCGAAAGTACGAGATATGGGTAAAATATATACAAAGTATATATACATACCCCCCTATACGTAGCGAGTGATGTGTCCTCAGAGCACAAGAAGCGTAAAGAAGACATAGCTCGGGCTAAGCGTAAGAGAATGATGGAAATGGAGTGATCGGGAGAAGGAGTGTGACGAGAGAAATGGTATATACAAATGGCATCGGTCCCCCCCATACTTAGGCCTTAGCCTAAGTAGAGGAAGAAGCTGTACAAGGGAACCGATGTGGTCGGGAGGGAGGGTGGTTAGCCGATGATTAAGGCGGTTTTCGGCTGATCTTTTTATGATCCTGTGGTGGGAGATCGTAGTGATGAGTCGGAGATGAGGCATATGATTCCCAACTATGATCAGTGTCATCCTCAGAAAAATCATGATGGATAGATGAAGTGTTTGAGCCAGATGAAAGATATCCATCATCAGAGTTATCCTCGGAGGAGTAGTAATTGAAAGTGGACATACTCCAAGTATTCTGGTCTTTTTGTTTCTTCAGTTGTTTCCTCAGACTTCGTTCCTTCTTGGGGTCAATCGGTTAGTCCTCAGATGAATACTTAGAAGCACCGATCTCAGTCAGCTCATATGAAATAATTCCAGTGTACTTGAAGAGTGCAGGAGCATCAGCTTTGGATGAGTAGTAGTTAGGAACGGGAGTTGTCCAATGGGGATTGAATTTTGGATCCTTGCGAAGATATGGCTTTAGAGCTGCCGAACAGACTTCACTCATGTAGACCATCTTTTCCGGACCTGATGAGGGATCATCAGTTGATTCCTCTTCCGAAAGGTCAAAGGTGAGTCTCTTTTTATTTCGTCGTGAAGGTGTCGGTTCACTTGAATATCCAGATGAATAGCCATTAGAATTCTCCTTGGTTGGTACTCGGTCTGCGTGCTTGTTCTTAGTCTCCCAAATGTTTGAGCACTCTCGATATGGGATGATTTGGTCAAGATATTCATAGAATGTTGCTCCAGGGTGTGACCATGCATATGTCTCTGGATCGTAGTAGAAAGATTTGTCTATTTTGAGATCCGCAGGAATTGAAATACTGGGGAGAGTCTCTGCATGTTCTTTCTCAATTGATTCGATGTTGGCGCATTCCTGTGTCGAGTTGATGTAATCCATGTAGTCAGAGTAGGTTGACCCAGGGTGTGCTCATGCATAAGTCTCCGGATCATATAATTCATATACATGATTCTCCATTGTGAGAGCAGTTGGGAATGGAGCAGGGGGGAGATTTTCTAAATCAATAGTCTCATCAACAACCGCTATCTCAAGTGTGGCTGCGGGGTAGGGATCTTCTACCGCTTCATGGTTACGGTTGTCGGGGACTTCGTGGGTTGCCTTAGAAGATCGTGGTTCCTCAAAGATAGGGTCAGATCTAAGTGCTTCCAATGCTGTGAAATTGATTTCCCGAGTCTCACAATCAATACTTGCCTTGGCCAATGCCAAGAATGGCTTTCCGAGAATGATTGGAGATTGGGTGAATTCTCCTTGATGCTCAATATCAATGATCGTGAATTCTACTTTGAGCGGAGCACCTTGGAATTTCATGATGACAGAAATGATTCCTCTCGGCCGTTTTATAGATCGGTCCGCTAATTGAATAATCTCTCGTTTCTTCTTGATCGGTCCGAGTTTGAGTTCATGGAATACAGAGGTCGGGAGGATATTAATTGGTGAATCGTAATCAATCCGAGCATGGGTGAAAATTGTATCTTTGATTTCACAATCAAATCTGAGCAACCGCTTTACTATGTGGCTCTTGGTTTTTCTCCTCAACACCAAGGAGGAGGCCATTGACAAGATATGTCTTTCAGTCTTTGTTTGTATCCTACCCAACTTTTTCATAGTTAATTTTTCCGTTAAAAATCTTTTAAGGTCGGGGAAGTGTTCAATGGCCTGTAGAAAGGGAAGTTCAAAAATCAATTTCTTTCCTAGTGCTTCCCGTACAGTTGGATCCAAATTCCTCAGATCGTCTTCAGTCTCAATTTTTATGAAATTTTCTAAATTTTCATTTTTTGTGGTTTTCAAATATTTCCATTTTTTGGTATTTTCTGGGTGGTGTGGGGGTGTGGGGTGTTCTTCAGATGAAAAGGGGCTCTGGTGTTCAGGGTGAGGGTCAACGACATAGTCATTTTCAGAATCGTCCCTAGCTCCCTGAATATCCTCAGAATTTTCAATCTCAGATCCAGTTATTTCCTCATTCATTTTACTGTCCGAGCCACCATAGAATGCGATGAATCGATCGGTAAATTTTTTAAATCTCTCCTCTATTGAATTGAATCTTGTTTTTATCCTCGAAATATCATTCTCAAAATTCTGTTCATGATCAATAATGAGAGCACTTGGTATGCATTCAATAATTTCATCTTCCATTTTCTCATTTGTGTTGAGAGGAGAGTTTCTCGGAGTGGAGTTAGTCCGAGTAGTGTTTATTCCTTTGATCTTGAGTGGTCGGATCTTGGTATTGTGGGGTCAGCATACAGGGCTCATGTGTTTCTATGTAGTCAGTCCAGTCCTCTGTATGATTATCATGTCTGAAGAAGGGGTTGTCATGGTCAATCCAAGATGATGATTGTTCATTAATGTTCCAGGGCAGGGTCAAAGGACAAGGTAAAGAAGTGTTCAATTCGATAATGTGGTTGTCATCTCCCAGGAATGATGGATTGATGTTCACTGAATATGATGGATGAATTGCATGATTGGTGTAGAGAGGATTGATATATGAAGAAGTGGAGACCTCAGTCGGTTGTTGATTTGTCAAGTCCGAAAATAGAGGATTGTCATTAATGAAGCATATCGGATTCGTTAAAAGAGATGGTGGTTGAGAGTCTCTTGGAGGAGGTATTTTGGGTCTAACCGACACGAATTCATTTTCATAGTATAGCTCTGATGAGTTCTTGATGATTTTTGAAAGAGTTGAGAAGAATGAGGGGTTGGATCTACGAGTGTTTTTGGACAAGAGTTCCATTATCAAGAAAAGAGGAGAGAGGATTGCACGGGATAGTCAGGAGAAATCAAATGTGCGGCTATTGATCTTGAAATCGGTTTCACGCACACCAATGCAAACACAATTCAAACCCCGGGTTCACCAACGCACACAATGAAGCCGTAAGAGCTCGGCTTATTATCTTTTCGATTTTAATTGGTGATAAATTAATCTTGGCAAAAATTTAGCGAGCTGAGATTTCGGATTTGGGCTCTATCCTTAAGTGTCGTCTCGCGCTCACTCAGAAAAAATAAAATCATCCAAGGTCGGGGTTGCTCTCCCGCAGAAATTCTTGATTTTATGGTTTATTAAGATCGGCTATAGTTAGCACTCCCAATTTTAATTATCACTGAAGAATTTAAATGAGCACAAATACACGTCTACCGTCCAGTCCCAATTTTCTTTTGATTTATGTGATAAAACAAGAAGGAAGAATTCGGGAAAAGTCGATGCACGTGGAAAACTATGATGAATGCTCAGTTAGAAGACTTACAGTGAATCCTCGCAATCTCCATGTAGGATGCTAGACAGAATTGAAAAATTACTCTAAATGTATGCAAGCCGATGAAAAATCGCACCTAAGCAGAAAGTTCTATTAGCGGGGAAGAATTGAATTAAATTTGGCTAAGTTGAACGATCTATGTGCATCTTGATTAATGTGAAGTGTGGCTTAAGATTCTACGAGCACAATCAAAAATATAAAAATGCTCTAAGAGTTGTATATGCAGGTCTATCCTAATCGCCACTCAAGTCGGGCCCCACCCTCTCCGGAGAGTGAAACAGGCCACGACACACCTTAAATAGAGTTCAAAGTCTTTTTACATACGCAAGAGTCCAAACGGACACCGCTATAAATGAGCAAAAATAAAAATGTGCGAAAATAAAAAAAATAGACTCTACGCTCTCTCACGACTCGACTCGATCTTAAATTAGTTGCGGTCTCTTCAGATGTCGGTGAAGATGCGTCGGTTTCTTGAAAAACCGCTCCACGTGCGTAGGGTACCTCGCAAGAAAAATAAGAGAGAAAATGTAAGAGAGTGACTCAAAAAATAATAAAATAAGAAAATAAATGCTGAAAAAAATTATGGGATTTACAATGAAAAATTCGGGGGTCAGACTACCCGAATTCAGAAAATCGAACAAAAAATTTCAAAACACAAAACTAAGTTGTTTGCCTCCCCGGCAACGGCGCCATCTGACGGGTCCGTAAATCGCGTGTGTAAAAGATTGTGTTTTTAGCTTCGAGTGTGAAAAGAAATAAATGTCGTTCGTTGTAGGCGGCGATCGGAAACAGTCAAGAAATAACCATAAATTTTATTCAATTTTAATCAATTGGTTTTTATGTTTATTTTACTTGGGCAAGTCCCAAGGTCGATCACAAGGAGGTAAAGGAACAACCTAGAGATATGTCTATCCAATTTCGTGTTCGGTTTTCAAGGCGGTCTTTTTTTTTTGAATTTTCAATGCAATAAAGGGATGCAAAATGCAAATTCGGCCTATTTTAGGGACTAAAATGTAAACTTCGATCAAACAATGTTCGAAAATTACGAAACTTGGCCACAATGTAAATGATGATGAAATAAATGCAATATGAATTTTTTATGATTTTTTAAATGCAATATGAATTTTTTTGTAATTTTTGGATGCAATATGAATTTTTTATGATTTTTTAAATGCAAACAAAATGATTTTCAATATTTAATTTTAAAAAATATTAAACCTACTTATTTTCAAGAAATAAAATTATCTACGATCTATCACTAAGTGATGGATCCCAGAAAAATCCTAAACCTTGAAAATGTGGGGTTCAATACCTATTAAAAATTAGATACTGAAAGATGCAAGATGGTTTTTACAGGGCAAATTATGCATGAAAATGCAAAGATTTTTGGACACAATGTTGATCAAAAATAACTTTACAATATGTGATTTTTCGGGGATTTTTAGAGCAGCGATTAATCAACTAGAAATTTCATAGCATAAGATGGGCAAAATATGCTAATTTTCATCAAACAATTAATTATTAATCAACCACTGTTCACAAAAATACCTACATTATGTCAAAATGTAGAGAATTAGATTAGGAACATCATGCAATTTTTTAATAAATAAAATGATGTCTATAAGAGGTTCAAAACTAAGGGGAATACAGGGGTGTAAATGCAAATATAATAAAATGAAGAAATATGCAGTAGGGGGGCCTAAGTGCAATTACCTAGATTATGTGGGCGAGAGTGCAAATTACCCAGAGGGGCACATGCGTGGCACGTGCCCTCTGGAGGAGGGGGCTTGGCGGCAATACGGAGAAGGACTCGGGGGCGTCTGGCAATTTACCCAATGGGCACGTGCTATGCACGTGACCATGGGCTTTGTTGCAAATTCGAGGAGATCCGGGGGCGATCTGCAATTTGACCACGCGGTCACGTGCCGAGCACGTGACCCGTGGGTTGGTGAAGTTCCCTCCAAGTGCACGTGCCTCGCACGTGCACGGAGGGCCTCGGGCTCCGAACCCGGCTGCTGACGGTCTGGCGAGGCGGAGGGGGAGCCTTCTTCCGGCCAAGGCTGTGAAGGCTGGGGCGGAGCACCTAGGTACGTTGCGGTGGCGAGGGTGGTGGTGGACTCCGGCCGTTCACTGGCTGGTGGAGGGCCTACCCAGGAGGAGAAGGCGCTGATGGCCTATCGGAGAAGGCGATGTCGAGGCGGAGGCGAGGCGTATGGGCTGGAGTTGCGGACGTGTCGAAGTCGGAGGCGAAGCATCTGAGATTGGTGGCGATACGGAAGAGGGACGTCGGCGGCGTTGGTTGGTGAAGCTGCTGGATAAGACGAGGTCGGCGAAGCGTTGATGAAGCGGTCGTAGGCGATGAAGCTGATGGAGATGGAGGTGTCGATGAAGAGGTCGTAGGCTCGACGGCACGGAGGTGGCCGGAGCGAAGGCAGCTCGCGTGAGGGCGGTGCACGGCAAGGCATCGTCGCCTTGGATCTCGTCGCAATGGCGACTCACCAGCACTGTCACCGCCGTGAGGAATGCCAAGGGGTAATCGGCGGATACGGGTCTGGGGGGTCGCCGGGGTTCTTTTATAGAGAGGGGCCGAGCGGGTGCGATGATAGCGGAGATGGAGGGCGGGGGACTCGGGGATGCGTTGGTCGTTGCGAGATCAGAGGAGGGGCGGCGTGGTAGTTGTGGAAGGAGGCGGAGAAGTCGGGGGAGTCCCTTGGGGAAGATGGGTTCGAGGCCGTTCGATCGGCCGAGATCGAACGGCCTAGGACGGGCCAAGTGGCGGGCTGGAAACAAAGGAAGAGGGCGCACGTGCGGAGCACGTGCTTGGGAGGCATGTGCGGCGCACGTGTGTCCTTTAATTTTTTTTTAAACGATATAAAAAAGGCCCGAAAATGACTGACACGTGGCGGCCTCTGGGGCTGCCACGTGTCAGCACCAGAAAAAACAGAGATAAAAGATCTTGTAAAATCAAAAAATAAATATCAAATGACCTCGGATCGAAAAAGTTTCTTCACGAAAAATGCTCGTCTCGACGAGATCTACAACTTTTATGAAGACATCAAAGCCAAAATCGGTCAAATGTAAAAAGTGAATTTTTGGGGTATCCCATGTACATAGAATACCTTGATTTTTGGGTTTTCTAATTTTTTTGTTATTTTTAAACAAGATAAAAATCCGAAAAAATATGGAAAATTCAAAGATAAATAAAAGACACTTAATTCTAATTTTTTTGGATTTTTATTGATAAAGAAAATATATACATAAACTATAGGTCAGAAAAGCCGCGAAAATACACAATGTACACAAGAGGCCCAAAACCCAACTTTCACATACGAGCTCCGATTCACTTGAACTTGGTCTTGTTTTGAAGGTAATTGAATGTGCATTAGTTCAAAAGTGAGTAGGATCAAATCGGACACTGGATGGGGAAGATATGTGGCTTTTAATCCGAAAATCCTGAAACTAGGGTTTGGGTTTTTAGTCCATTTAACAGGGTTAGTGATTTTTTTGTAAATTTTATTTATTCTTGTTAGTGTTGTGTACACAGTGGAGGTGGTTTTGGGTTATTGGTGTTACCATGAAGGAGTTAAAAATAGGGTAAGTTAGGCTATTTATAGGTCAACTTTGGCTTGGATTTTTGGCTTCTTATTTTATGCAGAAATTAATGCTAAAATGCAATTCTTATGAAATCATGCATGAATGCTAATTATGCAGAATAAATTCAGAAATGCAGTTGATTTTGAGGGATTTGAGCTTAATTAATGAGACTTAGAGTGGTGAATCCGAGATTCATCAGTCACGTGCCCGATGCACATGACTTTGGCAATTTTGCAGATATTTTTATAACCTTTGGTTTTTTATTATTTGTGATTAGTCCTAAAATATTTTTAATTGGTTATAATATCGTGGGTACTTTACACGCAGACCCCTAGACTTTTGCATAATTACGAAAATACCCCTTTAGGGTTCGATTTTCTATATGTTATCTCTATTTATTTCATGCACTTTTAAATTCTAAAAAATCCTAAAAAAATACCCTAGCTTCATGTTGCATTGCATTTCCACATCATATTTTTATTTAACATTTTTGCTACATTTTAATATTTATAAAAAAATCAAAAACTTGCATTTTCATCACTGTTTGCATTGGAAAATACATAAAAATTATAAAAACTTTTCGAAAAATTCCCAAAAAATATATTTTGTGTATTTGGTGCCTTTTACCTTCACGCCAAAAATCACTAAAAAATATAAGAGAAAATTCAAAAAATAGAAAAAACACTAAAAATCTCTAAAAATATATATATAATCCATGAAAACCCAAAAAATATAGTTTCCATTTCTAAATTTTCTATATTTTATTATCTTTATTTTAAAATTAATTTGGAGAATTTTGGTTACTGCTTAATATTTTTCATCTCCATTTTAATCTCATATATTTATTTTATTCCCTGATTTGAGTTTTTGTAACTTTAAAAATACCAAAAAAATTAGCAAAAATATAGAAAAGTCACAAAAACATTAGAAAAATATAAAAAGCACAAAAATATTTAATTTCATATATTACTTTTTTACCTTTTTTAATAAATACATTATCTCTCTTTTTTCGCTTATTGTATATATATATTATTTTATAGGAAAAAAGATACAAAAATATAAAATATAAAAAGAAAATACAAAATCAGAAAATTAAAAAAAAATAAAAATATAAAATTAAAAATTAAATTAAAAATTAAAAACCCACAAAAAATAGCACAATGATAGACAAAGATCATCACATTATTTTTTGTGCATTGATTTGCTCTGATCTACCATCTTCTCCCTGTGTTCAACCTCTACATGCTTGCACACTATACACATCCATTGTAGAGTTACAATAAAGTTTAATTGCGGTTTGCTTTTCATTGTTTGATCTATGTTGTGGGTTAATTGTTGAGAATTTGGATTTCTTGCAGGTCGTCAAAGCGACTGCGTCTCCGCCTTGTGTGAGACGTACTTTAGACCCGTGAAAAATCCACTTAAACCGAGGGGAAGAAAGCAAACTAGTTAGGTGTGACCGGAGGAGGAGGAGATGACCAGAGATAGACATTAAAGGGTATAATGGTCCATGAAATAAAATTGACGGCTAATTTAACAAAAAAGATAACGGAGGTACCACATTAAAATCACTAATAAACATTAGGAATCACATTGTAACTTTTAAAAGTTCAAGGACTACATTGAATTTAAGTGTAAAGTTCAGGGATGTTTATGTAATTTACTCAAAAAAGAATTAACCACTGTATAGGTTTAAAGTATGCCTAAATGATGAAAACATTCATTGAATGAATTCCTACAGTATGATAAATCATCGAAAAGAACTTCATTTATTCTCCCATTATGTTTGTGAAAATGATCAATATACCAAAATACATCTGAATGTCAACAAAATGGTTAAAATGTCAAGTGAAAGTTGTGGATTCTTGACCTTGGAGATGACTATCCGCCTAATTTTATGGAGAAAATATTAATATGACTTTATTTCTTATAAATTAACAACCTAAATGATGAAAAATAAGGGACGTGATTTTTCTTTGTGGATCTATTCAAAAAATGGTCGTCTAACATGAACAATATAATATGGTTTTCAGTCACTAATAATCGGAGAACAAGTCAACAAGAGCTGATAAGCTAGCCTAGTAATCGTTGCGGTGACCAACTCTCCATTTGATCAATAATCAACCTACAATATGATGAATAAATCAATGCGATATAGATGTCAGTCAAAATTTATTATAACTATACAAAAATATTTGAATAATTTGTAAGTAGAAGAGTATCGAACACATGATGCGGACTATATAGATTGAGAAATTAATAATTAAATATTTCTAATTAATATTAATTTCTTATTTACTTTTTTGTCTTTTTCTTTTTAGATTTTGGTGGGTTTTTAATTTTATTTATATTTTTTGGAGTTTTAATTATTTTAAATTTTTTAATTTTTAATTTTATTTTTCTTTTATTTTAAAAAAATTTAATTTCTTTTTAATTTTTAAAATAAAATATCTAATTATAAATATAAATATTGATATTATAGATAATAGAAGTAATATATAATGTATATATTATATATATGTTATTATATGTTTAAATATATTTATAGTCAAAATATAGAAAAAAAGTATTTTAGTGATTTTTATTTTTTTCTCTATTTTGGTAATTTTCATGCAATTTTTTATTAATTTTTAGGTATTTTTAAAGTAATAAATATAACAAAACAATGCATAAATTAAATATCCTAAAATTAATAAATATAAATAGGTCCAAAATTAACCTAAAACTATTTGTAATATATAGTATATTTAATATAGAAAATTCACAAATAAAAATTTATATTTTTTAGCTTTTCCACTAATTGTGTTCTATTTTTATAAAGTTTTTAGGATTTTATGATTTTTAGGTTTTATATTTTGTATTTTCTATGGGTTTTAATTTATATGGTAGAATATAATATAAGATAGATAATATATTTTTTGGGATGGAGAAGTTTTTCTAATATTTATTGATTTTAATTTCTAAAGAGAAAATAAAAGCATCTTTTTATATTTTTAATAAAAAGGAAAATTAGGTAAAATTTCAAATTGAAAATTATGCGAGTACAAGCATCATGTCAGGCACTTAAATTGATGTTCCTATAATTTTCATAGCAACAAGAATATTTAATATGATAAATATTCACAAAATAAAAAAAGACACAGTTCAGCAGGACCCAAATGCAAATTTAATAGACCATTAATTCATTTAATAATAGGTCCATCAAAATTATGGCAAATATTGCAGAATTACTAGTACCTCACATTGTACTACATGTGAGATGCGCTTGATTAGACTAGAGTGTGAATACAAGAAGGTTCAGGGTCCACGCTGCAATATTACCTAAAATTATGACACATAATTAAATATTTACAGGACTGTTTGTAAATCACAAACAGTGAGAGTGGTTTCGTATAAATTTCCCCTAATATGCATATTGATGGACAATTAGATGCTGATCACTTAACCACATGTCACGCTCTGGACGACCGATACCCCTTCATAGATGACCAGTCCTGATTAGATCCAAGGTTGAATCTAACAGTTGATGGAGGGCTTGATCCAATGATGCAGATTAGAGTTAGCATGTGTTCTTCGTCGAACGATGTTGAGGAGCTCTAGAAGAACTAGGAAAGAACACATGCTCAACGAGCTTCAATATCACATCTCTCGTGACATCAGTCTCCTCCTGTGATGTTAAGGGTCACAAAATGCTCCTAGGAGGAATCCTCTATGACTAAGGTGCTCAAATAAGTTCGGGCCTTACTAATACTGGCCTGGAGCTGGAAGAAGGGGAACAACACCTGGGTATACTATGTCGGTTAGATTCGACCCCAGGAGTGGTTCCTTGAAGCAATATCCTGCATACAAAGCAAAGGGGGATAATGGCGAAGCTCTTTAGCACTGTATTTAGTGGAATCAATAGTGAATGGAACAGGGAGATACATCTATGGCGACAGGTGGAAGAAGGATATGGGGATCTCGTTCTGTACAAGAATGAGGTGATCCAAGTGATTGAGGAGGTGTAAAAGTGATCAGGGAAGGAAATGGAGGCGGAGATGGGTTGAGATAGGGTGTGTAGCATGGTAAACACGGCTGGAACTCTCAAGCTCCATTGTACTGAGGTCTTAGAAATCAAAGAGAAACTACACTAAATGCAAGAAATAAAAGACCTAATTAAATGCTGGAACGAAAGGCCAACGAAAAAGAAAAAAAACATCTCATACCTGGTTGAGAGGCCAAGGAGAAGAGGTCGTCATGGTGTCTCAAGAGAGGGGTGGATCTCCCTTTCCACACCGACTTTCTCCACACCGACACCAGTGGGGTGAAGCTACTGTCACTAGATAGCTTCATCACACATGGATTGGGGTTACAAAAGGGTAGAAGAGGATCAAACTTGCAAAAATGGTGGAGGGGTATATATAGACATGGTCGTCGGCTGACTTGCGATGGAGATGGTGTGTAGAGGAGAAGTGGTTTGTGAAGCATATCTAAGGGGCATGGAAGAGTGTTATGGATGCTACAGATGGTGAGCTGCTCGAGAGGAATGGAGGCATGGAGGAATGCTAAGAAATTGGAGAAGAGGGGCACCTAATGACTCTAACAAAGTTAGAGCTGGTGGCAGGACAATTGACCGGGGGGTAACTCTCCTTGGCTTCCTATTGGTCCATGTAGGAACAATAAGACAAAATAAAAAATGGATATTTACACCCATAACCTTGAGTAATTTTGTAATTACAATTATAAACTTGCATAATCTCGAATTACAATAGGAGCCCCGAATAATGCTTAACTCCTACATGACATGACCTTGTGTTAGCACCCATCCGTTTTTCTTTTAACAGTGACAGAATCCATCAAATGCGAACCATTTTCACCCTTTAAGTTCAGAGTAATTAGAAATGATGCCACTTCCCTTCTTTTCCATAAGAACCTCCCCCCTTCTCCTCCTCCTCCGGGCCTTCCTCTAGACTGCCTCTAATCTGTGCTTCTCAGCCCCCCACTCCCCTCATGGGATCCTCCTACGACCTCATCATAGTCCCCTCATGATTCTCCTCCTTCTCCTCCTACTCCTCTACTTCCCCTTCCCCCCACCAACTGGTTGTCACCACACCTACATCGTCCAGTGGCATCCCATCTCCATCACATGGTCGTGCTCCTCTCTCTCCCACACCCTCTCCCTCCTCGATGACATCCACCCCTCCTCATTCACCCACCATTTCCACCCCTTCCCCTTCTAGCATCACTGCCAGGACTCTACACCCATGCCCTCCTTCCTCCTACACTAGGACCTCCACTCAACCTACTTCTCCTGCCACCAGCCCGACCCCATCTCCCACTTCTACCTCGCCTTCTTCCTTGACTGTCGCCCCATCCTCCTCCTTGGTGACCTCCACATGATCGGCTTCTCCCCCTCCCCCACACCCCTTCTTCCTCCACTAGGACCTCCATTCCACCAGCTTCTCCTCCCACCACCCCGACCCCCTCTCCCACATCTACCTTGCCCTCTCCCTCGATCGTCTCCTCGACCTCCTTCTCGATGACCTATGTGGCGATGCCCTCCGTAGGACCGACTGCTACACTCCTTCCTCCTGCTCCCCCCCCCCCCATTTGCTCCTCTTGAGAGAGAACCATGGCTTCGAGAAGCGCCAGTTCGACACCAAGGCCAGATTTTGTGACGTGGGCATCACTCATGATGTCGTCATGGAGGTCAGGGGACACAACTCCAAGATGAAGGTAAAGGTCAACGAGAGGAGTTGTGGGAAGGTGGCATCGCTCTGTCCCCGTCACCGAGGTGTGAACATGCTGAGTCAGTGGTGGTACCAGGCACAACAGAGGGGGAGGTTGTCGGGTGTTGGAGAAGGAAGGGGGAGAGGGTTATGGCTTTTTTATTTTTTCTGAAATATATTAATTATCGTTGGATATACCATGGGTTAGATATATCCAATAATATGATTAGATTTGTAGGAAATTAACGGAGCGTTATGGGTGTGAGACAGAGTGACTATTCGAGGTTTCTTGTGTTATTCACGATTATTTGAGGTTATGATTGTAATTACAAAATTACTCAGGGTTATGGGTATAAATATCCTTAATAAAAATAAAAATACTTATTAATTTCATAATAAATAATAAATGATTTTAATAATTAAAGATCAAACCATGAAAATTTTTCATATTTTTCATATTATTTTATAGATATTTTTATTTATTTTTACTACCTTGTTTGTATTATTCTAATATTTACATGTATAATTATATGTATATTTATCTGTATTTTAGGTATTTTATGTTTATTTTGTATTTTAAATTTATATTATCATATGTACATATTTTTTATATTCATAATATAATTAAATACGTCTTTATGTATTTTTCCTTATTTTTATGATTTTATTTACATACATAAATAATTGTATGGATATACATTATTGGAAAAATATTACCTATGTATTGTAATGTACTATTTATTTTATGCATTTTTTATTTTTGGTTTTTTATGTTTAAATACACAGATACATAGTACAATGGGACCTCAGAATGCTGACTTACGCATCTTAACTCCATTTTTAATGAAACCTTCATTTGATAAACAATTTAAATTGGAGTAAAATGAAGCTGAGTTTGGTGAATTTTGAGCTCATATGGAGAAGATATTGATATGTGTAGTTCGGTTTGCAGTTTTTTCATTTGTGTATCCCAGTTGCACTGTCCATTATTCTTGTTGGCAATTATTTTGTAATTTTGTATTTTTATGTATAAGTTTCATGTTTAAAACTTCATTATTTATAATGTGTAAAATGAAGAATAAAATAGAGTCAAAATGTCTATTTACATTGTATAGACTTAGGGTTTTTATATACACTATCTGGTCCTTATCACCCCCTACTAAATTCCCCGTCAATTTGATCAATATTGACTCAGTCTCGGGGTTTAGGATCATTCAATATCTTTGATAGTTCACTTATTTTCTTATTATTTCTTTATTCTTTAACTTTGGATTTAAATTGATATAATTTTGTAATACTTACATATGAATAAAGACTATTAACAACTCCTATACTGGTTGTAAGTGGGTTTTGTAAGAATCAGGACAGTCTGTAGGGAAGTACATGCACTTAACAGGTAGTTAATCTTTCAAGATTTGCATTTTCACCAACTAAAACTGTCAAGATAATTCGGCCAAACCTTTACAGCCCTCACATGTAGAGTTGGTGAATTTAGGGTTTACTCTTGCGTTTGTTTTGTGTCTGTCCGTTTGTGTTATTTTATGTACTTACACATTTTATACCTCGATCTACTAACATTCATCCATTCTTTTTCAAGATGTCAGGATATTGGTCATCATATCCAGGTCACTTCTCTTCGACTATAATCCGATCATCTTCACCTTCTTATTCCTCCTCATACCCCCGTCCAGACCACGAAGTAAAAACTTCGTCTGACTTCTCCACTTCTTCTTACTTCTAACCTACCCCACCTTCTTACACTCTTGACCCACTTCCAACTTCGGCTAACTCATCTTATAGTCGATCGCTTGCTAGAATCAATGAACAATTTAAAAAGCAAGCCACTACTAAGATAAATGATTGGCAGAATTATGTGCCCCCACATACCTCATTCTCATCTTAAGTTGGGACTGGACAACAATCCACATATACACATCCCGACTTGAACTTAGGGTATAATATGGTCAATCGAACAAACCAAATGGAGATGCTTGCACCATATGATCGTCCTAACTTAATTGACCCCAGTAATCAAGCCTATGTTGACCAGCCTTCATGCCCCACATTCGGAGAGCCTACACATGCACGAGCTTGAACTCATGAGCTATAGTTACCAACCCCCAATTCATTGACTCCATTATTCGAGGCTCCGACCAATATCTACCATTCGGACGTTCCATACTCAACCCAGTATTACATGCAAGAGTCTAGGCATGTTGATTATGAGACTTCAAGATCTCAGCAGTATCCTCCGAGTAGACAAAATGCTTCGATGATTTGCTATGAGGACTCTTTGGAGGATAACATTTCTAGGGTTGTGAAGAGATATGAATTTATTGAGGATAAACTTAGAAATGGCATCGATCAAATCATTTCAATTCATTCCAACTCAGATATGGAAGTGGAGAATGGAATAAGCGGATTCGATGTTGAAAACTCAGAGGATACAAGGAAACACACACTTTGTACAGCTAGAGTCCATTCTACCTCCATATCTACTAACCACTTACCTTCCCTCCTTCACCTATTTAAAACAACAGAAAAATCAAAAATCCCAAGAAGATCAAAAACATCGAAAAAATAGAAAAATTCATAAGAATATAATTTAAAAAGACCTAAAAAATTAGATCCTGTCCTAAGGGAAGCACTCGATGAGGAATTGATTTTTAATCTTCCCTTAATAAAGGCCATAGATCACTTCCCCGACCTCAAAAGATTTGTTAGAAGTAAATTGATGCCTAAGAGGTCGGGCAGTAAGAGGATAAGGACTGAGAGACACATATTATCTATGGACACATCCTTGGTGATGGGGAGAAAGACTAAGAGCCGCAGAGTGAAACGGTTGCCTAGGGTTGAATTTGAAATCAAAGACACTACTTCTATCCATGCAAGAATCGATGATGACTCGCCGATTAATATCCTCCCAACCTCCGTGTTTGACAACTTCAAACTCAGGCCAATCAGAAAGTTGAGAGAGATCATTTAGCTGGCTAATCGAACTATCAAATGGTCGAAAGGAACCATTTCAGCCATCATTACTTCACAAGGTACTCTACTCTAGGTAGACTTCACAATCATTGACATTGAGATTCAAAGAGAGTTTACCCAGTCTCCTATTATTCTCGGGAAGCCATTCTTAGCCTCAGCTAAGGCGACTATAGATTGTGAGTATCGGGACATCGACAGCGACACATATGTATAAAACACACCTCCTCGCTCCCGCAAGAAGGTTCGTCACAAACCTTCTTGATCCTTGCATATTCTCACTCCTCCTTGTATATATTTCTTTCTTTTATTTCCCTCCCTCCCCAGTGATTCGTATCACTCACCCTGGCACCATATCATTTCATTTTATGGCTATACTTAGGATGACCAGATCCTAAGTATAGATGGGAGAGTGACCCAAGTCTCTTCTTCTCTTCTCGTCCCTTCTCTATATATTCTCCAGATCTCATCAGTTCTTACACTCACTTCTGTCCTAGACTTATGCTGACCAGAGCCTAAGTATAGGGGGAACCGATGCCCGCCATTTATACATTCATCCATTTTTACTCGTGGCCTCGACCGCCCCATTTTTATCTTCTTCTACACTTAGGCTGTCAGAGCCTAAGTATGGGGGCGGATCGACTTCTGTACATTTTGTTATTTTAGCTCTCTTACGCTTAGCACGAGCTATATCTTTTCCTAACTTCTCATGCTCTGAGGACATAACACATAATAAGTATAGGGGAGCGTGTATATATTACATAAATACATTACCCATAGCTCATACTTTCACGTATTTTTATATATATTATGCGATAATTACAGGGTGGGTAAATTTGGTAAAAAATTTGTAAAATACATGTATATTTGTATAGTATGTATATTGTATAATTTGTATAATACTTGTGTATAAATTTGTAAAATACTTGTAAATAATACTTTTGTTAGAAAATAAGAAGTATACCAGAAAATAATAAAAAAATTAAATAGGGGCTTCATATTTGCTTTTGAATATCATCCTTGCATTCAAAAAAAATGTCTTGCACTTAATTCATCTATATAGCACGTCATATGCATCTCAGTTGCTTATCTAGCATACGTAAAGTGAAAAGTTAGTTGGTTCTGAACCAAGTTATTAATAGATGTCAAGGATGGATTTGATTCGACCTTAATCTACCTATTTTCAGAGGAACCTTATAGGAACTGGAGTTAAGATTTTTAAAGTCAAGTGACTTAATTCTTTGAGTCCGCAAGTCTATGTTCGCATGTCATCTTGGTTGATCTAAGTAGAATATTTCGTACACACGCACGATTCTTTTAGTCAGTGACCTAACTTTGACAAGCACCATGCACGTAGCTCTTCATTGATGTGGTGGTGAGGAGGTAGAATCCTTTGGATTGGAGTAGTACACGGGTGGAAACATCCGTCCTCCTCTAGGTAGAGTAGTGCATCTCAACCTAGTCTAGTGGCGTCGATGTCTAACGATAGGATGTTGTGGTTGCAATAATGCTTCAAAAGAGGGATAGTCTACTAGCTCAAGAAGAAAAACTCCTGATGTACATGTTGCACCTTGTATATAGTTCAAAAAAAGAGAAAAAAGCAAAAAAATAAAAGAGAGAACACCAAAAATTTGGAAATGTTTGATTGAAAATAAAATGATGGTCGGAGTATGTATATTTTCAAGGCATACGCTTCAAAGCCTCATATCATGGAAGCCTGCAGCTGGAGACTTGGCTACACTGGTCAAGCTCGAAAAATATGTGACTACACTGGTCATGATCCATTCTCTTATCTACCCCCTCTTCTTGAGTTGTTGCACTTGAACTTAGAAGGGAATACCCCGCTCCTCGAGGAAAGAGTTGCTAGATCGGGGACTTAGAGTTATCTTATTAGAGGAGGTTGTTTCTTTTCTACTTCTGATGTGGAGAGCTATATTTCACTTACACAGTACAAGTAAGATTCATAGTCATCAGAATTTGCATATGAGGATTTGATCAGACCTGGCTGTTGAGGAGACTTGAATAGAGACTTGTGGAACTTAAAGGCGCTTAGGTCTTAAATTCAGATCCCAATGAAGTTACACCACATTATAAATCCAAAGGTCGAGTCAAGCTCCTTTTCATCTTTTGTTCATGACCTTGGTATGGAACCCAAAATTATTTCATTTTTACATTTCATTTTAGTTGTTCAGGGACGAGCAAGGTTTAAATATAAGGGATTGATGAATATGTGATTCATCACTCTAAAAGTCGAAAATAGAGCTTCGGTCCCGAACAATTATGGTGCATATTTCCTTTTATTGTGCATTATTAGCATTCCTGCATTTAGAATTAATTTTTGCATTTGAGCATGCACATTTGCATTAATAAGGAGCCAAATTCACTTGTACATATTCACATGTATATTAGCTAAATTCACATATTTGTATCTATTTTATACTAACTCCAAAATCCACTAAAATCAACTCTATATTGTATATATTACTAACATAAATAAAGGAAAAGTATCACAAAAATACTAGTAAAATTGGCCAATAAAATCCGAGCCCTAGTTTGAGATTAAGAACCTTAAAATGTTCATATCTCTCTCATATAGTGTCCGATTTAGGTCTACCCATTTTTAAAGTAAAATATTTCAAAGACCTTCAAAACAAGACCAATTTCCTACAAATTGGTTTCGTATGTGAAACTTTGGTTTTGGGCCCCTATTGTATATTGTACATATTGTTTAAAATACCCTTTATTTTTATCTTTTTATTAAAAATCCAAAAAAATATTATATTAAGTTCATTCCATATTTTATCTAATTTTATTATGATTTTTCTCGAATTTAAAAATGACAAAAAATGCAAAAGATAAAAATATGGTGTTTTATACCTATAAGATACCACCCAAAAATACTTTTTTTTTATAGATGACTTCTTTTGATTTTCGGTCCTTTACAGATGTTGTAGATCACATCGAGACGAACAACTTTCGCGTTGACCATTTTTTTATCCTTTTTGTTATTTCTTTTTTATTTTTATTTACATTAATTTTTTGAATTTTCTGGGAGCGACACGTGGCCGCTCCTAGAGCTGCCACGTTTCACCCCCAATTTTTAAGTTTTATTTTTTGTGATTTTTAATTATTCCTTTTTTATTATTTTAATAATTACTTGTTATTTATTATTTTCATTTTTTTAAGTTTTGTTATTTTTTACAACATGATCTCGTCCCCACGCACCACGTGGCTCCATCTCATTTCTCTCTCCCTCTCAATTCTCCCTCTTCTCACGCACTCTCCCCCTTTCATTTCTCTTGAAATCGTCTCACACAACCTCCCTTATCTTCTCTTTTTCTCTCCAACTTCTCCCATGCATGCAACGTGGCCCACTTTACTCTCTCTTCTATCTTTCTCTCTCCCATTTTCTATCTCTCTTTCTTTAACGTAACAAATTTTCCCATGCATCTCACGTTCTCTCTCCCCCTTCTCTTTTCTCTCTTTCCTCTCCCTCACCATGCCAAACGCAACTACCCCCACATCCCTCTCTTTGCATGGCGCAGCCTGCATCTCCCTCATCACTTGCCTTACACGGCCATGCGCAACTCTCTGCACCCATATTCTCCACGATCTCCATTCTTCATATCTTTGGTTGCATCTCGCATCGACCACCTCCACCTTGTGTGACCTCCACCTATAAAACTCCTTCCCAGCCAAATGTCCAAATCATTCACTCTTCTCCTAGATAAGAGGCCACCAGCTTCGGTCACTCGAGTTGTGACAGACCTCGGGGCTGCATTGAAGGCAACGACGGCCCGAGTTAACTCCAGGAGAGATCTGTGGATAATTCCTCCATGTTGAGAGCACCCAAGCTTGCGAAGCTTCACTACACGCTGGCAACTCGAGATGAGAACAGAGAAAAGGCCTTCCGAGCCTTCTCGACATTCCCAGCCGTCTCCATCCACCCTCCAGGTAACTCCTTTTCCCCGCTCTTTCTTCTCTTCTTCTCCTTGTTCCTTGACATTGCAGATCTTCGATACCGCCTCTGACAACAACTCCGCCAACACCCTTGGAGCATGCGCTCCTCCGCAGACCGCACTCCAGTTGTGGCCTTCTCCGCCAGTTGTCGACCTCCTCCACCCTCACCCAACCGTGCCCACACTCCTCGTCGTTGAAGATTCCTGCAGGCTCCTGCTGCACCTCTACCCTAGTTGCCGAGCGTAGCCCAGCTGCTCCTAAGCCTGTAATCGCCTGTAGCCACCAACTCTGTCCCTCTACCCCTGCGTGTGCACCTACGGCCCTTGCTCTCTTGTGCGCAGAAGGAGATCCACATGCTCATTGTTGCACCTACTCTGACCAGCCGCCTAGCCCTCTAGTGGCGGTTCTGCGTGTGACTTTTAGCCCTCAACCGTGGCCCTCCATTACTATGTCGGTGCCTCCTGAAAGCGACACCATCGCTCTCCAGGTCATCGCACATGTGTGGCCCAGCTGCCCCTCCCCTTCTAGCCGCAGATCTCCGTCTAGGCTCGCGTCCTCGCCATTGCTCGTGTCCTCGGACCCCCAACTCAGCCACTGCACCCCCACATGCACAGCCCTCGCCGAGCTCCACCGCTTGACAGCCCTCGGTCTGCGTGCCGCCCCTTACCTCCTCCTTACGTGCATAGCACGTGAGAGCAGGGCGTATTTGCAAGAAGACCCTCATGCTCTCTTCAATCACGCGCAGGTCCCCACCAAGTGGGGATCACGTGCCGCACATGCTCTTTCTTAGTGAAATTGTGTTGAAATCCTTGCATCTCAAGCATATTACGTCGAGGCCCTCCCTACTCCAGCACGTGCAACACATGCTTCCCACTGGGTAATTTGTATAAACACCCTTGGCGTATAGGTAATTGTATCTCAGTCCTGGTGCAAGTTTATTTATCAATTTCAGTTCATGTATTGTGTTCACACCCCTGTGTTTGCACCTTAATTTGAACCTGCATTTGACATCTTTTTATCTTTCTGAAATTTACTTATAGTAGAAGAACTCTTTATCTATCATTGTGGACATTGAATATGATTTTAGGATTTTGTTTTATTTAATTACATTATTATTGTGGAAAATAGCATATTTTATCTACTGTGTGATATTTAAGTGGTATTAAACTAATTATTACTCCGATAATTCTAAAAAATTTAAAGTAGCTAGAGTTTAAGTTGTTTTACAATATTCCAAAATTTCATTAGATTTTCACATATATCGAGTTGAAAATAATTGAAATGGTGATTTAAGTAATTGATATTTAATTATTTACTCACTTAGTATTTTTAGGAACTAAAAACTGTTTTGGATAACTCTCATATAGACCTATCTAGGATAATAATTTCTGGAAAATATTAATGGTTGGTATTTATTAAAATTAATTTACTCAAAATCATCTAGTTTGCATATTTTATTCATAGTTAATTCATTTTGCATTGAAAAATTACAAAAAAAATTACAGTAGACTAATTTCATCACATTTCACATTCTAGCCAAGTTTCATCTCTTTTGGACGCTTTCTGAATGTAATTTACATTTTAGTCCATGAACTTAGTCCAATTTGCATTTTCCTCATATATTACATTTAAAAATACTAAAAAATACTTCTTTGAAAACATGATTTCTAGATCATCTTTAAACTAACCTAAGGAGACAATGGCCTCCCTCAGTACGACCTCGGGCTTGCCCAAATAAAAAAATTGATCACTTGTGTTTAATTGAGAAACTAATTAAGTGGTTTTTGACCAATCCGAAATTTCCAACCTACAATGAAATTCGAACATTAATTCGATACTATTAAAAGGGTGATTCTCGGGTTAATCAATTGTGCATTGCAAGAACTAATTTTTTGTGCAATAATTTTCTGGTTTTTATCTTTTTGAGGTTTTGAAAAAGATTTTGAAAGTTTTTTTGTAATTTTGAAATATTTTTCAATTTTTTAGAATTTTTAGAAATTTGACTATTTTTATGGTATTTTTGAAAAAAAGGAGTTATTCAATTCTCAAAGATTTTATATATATTAAAAAATAATTTCATAAAATTTACGAACATATATATATATATGTGTTTTATTTGAATAATTTTTGCAGAGTTCTTATCTACATGATTTTCGAAATAATTTGAAATATTTTTGCAAACCTTTCAAAAACTTATTCTACAAAGAATTTTAAAAAAATATTTTTACAAATAATTTTACAATTTTTTTACAAATATTTAAAAGAACTTTTTTTCAAATGGTTTGAAAATATTTTACAAAGATTTTTCGAAGGTTTTCAAAATATTTTTCAAGAAAATTTACAACTATTTTCCAAATCATTTTGCAAAATAATTTCAAATCGGATTTACGAAAAAAAATCAGAAATATATATATATATATTAATAAGATTTTACTATTTATAGTTGATTTATTGTATACCCTTACCTAATATAGTATTTTAACCATATTATCGAAAAAATGAAAGTACAAGTTATGACTGCTGTATATATGCAGTATATATGATCCCCCCTATACTTAGCTCGAACTATGTCCTCATAGTGATTGAAGAGCAATAAAGGAAGACATAACTCGTGCTATAGAAAAGTCTATACTACAACGACTCAAAATAAAAGAATTAGAAGTTGATCATCCCCCTATACTTAGGATCAACCAATCCAATGTATAGAAGATTATCCATAAAGTAGGGATGATCGAGAATTTGAATTCACAAAAATCAACAGCTCAACTTGTCTCCCTCTGTACTCAGTGTAAAATACCTCTAAGTATAAAACAGATTATACACAAGTGTGGAGACAAGCGAGGGGTTAGAAAAGAAAAAAAATAAAAGTTAGAGAACGGACAAAATCACTCCCCCTTTACTTAGGTAAAGACATTCTTAAGTATAAGCAACGACAGGAGTAATGAAACAAAATGAAGAAAGAACACTCGACTCATCCACCTCCCCTATACTTAGGATAAAGCACATCCTAAGCAAGGCAACACACATGGATCGAGATGGATGAGAGAAATAGGAGACGGAAAGAAAGAAATAAAAGGAATATATACATGCTGATAAGGATGTACAATATTCTAGAAGGTAGAAACTTTACCTTCTTGCACCACTGTTGAGGAATAGATCTGATAAGGTGTAAGTCTATATCGGGGGTCAACTGCTAATGAATCCCAATCAGGATCAATGTGGTGGATGTCCTCAGTGGTCTTAAAATGGAAAGGCATGAACTCATCAATGGAAGAAGTATGGTCAAGCTAGCTTGGGAAGTCTCTCCTTTCTCTGCCCTCCATAGTAAAGTATCAACAATGTAAATTTGGCGGATCTCATCAACACGTCTCTACACACAAGAAGAAGGATTGTAGAGGTCTATGCTTTCCGAGTTTTTTCCCTTGAAGAGAAATTCTTAGGTCTCAGTATCGTCCATGGTAGAACAAGTCTCTCTGCTTTCAGCAACTAGGTTATAGTCCTTTGAGACGGCTGACAAAGGTAGACTCTCATTAGGGGTGGGTTTATGTGTAGCAGGAGGTGCATCAATTGTCTCAATCACAATGCTCTCATTATGGGAATGAAAGTGTATCTCTCTAGATCTATAATTAGCAACAGCCTTCACAATAGCAATGAAAGGTTGAATCAAGATAATTGGAGTGTGCTCCACATGGGTGGAGGTCTCCAAAGGCAATACAATAAAGTCTATAGTGTAGCTCATGCCCAAGATTTGAATGCCAACAGTTTCAAGAATATCCTTTGGCATCTTTATTGATCAGTCAATAAATCGATAAATCATCTTGGTTTTCTTGAGAGGCCTGAGATTGAGTTTCTTGACAAGTGAGGAGGGTATTATATTAATCGATGCAACAATGTCAAGGAGGGTGTGATCAAAGTAATGGTTCGAAATGGCTCGTCTAAAAAAGGGTGTACCCGTGTCCCTTTTCTTATTACGTAGACTATGGGTGATAGCGTGGGAAGTGGCCATGGTAGGAATGTGGCGCTCAGTCTTGTGGCATCTCTTATTTCTTTTGGGCGCATGCAAAAAGTCCATGTCCTGTCTAAATGGGGCTTCAATGATAGATTTGATAGTAGCCACCACGTTGGGGTTTATAATTTCTTTTCGTCCCAATAAGGGAAGAGATCAGAATCAGCATGTATACAAGGGTGACTAGAAAGTTATACAAGGTCATCCTTTATAGGTAGGATGGTGGGAACTGTGGTATGTGAATGTGTGGTCAAAGGTTGTGGCATAGGCAACCTATCCTCACCATCTGTCCTGGCTAGATGTCTCCCATTATTCTCTTTTTGTAATTTTACATTTTACTCATTTTTAATATTTTGGGCGACAGTTTTCTCTTATGGGTGGCCTCTCGAGACTCAAACATGCTAGAAGGTGAAGCTCCAATGTGGTTCTTATTTTTTTCAGTGAGGTTCCCTATCCTCTTCTATATTTGCTCCACTAATCGGGTCGCATAGTCAAGAGTGGGATCAAAGGGAGGAAAATCCAACAACATAGCACTAGGTGGGGGTGATGGTGGTTAATGTAAATATGGTGTTGGGAATTGTGGAGGTGGGTACTCAAATTTAGGTTATTGACTTTACCGATATGGAAACTATCCTAATTGATATTGAAAGTAGAAGTGTAGTGGCTTCCACTACAACCATACGAGAGGAGGGTCATTCTCGATAGGTGGGTTTATTGGTATATATATGTACAAAAAGGAAAATCCAGAACATAGTACTCGTGACAAAAAGGAGATGCACTGAGTAGAGCAAAATGATAGAAATCCGCAAAGTCCAGATAAAAGTTTCTCCAGTCAGCCATCTTGACTTTCATGAGGCAGGGATTGGAGAGATCATGATAGTCAAGTCAAGATAGGAATAGGAAAAGGTGTAAATGCATTGAATGACCAAACAAACACAAAACAAACACTAATACCCATTAATTCACCAACTCAACACTTTAAAGATTGTGAAGGTTCGTTCTTTTATCTTATATGTTCTAGAGTTAGGTGACAAATTTGTTATTTACAAGATCACAAGCACGATCTCCTCGAATCATTTTTGTTCAAGTCGGTGGAGAACGCCTACTCAAACACAAGACTACTTCAACTAAGGTTTAAGACAAGCACTTGAAGTAATATCAGGACCCAAAAGTCAATCCAAGTGCTTATGACACAAGTCTGGGGTTTCAGGCTCTATTCCTTAAGTGTACGTGCCTCACTCGGTTAGAAGTGTGATTGTGACAATGAAGCGGATACTCTCCCCAAAACATAATGTTATTTGTCGTTGCATTTCTTTTTAGGGTCAAGTTTTAATTAGTAGTCCTAATTTTATTTTTTATCACTTTTTTTGGACTTTCTAAAAAAGAAAACGTCTAACAAATTTTCCAATTGCTTTTATTGCTTAATTCTAAGAAATAGAGACAAAGAAATTGAAAAAATTAATGCATGTAAATTCATGAATGCAAATGGTAGAGATAAGGATGTGTACTTGACTCCAGCAGTCTACATGCAAGATGTAGGATCCATCCTAGTATGAACTTTTACTCGGGAAGCACATATTTATTAATTTGACTAAGTCGAATCGATTATAAAATTCTAGTAAGTGTTTAAACATAGTGATGAACACAGAGATCGAGGAGGGACCCTACTTCCAATCTTGGAGGATCTGTGGTGCCCGACAAATCGGGACTGGCAATCATTGTGTCTAATTCTTTCATTGCTCTCACATATCCTCAATCAATGCACATCAACAATTAACCCACACTAATGCTTAATCAATGAATAATAGAGAGCTAAAATTTATTTTACCCTACGCAATGATATGTATAGTATGCGAGCGTAGGTATCGAACCACAAAGGAGCAATGAGAATAGATCACACAAATCGACTAAAAAACAATAAATGTTTTGGTATTTTTATAGGGTTTATTTATTTTTTGTGGTTTTTCTAATATTTAGTGGGATTTTTTAATTATAAATTTTTTTATTTTATTTTAAAATTTATAAAATTTATTTTTTATATTTTATGGATTTTAGTTTTAGTTTGTTTTTTTTACATGTGTAATACATATACACAAGTTATATAGATAATAGAGATGCTTTAATGAATAAATAGGATACATATATATATAATATAAAAAAATCAGGGAAATATCCTAAGTTCAATCCTTTTTATTTTTCAAGGGTATTAAAAATAGTGATGAGATAATGCTAATATAAGTAACTATAGCATTATATAATGTGGACTAGTACATATATAAATACATCTATAAATACTCAAAATAGTGAAAACGAAATCTTATTGTATTTTTTATAATAGTGAGCAATAATTTATAGACAGATTGTGTTGGAATTTATATCTAATTAACTCAAAAATTTCCAAAACTATTTTTAATATAATATATTTATATAATAAATAATATAAAAACCTCACTTTTTAGATTTTTATTATTTTAGGAGATTTTTCAAGTTTAACATTTTTTATTTTTTTCCTTTTGAGATTTATAATGATTTTTGGTTTATTGTCTAGAAATATTATAATAAAGATACTCTAATTTTTTAGAATGTTTTAAGTATTTTTCTATTTTTTGTATTTTTAAAGTAAATAGGGATTAAATGCAATTTTTTGTATTTTAACTACAGGAAAATATTTTTAATGGCCTTGCGAAAAATATATGTGAGTTAATAATATATCAGGCACTTAAAATAAACTTCTTACGAATTTTAAATGCAAAAATGGTTTTTTTAATGCAAGAAATATAATAAATAAAAATCACAATACTAGTAGGGACCTATTTGTATTTTAAAATAAATAAAATGCAATCTAAAAAAATTATAATGTATAAGGGTCTTCATACAATTTTCCCACAAATATTTAAATTATACATCATTGGTAGTGGTATAAATGTAATTTACAAAAAGCAACAAGGCATACAAGCAAAATATCCAAAAATTTTGAACTGGAACAAAATTTTTATGGACTGGATAATAACAATAAACCTTAGGGTTTCCCTTGCAAAAATCCCACCACCTCATGTGCACGGGCATGTGAGGTAATGTGGAGGGACCTAATTACAATAAATGAAAGCCCGAGGATCCTACTACAAATAATACATAAGTTTTATAACTTGAAATAGAAGTTTCTAGAATAAAAATAAAATACAAAAAGTGGGGGTAAAGTTTATAAAATACCCCCACTAGGAGCAGGCGGACGGCTAGATCTTCTTCACTAATACACATGTCACATCGTAGATGGTGGATGATGCTTCAACTCTAGATGACCTAGATTAGATCCAGGCAGCTGCTCAAGCAGCTGCGGGGCCCAGATTTTTGAAATTAAATAATATTTGACATTATATATTAACATCAAACAAAATGCATTTCAGAAGGTAGAGCAGCATGTCCTCCTCTCAAAGAGTTATAACCTCTCCACATAAAGTTACATCCAGAATTTATCACAACATTGTAAGTAGCCCTTACTTAATTATAATGATAAGATATTTTACTCATTCAAGGCATTGGTAGAACCTATATATATAGGCATGCATCCTCTGAACAGAGACAGATATATTGCTATCTATCTGAGTATGTAAATTTGGTAGACCGATAGGTTGATGGCTTAATCATGGTCTATACAGCGGTGAGCTGGTGTGCATACAAAGGCAAGTAATATAATCTCTCAGAGGGATCATACAGGTGCACTTGTAAACCAGAAGACATGAGCTCACTCATGAGGTATTGGGATCAATCAAATTCCATGCATGGTCGTCTTCCTTTGGAAGCATGAAAAGAATTTGTAGGTATGATATATGCTTTTGGAAAGTATATGATCGGTACAAACTCCCACGATTGTTGGAAGACCTGGAGCATGCACCTAATTGGACGACTCAGAACCCCCTTGGAAGAACAGGGAAGAACTCAGTCATGTAAGATCTTCGATCATTGATAACTCCCTCCTTTTATGGTTTCAGGTTCTCCTTCGAGGCACAAAAGCTTCTTGGAAGCCTTGCACATCTGCTGGTGGGCTCACATAAGGGCAGGAAGGTCTCCGACGAGTCCCCGACATCAATGAAGAATGTGATCTTCAGGAACTTAGATTTTCGCACAAATTGACCCAAAAGGGGTCTTTGACCTTGGAACCTGTAGGTTTAGTCAAAGCACACAAAATATGAGGTCCAGAGGTGCAAATGGACAAGGGATGAGTCGAGCGGGGTATCTCCTACGAGCAGAGGAGGTGGAGACTCTAATCTCCTAATCTGGTGAGGATAAGGGGGAGTGAATTTGTCGGGGTGAAGTAGAAGCGTTGGGAACAAAAAGGAGGTGAATGACGATTTGGAAAACAATGAGGTTACAGTGAAAATGGTCGCCGTGGCTCAGCTTTGGCGAACTACGAATTTGAAATTTCATGAAATTAACTAGGAAATTAACTAAAATAAAAACCTAAACTACACTAACCTAAGTCCTAGGAATAGAAAGAGAGCTAAACCTAGGGCTCTCCCTCAAGAAATGAAGGATCCTAGAGGAGCTCCGTCGCGAATGGCCGACGATGTTCAAATCTCTGCCTCCACACCTCTACCTCCATGCCAACAGGTCTAGCGAGTCTCATGTTATGACCAAGAAGCTACATCGCATGAGAAGTTGGGGATTTTGAGGGATAAAGGGGACCAACCTTGAAATGGAAATGGCAGAGGGGATCAACTTTGATCAAGGCCGCGACTCAATATAAAGCTCCATCGATTGAGAAATCGATGCAACGTGAAAGAACAAAGATTGGGGAAAAATTTCTTCGAAGAAATTGAGCCTTGAAATTGCAAGGTGTGATGGAGAAAAATCGAAGAATAGGCAAAGTCAGTGAGGTGACAAGCCTAGGGAACAAGGGTGGCTCAGTTAACTGGCGGGTCAACAGAGGCTTGCTCCTGATTGGGCCACGTCACCCGTTAGGTGATAAAAAAGAAAATAAATTCAATAATAAATAGACTTAAAATAATATCTGATCTAGTTACTTTTTGGTTAAAACATAAAAATTATTTATATTTTATATAGTATTTTAATATGATTTTTATTTATTTTTTCGAGTTTATTTGTTGTATGCTACTTTTTGGAGTTACATTTAAAGGTATATTTAAGAATATATTAAGCATTTTATTTTATTTTCTTTTTTAGATTTTAATACATTATATATATAATTTATATATTTATATGTTACATAAATACACTAAATATATTTCTATTATATCTTTCTAAAATTATATGTACACTTAAATAATTAGGTGTGCCTATTATATAGGTATATGTATGCATATTTCGTCTATGTATTTTAGTATAATTATCTATTCTATTGTATTTTCAATGGTTTTATTTTGGTTTAGTTATGTACACATGTTATAAATAATATTTACAAAATTATAAGAATATAAAATAATGAAAATTATAAAGAATAAATAAATTGGTTATTTAATTATGGTAAGTTACACAATAGAGGCCCAAAACCTAACTTTTGAATCTTAACTCCAAATTGAATGAAACCACCTTTATTAAATATCTTATTAAATTTTATATACAATTAAAGTGAGTTTGGTAAATTTTGATACACTATGGAGAAGATACAGGTCTGTGAAGTTTGGATTTTGGTTTTTTATTTTGAATGTCTATGGCATATTGTGTGTATTGTGCATTACTTTTACATGAAATAAACTTTGTATTTTTCTATGTATTTTTATCTATAAGTTTCATGTACAAAGTTTATTGATTTGATTTATAAATAATAAAGAATAAAATAGGACCCGAAATCTATTTATTGAGGAATTATAAATTAGGGTTTTATTGTATTTTTGGCCCTTATCCCCCTACTTTATTCCTTGTCGACCAAGTCATCATGATGCCTAGGTTTTGAGGTTTAGGGTCATTCAATACCTAAACCTTAAATATAGTATTTTATTTTGACTTTAAATATAGTATTTTGTACAATATTTACTATGTAAATAATAGATGTTATTTTATGCAAGAGAATGCCATATACATGCATTTAGCTAAGGTTTAAAGGCCAAAATGAAAGAATAAAGGTGGTGGAATGGAGATTCATCACCTAGTTCAACCTGGCTCAACAAAATAGAAACCTAAGATTAGGGGCTTCCAGCACACAAAATAAAGAAAAGAAAGTTGGAAAATACAAAACACAGAAACAAAATAAAATAATAGGAATAATAGGGAGAATAAAAGTGAAGAATGTGCGAAAACACAAGAAAATTATAAGGGCCCCGACGTGAACAACTTGGTAAAATAGACGCAAATAATGAAAGTATCCAATGTATTGTCATGTACTATTACAAATTATAAAATATCTCTCTCTCACAAAAATAAAAATAATGGCTATAATTAAAAACTACCTTGCTTCTGCTCCCCTCCGTCTCCAATCGACTTTGATACTCTCTCATGTCGGCTCGAGAAGAAGGAGCCGATCTCCACGTCACTCGGGTGCTCCGGTTTTCCGAAGAAAGCCTCCCTTGCTCAGTGTGCCCTCTCAACAAAGGAAATCACGAGAGTGATTTATTCATATCAAACAATTATTGAGAATAAGAAGCAGATATAAGAGAAAATAAATAGGCTATATACATAAACTATACTACATGTTGCTTTCCGGAAACAATGCCCTTTGTTTTATCGTACGATCGTTATACTATGCTAAGAAGCTAGCCTAGAAATCGATGTGTTGACCAGCTTTAAAATAAGCAACAATCAACCCACAGTTAAAATTAAGCAGTAAATGCAAGTGAGTCAAACTTTATTATAACTCTACAAAAGATGTGTATAGTTTGCAAGTAGCATAAAGTATTCAACATAGGGAGCAAACTTTATAGATTGAGAAATTAATAATTAATTTATGCTAATTAATATTAATTTCATGTTTATTTTCTTTTTACCGTTTTCTTTTTAGATTTTTAATGGTTTTAATTATATTTATTTTTTTTGGATTTTTAATTGATTTATATTATTTATATTTTAAAATTTTAGATATTCTTCTTTACTTTTGCAAAAATTTTTATTTTCTTTAATTTTGAAAATAAAATATGTAATTATTTATAAAAATACTGATATTATGTATAATATAAGCAATATGAAAGATATATAGCATATATATGTATTATTTTTTTAAATATATCAAAATATAGTCAAAATAGAAAAAATAAAGCATTTTTGTGATTTTTATATTTTTCTCTATTTTTTATCATTTTTATAGATTTTGTCCTAATTTTTAGTCATTTTTAAAGTAATAAATAAAAGAAAACAATGCACACTTTAAATATCTAAGATTGTTTAGGTTTAATATATATAAATAAGTCTAAAATTAACATATAATATTTTTAATCTATAGTATATGTAATATAGAAAAATTCATAAATAAACATATATTTTTGGATTTTATAGTAACTTTTGCTAATTATTATAAGGTTTTTATGATTTTGTGATTTTTAGGTTTTATTTTTCATATTTTTGGGTTTTTTTATTATGTGGTAGATTATAAAATACGATAGATAATACATGTTTTTGAGAATTTTTGTGAAAGTTTTTCTAATTTTTATGAGTAATTTCTAGACAGGGATGAAAAGCATTGTTTTATATTTTTAAGAAATAGAAAAATGAGGCAAAATGTCAAATGAAACATATGCGAGTACAAGCATCACACCAGGCACTTAAACATATTTTCCTACCATTTTCGGAGTAATAAGAAAATTTAATATGACAAATATTCATAAAATAAAAAGGCACAATTTAGGTGGACCTAAATGCAGTTTTAATAAAACTTTAATTCATTTAATGTAGGTCCACAAACTTAGGTCACATATTGTAAAACTACTAGCACGCTATGTGAGACTACATGTGAGATGTGATGGATTGGACTACAGTGTGAATACAAGAAGGTTCATGGTCCAAGTTGCAATATTACTTAAAATTATTACAAATAATAAAATATTTACATGGTTTTTTGTAAAACACAAAGGGCATGAAGGGTTTCATATATTACCCCTAATATGCATTGATAGACAGTCAGATTCTCGTTACTTAACCTCAAGTCATGCTATGGATGACTGATACCCCTTCATGGATGAGTGGCCCAGATTAGATCCAAGAATGACTTTGACGTTTGATGGAGGGCTTGATCCAACAGTGCTGATCAAAACTGGCATGTGTTCTTCATCCAAATGTATTGAGGGGCTCTAGAAGGATTAGGGAAGAACACAAGCTGGGCGAATCTCACATCTCTCACGGCTCTGATCTCCTCCTACGATGTTGAGGGTCTCAAAAGAGTACTGGGAGGAATCCATTGCAGCTGAGGTGCTCAAATAGGTCTAATCCTCACTGATAGAGGCCTGGAGCTTGAAGAATGGAAACAACACATGGGGTTCCTATGCTGATTTGATTCGAACCTGAAAGTGGTCCCTTGAAGCTATATATTGCACACGAAGCAAAGGCGAACAAGGGTGAAGATCATGATCCCTTAATTTGGTGGAATCAACGATGAATGCAACATGGGGATACATCTCCGACGATTGGTGGATGAAGGAGAAGGGATCTCATTTTGTGCAAGAATGAGGTGATCGAGGTGGTTGATGAATTGGAGAAGTGAACAAGGAAGGAGATGGATGTTTAGATGTGTCGGGACAGGGTGTGTAGCACGATGAACACTGGCTGCAGCTCTCGAGCTCTGGCATACTGAGATCTTAGAAATCAAAGCTAAAACTACACTAAATGCATGAAGTAAAAGGCATAATTAAATGTTGGAAAGAAAGGCTAACTAAAAAGCAATGAAAATCAACTAATACCTGGATAAGAGGCCAAGGATCATAGGTCGTCAGAGGTGTCTTTGGTGAGGGGTGGATCACCCTTTCCACACTGACTTTCTCCATGCCGGCACCAGTGGGGTGAGCTACTATCACTAGCTCACTCTATCACACCTAGATTGGGGTTGTATAAAGGTAAAGCAGGATTAAATATGCAAAAATGGTAGAGGAGGGTTATTTATAGAAATATTCATTGGCTAACTCCGGACGGAGATGGCGTGTGGATAAGAAAGGGTTGGTGAAGCCTATCTACAAGGCATGGAAGAGGGTGATGGATGCTACATAAGGGTGGGTTGTTCGAGAAGAATGGAGGCATGGAGGAAGGTGAAGAAATTAGAGCAGAGAGGCACCTCGTGACTCTAAAAAAGTCATAGTTGGAGGAAGAGCAGTTCACTAGGGGGCCAACTTTCCTTGACTTCCTATTGGTCCACGTAGGACCAATAAGACAAATCGGAAAAAAATGTATATTAATTCTATAATAAATATTAGATCATTTTATTAATTAAAGCTTGAAATATGAAAATGTTTCTTAATTTGAAACTATTTTTTGCATATTTGTATTTATTTTCACAACCTTTTTTAGTATGTTATTTTTACAACCTTTTTTAGTATGTTAATATTTACATATATAATTGGAGGTATTTGTCTGTAATTTGGGAATTTTATTTTTATCTTGTATTTTAAATTTCTATTATCATATGTACATATGTTATATATTTATAATATAATTAGATACGTATTTTACATATTTTTACTTTGTTTTTATGATTCTATTTACATACATAAAAAGTTGTATGTATATACATTACAGGTCTTATGTATATTGTATTACTTATTTTAAGTGTTTTTTAAATAATTTTATTTATGTTTTTGCTTTAAATATATTTGAAATGATATATAAAATTATTGAAAAATATAATAGAGTAAAAATGTAAAGAATAAAATATATGAATAAAATACACATATACATAATACAATAGGACCTCAAAAAACTAGTTTTACATCTTAAGTACATTTTATTAAAAAAAATACCTTTGTTTGATAGATAATTTAATTTGGAGTACGATGGTGGTGAGTATAGTGAATTTTGAGTTCATATGGAGAAAATGACATGTGAAACTCGGTTTATAGCTTTTTCATATGTATATCCTAGTTGCACTGGGCATTACTTTATTGGCAATTATTTTTCTTATTTTTTCTATGTATTTTTATGTACAAGTTTCATGTTGAAAACTTTATTATTTGGATTGTGTAAAATGAAGAATAAAATAGAATAAAAGTACCTATTTATAATGTATAGAATTAGGGTTTATATATACAGTATATGACTCTTATCTCCCCTTACTTTATTCCTTGTCGACCCTGTCAATATTGACTTGGTTTGTAGGTTTAAGGTTATTCAATATCTTTGATAATTCATTTATTTGCCTCTTTTTATTTTAAATTTAAATACATATAATTTGTAGAAATTACATATGAATAAAGACTAATAATTTTTATAAGTTATTTGTATTTACATGTGTTTTGATAGGGGTTTAAAGACAAAATGGAGGAATGAAGGTAGGTGAGAGGCTATTCATTAGTCATGATTTCTTGACCATTATCATCAATCACAATGGCGAGCCTAGATCTTTAGAACAACGTGGAGTAGACTCAGCTATATACTAATAGAGATAAAAAGATAAATCTAGAATCCTACTTTTTAGATATTTTTATCTCAACAACTTATTATACATTTGGAATGAGTCTCCTCTACATTTGCAACACATACTGGCATTAACTTTTTCAATGAATTTGATGGGTACAAATAGATGACTTATTTCCTTGAGATCCTCAATCATTCAATTGATGGTCATCTAATTCTTCTTATTAGTTTATCTTTTTGTGATGGTGTTCAGAGTGAACTAATGATCACTTGTGTATCTGGATTGGATTTAAGACTTTATATTTCAACTTTCAAGGTAGAAATGTCACTTTAGGAGGGATTGGAATGCATTGAAATCGAGCCAACACCACATATTGCCATAAGAATGAATTCAAAATAACATTACCAATGTATAAAGTGATCTTATTATATCTATAGGTTTTTATCTAACTAATTGCCCTCCATATTAGCATAATTATGTTTTAAACTGCCATAATTCCCAGTGACACCAAGAATCCTGAATAGTTATTAACCATTACAAGGTATAACCAAGTGTTAACTTTCATCAAACCTTTTTGTTACCTTTGATGAGAACCATCAAATATTGAATATTTACCTTGTAATCATTATATTTGCAAATTTTCCACTCCACACTATTGGGACGAAATCTTCGAAGAGTGATTATTAATGATATGAAGTTGTCGTTGTGATCCCAAAATTCCTGGCTCAAACAAACAATTCTTTTCATCTCAAGCCAATAATTAATTACAAGAATAATGAAGCAAGAGATTTTTTTCTACTTATTTACCTGTATAGCTAACAAGATCGAACTCAGGGAGGCTACAATTCCTGCGGGTTATTAAATTAATAAAAAATAATTAAAAGAAAAAGGAATATCAATTGTAAACTATCTTGGTTTTTTGTGAAATTTTGTATTTTTAATTTTTTTATTTTTTTATTTCTATTTTTTATAAACTAATTTTAAATTTTTAAAGATTTTTATTTTTGAAATTTTTTAATTTCCAAAAATATGATTTTCAAAACAAATTCATGCAAAAAAGAAATGCATTTTTTTCAAATATAACAATAATGCTCAAAAATATCTAAAGAAAAACTTTTTGTGTTTTTATGAATTTTTTACTATTTTTCTAATTTTTAGAGAATTTTAGAATTTTTAAGGATTTTTAAAATGAATAAAAACAGGGAAAATTGCAAACTGTGAACAAACAGGACTATTTTGTAATTTTAAAATATGAAATGAAATCAAAAATTACTAAAATTATTTTTTCTATAAAATAAAGGAGATAATCTACACACAAGAACTGAAATCACTATTTTTGGATTTTTCTAAAAATTTTAAGATTTTTATAAGATTTTGTGTATTTTACAATATTTTGGGTTTTAAAAATAACAAATGCATGAACTTTTCAAAGAAATTAAAACATACCAAAAGAAAGTTAATCTATTTTTTTGGATTTTTTGAAGCAAAATTCGATTTTTATGATTTTTTTAATTTCTAACAGGGAAAAATGCAGAGTTTCTTATTTTTTAATAATAGCAAATAAAAATAAAATGCAATGAAATGATTATACAATGAAGAGGAACAGAGCAGGAATATAAATAATTTTTTGTAGAATTTTCAGAGCAATTAAAACATTTATTTCAATGAAAGAAACATGCAAATCAAGATCTGGATAATAGGGACTGAATTGCAAATAGTTAATATTTTTGCATTAAACAAATAATAAAAATAAAATAGTAGAAAAATGCAATTTACCTAGTGTGCGCGTGCTACGCATGTGACTTGAACTATAGTAGGTCTCTTTGTAATTTTGGAAATCACCGGGGACTTTATCGTAATTTTCCAAATAATATATATATATATATATATATATATATATTCTTTTTAGGTCAAGCTTCCCTTCATTCCCTTGTTCAAAGACAAAAGGGGAAGGGGGAACGTGTCGCCCCTTCTTCTATCCAAGGAACGGGCAGCGGCAATGATGGAGAGCGGGATGTAGTGGCAGTGCGGCGGTTGTGGTTGTGATGGTGAAGGAGCTCTCCTCTAAGCAGAGGACGGTGGATGCGGAAGATGGCGGTGCGACGACTTGGTGATCTGGTGGCACGGGAGGAGTTCGCACGAGCTGGTGTCTTCTCCACGTGGGGGGCGCGACATGGATTGGCGGTGGAGAAATCCTTCGCGTAGGGTGTGTAGAAGTCTATGCGCGAGTGGTGAAGATGGGCAGTGACAGGTCTTGCTCTGATGAATGGACGATTGGCAGACGGACTTCAATAGAGATGGCTTCAAAGGATGGACGATGGATAGTGATTGGGTCTCCTATGCACGGGTGGCGTCTCGCAATTGAGGGCGACGACGTCGCTCCAACGGTTGTCAGAGTAGGGCTCTTGTGGCTCTTTAGAGTGCGGTGAAGTAGATGGTGGTAGCAGCTCGTATGGGGGTGCGTGGATCTACTGCTGGTGGAGGATTGCGTGCGGTGGGGGCAACGCTTGGCAGAACGACGGTGGAGATGGAGATGGGGGGCGGCGACTGAAGTGCTACCACCCACAATTTTTGGTTTTTTTATTTTTTTTTTAATTTAAAACAGAAACTGGAAAAAAATATTGCAGAAATTTTTTTATTGTAAAAATACATCTAGAGAAAAAAAGTGAGGTCGAGTTGGAAGATCACATGAGGTAGAACGTGAAGCGATAAGATCGAGAAAATGAGATGAAAAAAATCGCATCGGGTGAATCAAATCATGGTGAAGGATTCTAATATCTAGAGAGAAAATGACATGAAATAAAATTGTGAAAAATTAAACTACGATTAACCTAGGTGCAGAACAAGAAAAATAATTGATCTCACCTTAGGAGCGGAAAATACCGTAATCACCTCGACGAAGGCCGACTCGCTGTCACTGGACGGCTCGGAGGCTAGGCACCTCTCTGCAACAAGAAGACTCTTGTAGAATAGGCTCCTCTCACTAAAGATTGATCAAGTGAGAATGAGGGAGGAAGAGCCAATTAAATAGAAAAATATTTGAATTTGAATTTAAATTTTAAAAATTGAATGGAGACAAAGAGATAAGAAAGAATTTGAAATGAGATAAAGATAAAAAAGGAAATTAGTGTTAAAATTATTAAAAAATTAATATTTTCTTAATTTCGTCAATTTATTAAATTAAAAATAAATGTTAATTTTTTTTTGTAGAGGTTATTTACAATATTAACTATATACTATATATATGGTACATTATATACATAGTTAAATAAGGAAATTAATTTTTTTTAATTTATATTTTTTAAATAATTATTAAAAATATTTACAAGTATTTACAAATACAATATGTACAAATAAATGGTAAAATTGCACAAACCACCCCAGAAAATCGTCTTTCAAATCGTAGATCTAAAAATTATAAAACCACAACCATTTTAAAGATAATTTACTTTAGAATGCAATGGAAGTGAGTTTATTCAATTTGAGTTCATATGGAGTCGGAATTGATCTTTCAATTATCGCTTAATGGTTTTTTTGGATGCGGTTACTTTTATTTTGTACATGATTTTATTGTGTAAATATTTTTATTATTTAGAACACATTTTTATTTACAACTTTTGTTTTGAAAATTATTTAATTTGAGGTCAATGTATGTGCAAATAAAACTTTGTAAGTATACAAATATTTACAACACATTTTTTTGGTTTTTCTTATTAAGGACCCCATCTCCCCCTACTTTATTCCTGATCGATCAGGTCAAGTCTTAACCTTTTCTCGAGGTTCAGGTCAGTATGTATCTATTACATATATATAGTCTTTCTTTTTTTGCTTTTCTTTATTTTTTCTTTATTTATTTATTTATTTTAGGTTAAAATAGTAATAAGTATACATTATTTACACATATATGCAAGTTAGTAAGAATATGGAGTTAGTATTATATACATGTGTTTTATAAAGGATTTTAAGCTAAAATAAATGAATAAAGATGATGAAATGTGAATTCATCATCCCCCGTATGCTTTACCTTTGCTAGTCCCTTAGCAAAAACTTTTTTGAAAGAATAAGTGAATAAAAGAAAAAGAAAGGAAAAATAAAAAAAATAGGATAATATTGAGTATTAAACTTATCTTCATAAAATTGTAGTATGTCAGACCTTTTGATTATTAGTGTGGCAGAACCATAATAGGAAATGGATTTAAAACCTTACAACCTATAGGTTCCACAAGACTCCTATTCTGGTCTCCTCAGTAGTCAGGTCAGAACAAGTCTACATATACAAATTCTTATGATTATGAATCTTTACTTGTACAGTGTAAGTGAACTATAGCTCCCCATCTCAAAAGTAGTAAAGAAACAGCCTCCCTCAACAAGGTTACTCTAGTCCCCCGGTCTAGCAACTCTTTCCTCGAGGAGCAAGGATATTCCCTTCTAAGTTCAAGTACAACCAGCTCAAGAAGAGGAGATGGATAAAAGAATGGATGGTAACCATTGTATCTACCTATCATTGGATGCATGACCAGTGCAACCAAGTTATCCAACTGCAAGCATGCAAAAAATTGACTTTGAAGCTATTTTTTATCCTTGTATATACACTCCAGCATGCATTTTAGTTTTCAAACAGGCTTGTCCACTTTTGGAGATTATGCATTTTCCCTTTTTTTGAAAGTATATACAAGATGTAGCATGTACATAAGGAGTTTTTCCTCTTGAGCTAGTACACTATCCCTCTTTTAAAGCATTATTGCAACCCCACAGCACCTTGTCTTTGGACCTCAATGCTACTAGATCAGGTTGAGATGTACAACCCTCCCTAGAGGAAGACGAGAGGTTCCGCCTAGATGTACTACCTGTTAGCAATGTGAGCCCGAGGCGAACCATTCCTGCAATAAATGTTATTGTAATAAATGATTTATCAATAAAAGTTATTGATTGTTTTTCACTTCCTTTCTGAGATTGAATAAATGAATGCACTATAATGTCCCTCTGTACAATAAGGGTTATGTACCATGGCCAACTTGATAATCATACAGATGTTGATTCATTGATTGAATCATAGAGGCTGATGCTTGGATGAATATCTAATGAGTTAGATAGAGGACTCATCAAGCATCATCAAATGATTGTCAAGTGATGATCTCCAGCCTGAGTTGGAGATGGCAATCCTTTCTCATTTGGTTGATATCTGACCGACCTCTTGATGCAGGTCCTCTACAAGGGAATAGTGATTCAGAGGTGTTAGATTAGTTGAGTCAATGGGTTGATTTAACGAGATCGAGATAACCAAAGACCTATGTTGAATACTTTCACAACAGAGGCACGCATCCTCTGACCAGAGATAGATGTGTTGCTATATGTCTGAGTGTGTACATTTGGCAGACCAATAGGTTGATGACCTAACCAAGGTCTATACACCGGCGAGCTGGTGTGCATGTAAGGACATATGAGAAATACGATCTCTCAAAGAGATCATACATGTTCACTTATGAAGTGGGAGACATGAGCTCACTCATGAGTTATTGGGACTGGTCAAATTCCATGCATGGTCATCATGCTTTGGAAGCATGACATGAATTTGAAGATAAGATATAAGCTTTGTGAAAGCATATGATCTATACCAAATCCCAAAGACCAAGATTGAGAAACTTAGTGATCAAATCCTGAAGATGACTGTGTAAAAAGTGATTTATATCTTCAGGATGATCATAGGTCTTCCAGTATGCAGGATGTACAGGTGTTGGGAATACCTAAGGGTGATGTGATCATAAACAATTGTATAACCATGACGCTTCCATTCCGATGGAGTGATGAAACAGGTTTGGATTTTAGTGAGTCCTCTCAGTAGAGAAGTAACCTAATCCTTAGTCCAAGTATTGGACATTGATCTGAATGAGATTCAGATGCAATGAGGAGATTAGGTTTACGGTCTTGATTTAATCAAGCATCTATGAGAAGTCTATGAGATCTGGATTTGAGATGTGATCTCAATATCCAAGTCACTATATGTGGAACTATACAATCGCAATGTCCTTATCTCCAAGTATCTGTGGAGAAATCGCATTATTCTTGAAAGGATTCAAGAATAATTCCATAGTTGAAATATATTTAAGCATTAAAAGAATGATAATTAAATGTGATTTAATCATCTTGATGTATGTAGAAATTATCCAATATAATTAAATGTGATTTAATTATTGTGTATAAGAATAATGTGGATAGCAATATCAAATTATTCATAATATATTATAAATATGATTTATAATGTATTATAAAGAGCTAAATATAATTTATATTTGTTAGTTAATTATTGATGTGTATTGGATACACATTGTGTAATTAATTGAAAACGCAAATTATATTTTGTTTTGGGTTATGAATGTGATTTACAAATTTCCAATGGCAAGATTGCAATCAAAATTAATTATGAATTATTTTTTAAGAATAAATCACAACAAAAAGTTGTTGGATTTAATAATGGAGATTTTCATGGATATATACAATCTCATGAGATTGCTCCCACCTGGAATCAAGTGGACGGCCACCATGACCAATATGGAAATTGGTGGTCGTCCACCATAATTCATGGGAGATACAATCTCCATGTTGGTTAATCTCCTTTATTTAATTGGGTTAATTTAGGATTGATTTATATTTGATTTGTCAAATATATTTGATCTAAATTAAGCTATTAGTTGTTGGCTTTAACCAACAACAATCTTGACCATTGGATTAAACATAAATCAATATCATCCATTGATTTTATGTGTCCCATGGATTGAGATCCATGCATCCCAAAAACCTATAAATATAGAGGTATACCATGCTCTCTAAGGCTATGCTTTTGAAGAACATCTCTCTCTCTCATTCTACACGTCAACCCTCTCCCTCTCTCCTTGGTGGCCATCCACCAAACCTTAGAGGAGAAAGTCATTGTCGCCCTCGCCACCACGCCGCCACTTCGAAGCTCTTCGTTTCTCTGTCTTCTTGGAGTGCTATGCTCACAAAGAAGGTGTTCGATCTCATATGATGAGATCAGGAGTTCACCGTGCTTGGATAAACTCGTTGGATTACGAGGATCATGCGACTCATCCCCGCGCTCGCAAGATTCTTCTCCGACGATCGGACTTGAGATAAGAGGTCTCTTTTCGTAGAGACTCGATCAACCACGCTTCAATAGTTATTACTTATACTTGTTGTGGTTCTAGCTGAAACGATCTGAGAATCGTTCTTCGTCATGTCATTTCATCGCATGAAAATTTTTAAATTCTGCTTCATAGAACAACTAGTTCGACTAGTCATTCTTCATCGTATTCGATTCGACGCTTACGCTTCCATGATGTGATTGAGGATTATTTCATATCCTTCAAGTGGTATCAGAGCTAGGTTGAAGGTTTTGGATACGATCCGCAAACCTAGGACGACTTGGGTTCGTCAAGGTCACGAAAGTTTTTATCGCATTTGATTTTCGCACATCTATTTAATGAATAAATTAGGCCTTGTTTAAAATGTTTAAACACGAATAATCACTTGTATTTTGTTCCCCATTAAATAAGAAATCATATTATTTGAGTTTGCGTAATTTGGATTTCGTTTGCTCGAGATATGTTTGTTTTAATGAACATGTATTCACTGTTGCAGGAACTGCGAATCTTAATATGATTAATGAGTTAATTACTCTTTTGATCTGCTCGAAATGCATGAAATATCACTTATGTTCTGTCCTAAATCAAATTAGAAATCTTTAAAAATTGATTTTATCTAATTTGGACTTAGATTGATTGAGATATGTTAATTTCAGTAAGTAGGGGTCAGTGCTGAAATTACATTCCTAATCAAAAACCATGTGATTATCAATTAGTGATGTTAATTGTTAATTTCATGAAATAATTATGAAAAATATTTGAGAAATATTGAATGATGATTATTTTCTTATATGACTTGGCCTCAACCAATAAATTGATTAGATTTGATCTAGATCATAATTGGAAACACAATCATCAAACTCCTTGCTTGAAGAGGATTGGGAATTTGTCTAGCAAATTTCCTTATAATCAAAATAAGTTTTGATTATTACTATATGGTATAATTTCGGTTGAAAAATCGATGATCATCTCCAGTACAAAGTTATTGACTCGGCATTATTTTTTCTCGAGGCGGATATGGTGTCTAGTCAGGGATCGCTGGGATAGTGGGTCACATCGGTTGCGGTCCATCCCACTCCCGTCGATACTCGACATGACAGCGGGTAGGGAACGAATGATGCTTGAGAGATCATGATGTATTTTTCTAATTATTAAAATTCGAATTAATACGTACTTTGAGATAATATCATATATTCAAGTAAAATCAAGTTTGTTGATTAAATTGAATTGATAATTAATTTAAGATGATTAAGTTAATTATATACAAATTAAAAACACTCTATTATGAATAGATGTGTATTTCCCTTGGTAGAATTAATTATGTGAATGTGATTCATTATAATTAATTAAAATTTAAATATGAGGTGGAGGATCACATAAGTGACATCAATGGTCTCCCGTCAAGGCGAAGGGTTCCGTCGCCAGATATTGTATGTGGGAGACGCTTGTTTGAAGTTACAGCTCCTGCATATGATCCATTTGGATCGGACTCGTCGCTTCTCAAAAGAGTAAGGACATATGCGTAGTGACCCCAATATCGGGTCCTCATATTATTGGGGTGATATTGGATTGCGCATAGCGAGTTGTATTCCTGTTGATGGTTGGTTCAATTAATGACGGGTCAACATCACCTTAGGAGTGGTGGGCCTGGGTATTAAAGACCGAATTGGGAAATGCAAGTTGGACTTGCAAGGCGGAATGTGTTCCTGCTTCTCTTTATTGGAGTCATAGGTTCTCATATTATTGGGATATGAAAAAGATAAAGAGGAAATCCCAATTCTTGCTTGAGATATAGCGGTAAGTATATCTCTTACTTTAAAAAGTGATTAAGGGAATAAACTTTCAAAGTTAACAGAGAAAGACAATTTTTGATTTAAAATACCTTAATCAAATATCATAAATTTGAATATATGATTATATGTTCTAATATAGTGCATTCGTAATTTCAGAAAATGAAGTCCATGAACCCACTAAGCATGCTTCTGGAGGTCAACTAGTTGACCAAACCGAATTACTCGGATTGGATCCGTAATTTGGAGCTTGTTCTCTCGGCTGAGCGCATAAGTTATGTGCTCTCAGAAGACAAGCATGAAAGCCCTGAAACGAAGGAAGAAAAGGTATACAATGACAAGTATGAAGAAAATCTTGTCTTAGCAAGATGTTATATCATGGGTTCTCTCTCCAATGTTCTTCAGAAGCAACATGTGGAGATGAGCACATGCCAAGAAAAAATGCAGAATCTGAAAGATATGTTTGGTGACATTAACCGCACCCAACATTACAATATTATGAAAGAACTCGTTCGCTGCAAGATGCAGGAAGGAACTTCAGTCCGAGAACATGTACTTAAAATGTTTGGGTACTTATCTGAGCTGGAGATTCTTGGGGTAAATATGGATGCAGAAATGCAAGTTAACTTCATTCTGCTATCTTTGCCCAAGTCTTTCAATAATTTGTGGTTTCATTCCACATGAACAAGTTGGACTTGAATAATGCTGGACTTCTTGCTGCATTAAAGTCTGCAGAAGACATAATGAAGAAAGATGGTCCCGCTGGCAGTGCAAATGTTGCACAGGTCAGAGGGAAGCACGGTCGGAAGCAAGGTTCTCGAAAGGGCCCGACCTAGAAGAGAAAGAAGAAGAGTCAAGGCGTTGGCTCATCTTCCCATGCATCCACACTGATAGCGTCGAAGAAAACTGACGTCTGTCACCACTGCTAGAAGCCAGGGCACTGGAGGTGTAATTGCCTAGAGTACCTGAAGTCGGTCGATAAAGGTAAAGCCCCAGCAGGTATGAAATCTACTTTTATCATTGAAACCAGTTTTCTCGTTGGAGAGAAGGAAGCTGGGTTATTGATTTTGGTGCTTCTGTTCATGTATGCAATTTGTTGCATTTGTTTCAATAAACTAGAAATCTGGAAGAAGGGGAGATAGTCATCCAGATGGGATCTGATACAAGTGTTGCAGCAGTCGATGTCGAGACCTATCGACTATCATTATCTAGTGGTAGAGTCCTAGTATTTAAAGAGTGTCTTTATGTACCTGAAGTCAGAAGGAATTTGATATATGTATCTGAGCTAGTTAGAAGTGGATATTCATTCCTTTTCTGTAATAAATTAGTCATAAATCATTATGATAAATATATTGCGGATGATATTTTGACTTCGAGTCGACTCTATGAATTGTGCATTAATGAACATGTCATGAATGTTACAACCACTAATAAAAACCCTAAAAGATCCAGGGAGAATAAAAATCATTCAAATATGACTTGGCATCAAAGGCTTGGCCATTTATCTGTTGATAGGATCAATAGATTGATAAAGGATGGACCTTTATATTTTCTACAGGTTCAATCTTTACCTACCTGTGAACATTGTATTCGAGGTAAAATGACTAGGATGCCTTTCCGTAACAAGGTTACAAGATGCGAAGGTATTATTGACCTAATACATACCAATGTATGTGGTCCCTTCAGTACCGTGACTCGAAATGGATATCGATATTATTTGACGTTTATTAATGATCATTCGCGATACGGGTTTATCTTCCTATTATGTCATAAATATGAAACATTTGAAAAGTTCAAAGAATTCAAGGCTTTGGTTGAGAACCAACCCGATAGGAAGATTAAACGGATTCGATCTAATCGAGGTGGTGAGTACCTCTCAGATGAATTCAAGGAATATCTTAAAGAGAATGGAATTGTCTCCAATCTCACTCCTTCTGGAACTCCCCAACTTAATGGTGTTTCTAAAACACGCAACAGGACCATCATGGATATGGTCCATTCAATGATGAGAAAAGCACATTTACCACTTAGTTTCTGGAATTATGTAGTAAAGACTACAATATATATCCTGAATAAGATTCCTTGCAAATCTATACCTAAGACTCTTCATGAGCTCTGGTATGGAACCAAACCTAGTGTTAATTACTTGAGGGTTTGGGGTTGCTTGGTTCATGCGAAGAACGTGGAAGCAAGTAAGCTAGAATCTCGCACTCGTGAGTGTTACTTCATTGGGAATGTTAAAGATGGTATTGGATACCAGCTCTATGACCCAGAGACCCAAAAGGTTTTTGTCTCTAGAGATGTAAAATTTCTACAGGATGATTTCCTTAAAGGTCAAGACAAAAATGAAGTAGATGAAGTCATTGAATCCCCTGATAATTATGAGCATCTTGGACCAGAAACTGAAGAGATAAATAAAGATGAAACACACATACCCCTTCAAATGAGTTCGAGGGTTGTTGCACCACCTAAAAGGTATGGATTCCATGTGTCAAGTGAAATTGACAATGATTCTAATTCATTTGATGAAGCACTCGCGGATCATGACATGGATAGATGGATGCTAGCAATGAAGACAAAAATTGACTCCATGCATAAGAATGGTGTATGTACCCTAGAGGATTCACCTAAAGGGGTAAAACCCATTGGGTGTAAATGGATCTTCATGATAAAGAGGGGACCTGATGGGAAAGTAGAGACTTTCAAGGCACGGCTCGTAGCCAAGGGCTACACACAGAGAGAAGGCATCGACTACGATGAGACATCCTCTCTTGTGGCTATGCTTAAATCCATCAGGACACTGCTAGCTATAGCTGCATATCTTGACTACGACATTTGGCAGATGGATGTCAAGACGGCTTTCCTCAATGGATACCTCGAGGAGGATATCTATATGGAGCAACCCCAGGGCTTCATAACTGAGCATGGCAAAGTATGCAAGCTGAAGAAATCCATCTATGGGTGATGAATACCCATTCATCACTCTTTATTCTTATATTTTAGCTATAAAAACCTTTGCAAATGCATGTAGATATGTGTAAATAGGATTAATTACCAAAAGCATGCATTGTGTAAAAACCTATAATTAGCATGTTTTTGTGCAAAAATAAAAGAATAAAGATTAAAAAGAAAAAGAGGGAGGTATTTAGAATAAATATTGAGCAACCTAACCCAAGGGAGGGCTCAGCATGGGCTTGACCGCATAAAAGCCAAAGTAGAGGGAGATAGGTGCTCTTGTGTATATATTTATGTAAATAAAATAAAACTGTTTTCCTCACCAAAAATACACTTGTAAATACTTGTATATATATATATTTATTTATAAAAACAAAAGAAAAATTAAAAATCAAAAAGATCAAAAACACCCTTTCATCATGTACATAGACCATGCTTCTACATTTATTTAACCTTGTAAATAAATAAAGTTATTTTCCAAACTTTTTGTAAATATTCTATGTTATATATTGTAAATAAATAAAATAAAAAGAATCAAAACCAAAACAAAATAAAAATAGAAAAATTAAAAAAATACAAAAATACATTGTACATATACCATGTATATAGATGTACATATCTACTTATTTTACCTATGTATATAAATAATAAAAATAAAATAAAAACACCCTTTTATTCCTTATTTTATAATGTAAATAAATAAAATATAAAATAAGGATAAAATTGTATAAAAATAATATATAAAAATCAAAAATCAAAACCCTATATATATTGTATATACATATACCTAGTACATATTATGTATATAGCCTATTTTTATTTCGAAAAAAATTATAAAAAAGCACTAAAAAATAGAAAAAAATAAAATAAAAATATTTCATGTTTTAACTTTTTACAAATTCGGCCATTTGCTACCTTATTTTTCAATTCCAAACTTTAGCCACGTGGCCTTCACCCATTGGCCCTGGGGGATGTTGACCGCCCGGTCAACCCCCCCCCCCCCCAGGACCACTTCCCACGGGTCTGCTGCGCCCGACCCATCTTCTCGGATTTTTTCCATGCAGACCCGACTCCTTTTTGCCCAAACCCCAGGTCCGGATTGCTCACGTCATACCCGAGAACCTCGCCGGAGCCTTCGCCTCGGGATCCGCGCGCTACATCGCCCTACCCGCACCCTTCTTCCCGGACCCGCCAGCATACTTAAGCTTTGCTCCACCACCCTAATTCTCCATCTTTGGTCATTCCCCTTATTCCCTGTGAGCTCCAGAGTGATCGCACGAGTGACAGCGAGCGTCTCCACCTGTTGCAGCGAGGCGAAGAGGAGGATACCACTGATCCGGCGAGTATCACCGCCGTGCTCCACCCTGAGTTGGAGCTTGAGCCTCGGACGTCGGCGTTCCTTGAGGCGAAGACCCAGAGCTGCGCAAGATCGACCACAGCCCATTCCTTCACCCAGGTAGACCTGTAGTTATTTCTTTTTCTCTAATTTCTGATTTCCCCCATTTCGTTCCGCCGATGTTCTCCGTCGATTCCGATCACGTCCGACCACCGTTCGACCATCAGGCTTCGCCATAGCCTCCGCCTTCCTCACGCGCACCTTCTCCATACCTCCATCCAACCCAGCTCGCACAGGAGCTGGGGTTCGAGCTCCCCCCGTCCCCACCTCGCCGGAGCTCGCCCATCTCGACCCTCCGATCATGTTCACCCCGCCTAACCGGGTCGAGGCAGTTTTCCCTCGACCCGCGAGTCCTCTGGACCTATTTTGCAGGTATTACGAGGACCATCTTACGTTCTCCCGTTCGAGCCAGGAGACGTTCCTCCGCCGACCTCGCCGGAGCCTTCCAGGGCTCGGTCGGGTCATCGGAGACCCCCATCTGACGCGGAGGCCCACGCCGACCATTCTCTGATCATCAGCACCCCGCGAGGAGGCTCGGAGCGAGCGTACTGGGCCTGTGAAGTTCGCCGGCTGCCTGTTCTTCGAAGACCTTCAGCGACCGTCCGATCAGCCTCAGAGCTCCATATCACATCCTGACCGTTCATTCACGGAGCTGCAGCTAGCGTCCGATCAGTGAGGACTGATCCCAGCCGTCGATCCAGAGAGGCGTAGCAGCGACGCACCGCCACCGCCAGATCTTCCACGTGGCTACGCCGTCACCGTTCGATCATCGCGGGTAGCTGAGCCTTGGAGCGCCAACTGTCCTTCACCGTCCGATGCTCCACGTGGCGCTTATCCAGCGACTCGACATTAATAAAAGGGGTAATTTATCCTTAGGCCCCCTTTCTTTTATGCATTTAGTTTCAGTCCTGTAAATATTTAGCGTAGTTCTTTTATTTCTGTAAAAATTGCACTGTGGACCTCTATGTTTATTTAAATTGCATTTATACCCCTGCCAGTTGTGGACACGTGCATCGACACGTGATATTTTGGAATATTTGCAATATTGTCCCTGCCTTTTTGCCCTGTTACGTTTTGTAATTTTATAAATAGGAATTGCAATTTGGTCCCTCCAGGCCTGAGTCACGCGTATCGTGCGTGGCCTGGAGGATAATTTGCATTCTTCTCCCTATACTCTTCAGGGTTGTTATTCCAGGGACCCAGAACTTTGTGTTAATTGCAGAAAGGTCCCTATGCACTGTTGCTTTTCTTTATTTTTGAATAAAATATCAAATCACTTCCAAATCCAATGAGAATTTGACACATGGCTCCTGCCATGGTGTAGGATTTTCAAGGATTTTTAAGGACATTTTTGATTTCATTTGCTATTTTTAAAAATTCAAAAACCTTTATTTTCGTTACTGTTCAACTTGAAAATTCACAAAAAAATATAAAAACTCCCCTAAAAATTTCATAAAAATTAGCTACTGTTTAATTTAGTTTGCTTGATTTTCTAGCCAATTTTGGCTATTTTTCATTGTTTAAAAACCCTAAAAACTTAAAAACACTCAAAAACCCATAAAAATTCTAATAAATTAATTAAAAACCCAAAAATAATAAACTTGGTACCTAAATTTTCCTTATTTTATCTATTTTACAGGAAAACTACCTCCAGGCCATTTTGAGGCCTTAGGTATTTTATCTAGGGTTTCTTGGCTCGGCTGGACAATACCCCTTGTTTTTGCTACTGTTTGATTTTTAGAAAATAAAATACACATCAGAAAATTGTCAAAAATTCATCAAAAACACTAAAAAGCATAAAAAACACAAAAATATTTTTGTTTGAATTTTTGCTTGATTTTTGATACTTTAAATAATTTGTCAAATTGTGATTGTTTTTGTTTTTATTATTTTCTTTACATATTAAAAATCCAAAAAAATATAAAAATAATTAAAAACCACTAAAAAATATTTTGTCTTTTATTTTATCTTGTTTTTACTACTTCGTAGGCCTTCGACCACTCCGTGCTCCTCGAGTTCGACCCTGGGTGCTATACCAGGTTAAACATATAGCAGGACTGCTTCCTTGCTTTGATTGATTTTATTCTTCGCGAGTGGTTCATTTTTCTTGATAGACACATCCGAGTGATTGAGGTCGCAACGACCATCGATTCAGTACCTTTACCTTAGTCTCTCGGGTTTTTTGTGTCATCAGAATGGCGCCGTTGCCGGGGAGCACGGCTTAGTAGTTGATTTTCTTTTTGTTTTGATTTTCGCGGCTTCTCGCGGCTCTTCCAGAGCTCGCGGCTTTTTCGTGATTTTTGTTTATATTTTCTTTTTGTTTTATTTTATTTTATTCTCATTTTCTTTTGTTTTTGTTTTGTTTTATTTTGTGTGTTTAGTTTATTTTGCATTTTTGCATATATACCCTTTTATTTTTAGTTTCATTTCTTTTTCCTTTTTTTATTATTATTATTTGATTATTGGTTCTGACCACTTTGTTTTCTCTTGCGAGGGCCCGAGGACCGAGGCGGCTACTTTCGAGAGGCCGGCGCAACCGCGGAATTCGGAGGCGGCTCCTTTCTTCGCGGAGCCGCAGGAGAGAGTGAGAGAGAGTTGAGTGGGTGAGGATTAGAGTAGATTTTTATTTTTATTTCATTATTATTGTAATAATACAGGGACTTGGACTTGGACAGTTGTGGACTTGCCGTAGCGGGTCTGTTTTGCCGAGCATCGGTGTGCTCGGGGGACCCTTAGGACTTGCGCGGTTTTTCGCGGCTTTTCGTGGTTTTCTTTTCTTTTTCTTTCTGCCTTTTCCGGTGTTTACGCGGTTTTTGCTCGAGCCCCTAGACTTAGGATTTTCTGGTGATTGTGCCGTAATTAGTAGGATCCACACACCTAACTGCTTATTTGTTCCCATAGATCGTTAATTGGACCTACTTAAAAATCACTAATAAAAATAACCGATTCATTTGCCTTCGTAGCCTACGTGCCGCAGCCCGTCCTGTAAAGTGCTTACTCCTACCCCCGATTTGTCGGATAGAGGAGGGACGGGCCAAGACCGGACTCTTTGGCTTGGAGGTCGGTGACCGTTTAGACGGCTCTTCGCTAGACTTGCTCATCTAGGACTTGGCTTTCCCCGTTGCATCATATAGGTAGTTTCCTTTCTGTCTTTACATTTATGCGCGGATCATATTGCATGTAGAGTGCTGGAGACAGGTACGCATTTCTTACTCAGCATGCATCATTGATTTATCGCGCATCGGCTTTTTCGTCTTCTCCCCCCTATTTTGGACTTAATAACCAGGAGAACCGAAAAATTCGTTAGGCCATTTGTTTGCTTTGAAAAATACTAAAAAGTGAAACCATAAAATTGGGACTGGCTAATACTATTGATCTTAAAATCCGCTCACCCTAAAAACTTTGTCTTGGGGAGAGCAACCTGCTCATTGTATGGTTTGGATGCGCGAGAGAGTGACCCGCACCCTAGGTAGAGCCCTCCGGTGCTAGTCCCGACTGATTACCAACTTCTTCGTGCGGGCCAGTCGGTTGGGTTAGCATCGGATATCCTAACAGGTCACGTAAGCGCTCTGATATTTTGTGTGTTCACCAAATAAAATTGATAAGATAAATTGACCGAACTTTCACGGTCTTCAGCTCGCGTTGTGTTGGTGAACCGGGGGTTTGTTTGCGATCATAGTTGCTCCAGATCTCATCCGCCTTATTCGCCAGATCAAGATGATGGGTAGACGGTCTCTTAGGCAGCCTCTGGCTGCACCGCTTTCGGGAACGTCTACCTCATCATCTAGGTTGGCTCGCGAGAGCTCAGACCCGCTCTCCGAGCCCGAGTACGATTCCACCCTGTTCCCCCTCGACCCCCTTTCTGTTCTACCTGAGAGACACGAGCCCGAGGAGAGACTGATTGATTTGACAGCACCTGAGTTGGGCTCGTTTGATTTTGCAGACGTCGCTATGGCCGGAGCCGGCAGTTCAGATGATCACTCCCGTCAGCCCGAGCATTTTGTACTTGACCAGGGAGCGATCAACTCCACCCTGATCGCATCACTTGAGACAGTCCAGCAGCAGTTACGCGATCAGGGGGCATTCATGATAGAGATGAGGCGAGAGTTGGAGAGGCTCAGAGCAGAGCGAGACCATCAGAGCGAGCTTGAGGAGATACCTGATGCAGAGGCACGAGCCGCAGCAGCAGCAGCAGCAGCCGCCGCCACCGCAGCGGGAGGCGCCGCGGCAGGAGGACCACCACGACCGATGCAGGATTTACACAATCCCGGATCTACTCTGATGCATCACTGGGTAGTGGTGCCGGCGATCGTGGGGGACTTCAAGTTCCCCCTGAACACCTTGCAGATGCTACCCCGCTTCCACGGACTTGCCACTGAGGAGCCCCACCTCCACCTCCAGGAGTTCCTGATGATCTGCAGCACTGTCCACGATCGCCATGTGGACCAGGACACAATCCGGATGATAGCCTTCCCGTTTTCACTGGCAGATAGAGCAGCCACCTGGCTGAAGCATCTTGGGAGGTTTGTCTACACCTGGGAGAAGCTCCGCACCGAGTACTTGAACAAGTATTATCCACTCGGGCGGGTGAATGCAGCGAGGACCCTGATCAGTAACTTCTCCATGTTCCCCAACGAGCAGTTTCACGAGGCATGGGAGAGGTTCCGAGAGCTCCTAGACCGATGCCCGCACCACGACATCTCCAAGCCGAACCTAGTTCAGAGCTTTTTCAGCGGGTTGACGCCAGAGCTTCAGGGTCTGGTGAACGCTTCTTGCGGCGGGTCCTACTTTACCAAGGACCACGACCAGGTCTGGGCCATCTACGAGGAGATGGCCGAAAACTACATGGTGATGTCCCAGACCAGGTTGTATACTCAGAAGACCCAGCCACAACAGCCAGGACCCGTGCAGTACCAGCGGATAGCACGGGTAGATGCAGGTCCATCCAGTTCGTCCGCAGCCGCAGCAGCACAGGCAGAGTCGACAGCTGCAGACATGGGCATTATCAGCGAGAAGTTGGACCGCATGGAGCTGATTGAGAAGAAGCAGTGCCAGAGCATCACTCAGATGGAACAGATGGCACAGGTTCTGAGCGACATGAAGACCCAGCTCATGTGTCTCCAGGAGGCACAGACGGCTTCTCAGCCCCGTCTTCAGTCGCGAGGCGACTCCGGCAGCAGCAGCTCATCCCAGCGCTCCAGCACCCCTGTGCAGCCTAGACAGGTTCACCTTGTACAGGCGGAGCCGTACCAGCAGCCGCAGCCCACCTACCAGTCCCCACCATCTCCAGAGATGCAGATGGTGGTTTACCAGCCGGACCAGCCTCTGGAAGTACTCCCGCCAGTCCCCTATGATGCCGAGCCGTTGATGGATGTCAACGGGATTTGGTATGACTGCCCCCAGCCTGGGATCCGACGAGACCATCCCGGATTCAGGTGGGGGAGTGGTGGTACCCAGCCCCAGCAGCAGCCGTCAGGTCAGGGAGGGCAGTACTCCCAGCAGAGAGATCACCAGCCGCAACAGCAGCCCCCAGCATATCAGCAGCACCAGCCATCATCCTTCGGTCCTCGTCCCTATCAGCAGCAGGGACAGTCGTGGAGACGTGAGCAGCAGGCTCACCCAGTTCAGCAGCAGCACCCTTCCTCATATCCCTCCTACCACCAGCAGCAGTTCCAGCAGCCTCACCCCCAGAGAGGCTACCCGTCGGGCTCCCACGAGAGCCCCGCTTTGGATGACATCGCCCGCCTCCTCACGGACCAGCAGGCCACATTCAGACGGGAGATGGACGAGTTCCGCCAGGAGATGCGGGACTTGGTGAGAGGGAAGGCCGCCATTCCAGCCCAGATTGAGCCGAATCCGAATAACCTCAAGAGGAAATCTGAGCAGGTAGTACACACTGAGTTTGCCACTCCTAGTGACCCATTTGTTGATACATCTTCGGATCTATTTGATGCTGATTTTGTCACACTTAGGAGCGGTAGGACCCCAGCAGGCGGTGGCGCCTCATCTGAGCTTCACCACGAGGATACTTCAGAGGTGCCACATGAGGAGGAGGAGAGCGGTACTGAGGCCGCTCCAGATGATGACGGTGGCACTGAGGTCACCAAGGGTGCTGATTCCACCGGCGGTACTGAGGCCGCCGCTTCACCATGTCGAGGAGGTGGTACTGATGCCACCAGGATAGCCGAGCCAGTCCGCGGTACTGAGGCCGCGAGACGTCTACCAGCAGCAGCAGCAGAGCCAGCCCATGGTGGTACTGAGGCCACCGGTGTTTGTATAGAGAGAGATGTTGTCTTTCCCCGCCTTGATGTATCTCAGGACTTTGGTTTGAATAAAGGAAAGGGTTTAGTTTCTTCTGGTCCCACTGTGGTGCATGATGTATGTGTGGATCCGATCATCGAACCGTCTAGGCCTTTTCCTAGTCCTTCATCTGCGAAGGACCCTATGATCCCCTTCCCTAGAGCCCTTCAGATGGGGAAGGGGAAGAAAAAAAGAAAATCCAAAAAAGAAAGAGCTTGAGGAGTTCAGCCAGAGCATGATCGATCGATTCCACATCCAGCTGACCCTCCAGGAGGCTTTGCAGCACATCCCCCTTCTCCAGCGATCTTTGAGAGACAGGACTACAGTCAGGAGGAGGAGGAGGAACCACACTTCAGAGATACATGTGCTGACGAAAGCCACGTGTTTTGCGATCCAGAACCGACTGCCAGCCAAGAGGCCGGATTCAGGGGCCCCGTATGTCAGATGCCAGATTAGTGAGCAGAGGTCCGACCGTACTCTTCTAGATAACGGATCATCGATCAACCTTCTTCCGGCAGCCCTTCTCGACCGCTTCGAGTTGGGCACTCTTCGACAGAGCAGGACAGTCCTTCAGTTTGCTGATCGATCTGTCAAGAGGCCGAAGGGGTTGTTACGAGACGTTATCGTCACGATTCAGGGCCTGAAATTCCCCGTGGACTTCGTGGTGTTGGACATGGAGATCCCTGAGTCAGTGGCCGATACCCCCATCATCCTTGGTCGTCCGTTTTTGGCTACAGCCAAGGCAGTGACTGATCATGATAGCGGGAAGGTGTACTTTCGCGTCGAGGGCGAGAGTATACAAATAGAGACGGTCGGGGACTACAGAGCTAGAGATAGAGCCCGCTCAGATGCGAGTACAGATTCAGAGCAGCTGACAGACGCAGAGCCAGACAACCACCAGGACTGTGATTTTGTGATCACAGACGATGAGGCAGCTTGGGCAGATCTGGTAGCACAGACCATCCTCTCATATTCAGATACAGCTGATGCCGAGATGATAGCAGAGGAGAGTCTGGAGAGCACAGCCCTGGTTCAGGATACCATAGAGGCAGCAGAGCCGGTCCTTGATCGCGACACGATTTGCAGTGATGGTGGTGCTGAGGCCACCTTGTTTTCCGGTGGTACTGATGCCACCGTGGTTGATACAGATCCCTCGAATTCAGAGTCTGATTGGGCCGATTGCTATGATCAGATGCCAGACCTGAGTCCACCTGAGCCTACAGATGAGGAGGAGGCAGATGCAGAGCAGACCAGAGACAGTACAGTTGAGCAGCCTTCTCCCGATCCAGTTTGCGAGAGTACGCTTTCACTTTCCCAGGCAGATTTGGCAGATTTAGCAGCTTTCACTCAGTTTCTTCCACAGCCAGATTTGCCAGCACCCAGCATTCCAGAGCTGAAGCTGCTCCCTACTTCGCTGAAGTATCGATTCCTTGCGGGCGAGCCAGAGATGTACCCAGTCATCATCTCCGTCGAGTTGACTGGAGAGCAAGAATCCCGTTTGATGGGGGTTCTTGAAAAGAACCGCAAGGCGATCGGATGGAGCGTAGCAGATCTCCATGGGATCAGCCCATCAGTGTGCTCCCACTATATCTATCTCGAGGAGGGGGCGAAGCCGTCGCGTGAGTTCCAGCGGCGACTGAACCCCAACCTGAGAGAGGTTGTGATGAAGGAAATATCGAAATGGTGGAGTGCAGATTTTATTTATCCCATTTCATACTCCAAGTGGGTCAGTCCCTTGCATGTGGTGCCCAAGAAGACGGGCATCACGACTGTGATCAGTGAGTCGGGAGAGGAGATTGCTACACGAGTACCCACCTCTTGGAGGGTTTGTGTTGACTACAGGAGACTAAACCAAGCCACCAAGAAGGACCATTTCCCCCTGCCTTTTATTGACCAGATCATTGAGAGACTGGCAGGGAAGAGCCATTATTGCTTCCTGGATGGGTACTCGGGCTACAACCAAGTGGCCATCGCTCCTGAAGATCAGGAGAAGACCACCTTTACCTGTCCCTTCGGCACATATGCTTTTTGACGCATGCCATTTGGGCTATGCAATGCCCCTGCGACTTTTCAGAGGTGCATGCTGTCGATCTTTTCGGACATGGTAGGGGAGTGTTTGGAGGTCTTCATGGATGATTTCTCGATCTACGGCGACAGATTCGACTCCTGTCTTGACTGCCTAGACCGAGTACTTCAGCGATGTATTGAGTATCATTTGGTGTTATCTTGGGAGAAGAGTCACTTCATGGTGACTCAAGGGACGGTGCTTGGCCACATCATCTCCAACAGGGGCATGGAGGTTGATCCGGCCAAGGTTGATGTCATTAGGAAACTCACACCACCGTCCAATCTGAGGCAGCTACGGTCATTCCTGGGGCATGTTGGATTTTATAGGAGATTTATTCAGGATTTCAGCAGGATTGCCCGACCGTTGACTGACCTTTTGACGAAAGACACCGAGTTCCTTGTCGATGACAAGTGTCTCTCGTCGTTTGCGACTCTCCAGCAGTGTGTTATTGAGGCTCCTGTCCTCCAGCCACCTGATTGGTCTCTCCCATTCGAGATCATGACGGACGCCTCCGATTTTGCCGTAGGGGCAGTGCTGGGACAAAGGAGGGATGGAGTTCCATTTTCCATACACTATGCTAGCCGCACATTGGATTCCGCCCAGCGGAATTACACGGTCACAGAGAAGGAGATGCTAGCCGTAGTGTTCGCCCTAGATAAGTTCAGATCGTATATCATTGGATCGAGAGTGACTTTGTTTACAGATCACACCGCCATCAGGTACCTCATGGCAAAGAAGGATGCCAAGGCCAGACTGACTAGATGGATCCTTCTACTCCAGGAGTTCGACATCGAGATTAAGGATAAGCCTGGAGTCAAGAATGTGGTGGCGGATCATCTCTCCCGACTAGAGCAGCCTGAGGATTCTGAGCAGATTGACCCTATTAGAGATACCTTCCCAGATGAGGCGATCCTTGCTATCGCCTCACTCCCATGGTACGCCGATATTGTGAACTTTCTCGTTGCTGGGAAAGTTCCACAAGATTGGCCCAGGCAGAGGCTTGAGACCTTCTTGCGAAGGCCAAGTCCTACCACTGGGAGGATCCCATCCTTTACCACGAAGGAGGGGACAGTGTCTGGCGTAGGTGTATTCCTCAGGAGGAACACCATAGCGTCCTCACTTACTGCCACAAGCTTGAGGCAGGAGGACATCATTCTAGGAGGAGAACGGCACAGAAAGTGCTCCAATCCGGCTTGTGGTGGCCTACCCTCTTCAAGGACTCAGATGAGTTCGTGAAGAGGTGTACTGACTGTCAGAGGATGGGCACTTGTGGACAGCGTGATATGATGCCGATGCAGCCTATTCACTTCTGTGAGGTTTTTGACGCATGGGGCATCGATTTCATGGGTCCATTCCCTAAGAGTCAGGGATTTGAGTACATTCTGTTGGCCGTTGATTATGTGAGTCGTTGGGTGGAGGCTATCCCCGCCCGAGCCGCTGATGCGAGGACCGTTTGCAGATTTTTGAGGAAGCACATCATCACGCGGTTCGGGGTTCCACGAGTTCTGATTTCTGATGGGGGATCTCACTTCATCAACGACCAGGTGAAGGCACTTGCTAGCGAGTTCGGCATAGACCATCATGTTGCTACACCTTACCATCCACAGACGAATGGTCTAGCCGAAGTGTCGAATAGGGAGATCAAGACTATCCTGCAGAAAGTCGTCCGCCCTGACCGAAAGGATTGGTCACAGCTTTTGGACTCGGTCTTGTGGGCATATAGGACGTCTTTCAAGACACCTTTGGGCACATCTTCCTTTTGCCTCGTATATGGCAAGCCATGCCATTTACCTGTTGAGCTGAGGCACAAGTCACTTTGGGCAGTTACAGATATTTTGATGGATCCAGATGGTATGGGAGATCAGAGGAGGGCAGAGCTAGTCGCCCTGGAGGAGCTTAGAGATGCAGCTTTCTTAAGCAGCCTACGTTATAAGGAGAAAGTCAAGGAGTGGCATGATTCTCATATCAGCCACAAGCATTTTGAGATTGGACAGAGAGTATGGCTGTTTGATGCGAGGCTACGATTATTTCCAGGGAAGCTACAGAGCAAATGGAAAGGACCTTATCTGGTTAGAAAGGTACACGACAACGGTAGCATTGACATATCTGAGTTGTCTTCTGAGAGTACCTTTCGAGTAAACGGCCAGCGGCTCAAGCCATTTCTAGATCATAAGCCGCGGGTCGTTGATCTTGCCCCTATTCATTTTGCGTAAGATGTGGTCTTTGACTCACATCTAATGCATCTCACGCCTGAGTCTTACTGAACTTCCGCCTTGTATAGATCCGGATGTCCATATCACTACATTCTTTAGTCCCACATCCCTTTCTTTATCTTATGATTGTGCTATACTTAGGGTGCACTTTACCCTAAGTATAGGGGGGATGTGAGACCTTTTGAGTATTTCTTTTGTTTCTGTTTGCCCCTATTTTTGCTGCCTATACTTAGGGGTATTTCACCCTAAGTATAGGGGGGGTAAACCCTGTACATTATGCACTCAGGTTTTCCCTTAGTATACAGCCTGCTATACGTAGGATTACTTGATCCTAAGTATAGGGGGGAGACCTGGGTCCCTCTTGACTTTTCATTTCCTTTTTATATATAGCCTTTCTTTTCACTTTCCTATACCTAGCACGAGTTATGTCTTCTCCATCGCTCTTGACTCTGAGGACATCGTTCGAGCTAAGTATAGGGGGTGTGTATATATTTCATATATACTTTAGCCATAACTCGTACTTTGTGTGAGTGTGTTAATAAATAAAATGGCTAAAAACCACAAAAATTAAAAAATTTTCATGTACATAATCTTTTCTTATTTGCACATACATAGCTAGTGTACAAATTATTTTTGTAAAAATGATTTCAAAAATCTTTTGTGTAAAGCTTGTGTAAATATTTTTGTATCAAAATTATGTATATAGTACAAAAATTTTTCCAAAATGTTTTGAAAAATCAAAAGTTTGCAAAAATCTTGTGTAAATGTGTGTAAATATCTTTTTGCAAAACTTGCACTTCATGCATCATTCATTCATGATTTCAAAACATTTTTCAAAAATTTTGCATGATTGTAAAACCTTGTGTAAATAAGCATCTTTTTGTACATATGTATATAGTTTTTCTGGATAATAGTTGACGTTTAAACTAGCCTGGAATCAAATTGAGAAATGGAGCTTGATCAAGATCTTAATCCACCTAATTTCTAAGAGGAACCTTATAGGACTTAGGTTTAAGGCTTTTCAGGTCCATGGTGACTTAATTCTTTGAGTCCACTAGGCTATGATCACATGTCATCTCAATGAGCCTAAGTAGAGCACTTAACAACAACACATGACTCATATAGATGATGGCTTTACTTGGACACTAGCACTATGCACCGAGCTCTCTACGGATGAGGTGGGGAGGAGGCAGTCTTCCTTGACTTGGGGTAGCATATGAGGGTAGTACTTCTAGGCGAAACCTCTCTTCTTCTTATAGTGAAGGAAGTGTGTCTCAACTTGGTCTGGTTGCCATGAGGTCTAACGACGGGAGTTGTGGGTTGCAATAAAGCTTCAAAAGAGGGATAGTCTACTGGTTCAAGAGGAAAAACTCCTTGTATATATGCTGCACATGTATATGTTGTACAGATGCACTTGAAAAAAAAAGTGCAAAAAGAAAAGAACTCCAAAAAAGTGGTGGGTCTGATAGAAAATGATAATCCCACCGGAGTATGTATATAGAGTGCAAGAAGCAAAGCTTGGTTTCATGATCCACCTGTTGTAGCTTGCAGCAGGGAGACTTGGCTACACTGGTCAAGCTCCCAAGGGTACTTGGCTACACTGGCCTTGGCCCATTCTCTTCTTCCCCCTCTTCTTGAGCCGGTTGTACTTGAACTTAGAAGGGAATACCCCGCTCCTCGAGGAAAGAGAGGCCAGATTGAGGTCATAGAGTTACCTTGTTGGGGAGGGTTGTCAAGTTGCCATTTCTGAGGTGGAGAGCTTAGACTTCACATTCACAGGACAAGAAAAGATTCATGGTCTTCAGGGTTTGTGATTGATGACTTGTTCTGAACTGGAGCATTGAGGAGTCTTGGTTATAGATTAGTGGAACTTGGAGGCTGTTGAGTTTTAAGTTTAAGTCTGAATAAGGTTCCGACACATTAATAATCCAAAGAACTGATCGAGCTCCATACCCCACTTTAATGAAGGCAAGTTTAATAATCAACCTTGATCCATGTGCATCCTCTTTTTCTTTTTCTTTCTTTTTCACTTCTTTTTCAAATAAGTGTTTGCTAAGGGACTAGCAAAGTTAAGTATAGGGGGGTGATGAATACCCATTCATCACTCTTTATTCTTATATTTTAGCTACAAAAACCTTTGCAAATGCATGTAGATATGTGTAAATAGGATTAATTACCAAAAGCATGCATTGTGTAAAAACCTATAATTAGCATGTTTTTGTGCAAAAATAAAAGAATAAAGATTAAAAAGAAAAAGAGGGAGATATTTAGAATAAATATTGAGCAACCTAACCCAAGGGAGGGCTCAGCATGGGCCTGACCGCATAAAAGCCAAAGTAGAGGGAGATAGGTGCTCTTGTGTATACATTTATGTAAATAAAATAAAACTGTTTTCCTCACCAAAAATACACTTGTAAATACTTGTATATATATATATTTATAAAAACAAAAGAAAAATTAAAAATCAAAAAGATCAAAAACACCCTTTCATGATGTACATAGACCATGCTTCTACATTTATTTAACCTTGTAAATAAATAAAGTTATTTTCCAAACTTTTTGTAAATATTCTATGCTATATATTGTAAATAAATAAATAAAAAAGAATCAAAACCAAAACAAAATAAAAATATAAAAATTAAAAAAATACAAAAATACATTGTACATATACCATGTATATAGATGTACATATCTACTTATTTTACCTATGTATATAAATAATAAAAATAAAATAAAAACACCCTTTTATTCCTTATTTTATAATGTAAATAAATAAAATATAAAATAAGGATAAAATTGTATAAAAATAATATATAAAAATCAAAAATCAAAACCCTATATATATTGTATATACCTATACCTAGTACATATTATGTATATAGCCTATTTTTATTTCGAAAAAAATTATTAAAAATCACTAAAAAATAGAAAAAAAATAAAATAAAAATATTTCATGTTTTAACTTTTTACAAATTCGGCCATTTGCTACCTTATTTTTCAATTCCAAACTTTAGCCACGTGGCCTTCACCCATTGGCCCTGGGGGATGTTGACCGCCCGGTCAACTCCCCCCCCCTCCCAGGACCACTTCCCACGGGTCTGCTGCGCCCGACCCATCTTCTCGGATTTTTTCCATGCAGACCCGACTCCTTTTTGCCCAAACCCCGGGTCCGGATTGCTCATGTCATACCCGAGAACCTCGCCGGAGCCTTCGCCTCGGGATCCGCGCGCTACATCGCCCTACCCGCGCCCTTCTTCCCGGACCCGCCAGCATACTTAAGCTTTGCTCCGCCACCCTAATTCTCCATCTTTGGTCATTCCCCTTATTCCCTGTGAGCTCCAGAGTGATCGCACGAGTGACAGCGAGCGTCTCCACCTGTTGCAGCGAGGCGAGGAGGAGGATACCACTGATCCGGCGAGTATCACCGTCGTGCTCCACCCTGAGTTGGAGCTCGAGCCTCGGACGTCGGCGTTCCTTGAGGCAAAGACCCAGAGCTGCGCAAGCTCGACCACAACCCATTCCTTCACCCAGGTAGACCTGTAGTTCTTTCTTTTTCTCTAATTTCCGATTTCCCCCATTTCGTTCCTCCGACGTTCTCCGCCGATTCCGATCACGTCCGACCACCGTTCGACCATCAGGCTTCGCCATAGCCTCCGCCTTCCTCACGCGCACCTTCTCCATACCTCCATCCAACCCAGCTCGCACAGGAGCTGGGGTTCGAGCTCCCCCCGTCCCCACCTCGCCGGAGCTCGCCCATCTCGACCCTCCGATCATCTTCACCCCGCCTAACCGGGTCGAGGCAGTTTGCCCTCGACCCGCGAGTCTTCTGGACCTATTTTGCAGGTATTACGAGGACCATCTGAGGTTCTCCCGTTCGAGCCAGGAGACGTTCCTCCGCCGACCTCGCCGGAGCCTTCCAGGGCTCGGTCGGGTCATCGGAGACCCCCATCTGACGCGGAGGCCCACGCCGACCATTCTCCGATTATCAGCGCCCGCGAGGAGGGCTCGGAGCGAGCGTACTGGGCCTGCGAAGTTCGCCGGTTGCCTGTTCTTCGAAGACCTTCAGCGACCGTCCGATCAGCCTCAGAGCTCCAGATTACATCCTGATCGTTCATTCACGGAGCTGCAGCTAGCATCCGATCAGTGAGGACTGATCCCAGCCGTCGATCCAGAGAGGCGTAGCAGTGACGCACCGCCACCGCCAGATCTTCCACGTGGCTACGCCGTCACCATTCGATCATCGCGGGTAGCTGAGCCTTGGAGCGCCAACCGTCCTTCATCGTCCGATGCTCCACATGGCGCTTATCCAGCGGCTCGACATTAATAAAAGGGGTAATTTATCCTTAGGCCCCCCTTTCTTTTATGCATTTAGTTTCAGTCATGTAAATATTTAGCGTAGTTCTTTTATTTCTGTAAAAATTGCACTGTGGACCTCTATGTTTATTTAAATTGCATTTATACCCCTGCCAGTTGTGGACACGTGCATCGACACGTGATATTTGGAATATTTGCAATATTGTCCCTGCCTTTTTGCCCTGTTACGTTTTGTAATTTTATAAATAGGAATTGCAATTTGGTCCCTCCAGGCTTGAGTCACGCGTATCGTGCGTGGCCTGGAGGATAATTTGCATTCTTCTCCCTATACTCTTCAGGGTTGTTATTCCAGGGACCCAGAACTTTGTGTTAATTGCAGAAAGGTCCCTGTGCACTGTTGCTTTTCTTTATTTTTGAATAAAATATCAAATCACCTCCAAATCCAATGAGAATTGATACGTGGCTCCTGCCATGGTGTAGGATTTTCAAAGATTTTTGAGGACATTTTTGATTTCATTTGCTATTTTTAAAAATTCAAAAACCTTTATTTTCGTTACTGTTCAACTTGAAAATTCACAAAAAAATATAAAAAACTCCCCTAAAAATTTCATAAAAATTAGTTACTGTTTAATTTAGTTTGCTTGAATTTCTAGCCAATTTTGGCTATTTTTCATTGTTTAAAACCCTAAAACTTAAAAATACTCAAAAACCCATAAAAATTCTAATAAATTAATTAAAAACCCCAAAATAATAAACTTAGTACCTAAATTTTCCTTATTTTATCTATTGTACAGGAAAATTACCTCCAGGCATTTTGAGGCCCTTAGGTATTTTATCTAGGGTTTCTTGGCTCGGCTGGACAGTACCCCTTGTTTTTGCTACTGTTTGATTTGTAGAAAATAAAATACACATCAGAAAATTGTCAAAAATTCACCAAAAACACTAAAAAACATAAAAAACACAAAAATATTTTTGTTTGAATTTTTTCTTGATTTTTATACTTTAAATAATTTGTCAAAGTGTGATTGTTTTTGTTTTTATTATTTTCTTTACATATTAAAAATCCAAAAAAATATAAAAATAATTAAAACCACTAAAAAATATTTTGTCTTTTATTTTATCTTGTTTTTACTACTTCGTAGGCCTTCGGCCAATCCGTGCTCCTCGAGTTCGACCCTGGGTGCTATACCAGGTTAAACATATAGCAGGACCGCTTCCTTGCTTTGATTGATTTTATTCTTCGCGAGTGGTTCATTTTTTTTGATAGACACATCCGAGTGATTGAGGTCGCAACGACCATCGATTCAGTACCTTTACCTTAGTCTCTCGGGTTTTTTGTGTCATCAATGGGCTCAAGCAAGTTTCTCGTAGCTGGAACATCAGATTTGACGAAACCATAAAGAGTTATATTTTTGTGCAGAATCATGATGAACCTTGTGTGTACAAGAAGGTTAGTGGGAGCGCCATTGTGTTCATCGTGCTTTATGTAGATGACATCCTTATCATTGGGAATGATACATGGATGATGACCAGTGTGAAGATTTGGCTATCCCATACCTTTGAGATGAAAGATCTTGGAGACGTCTCTTACATCTTAGGCATGAAGTTGTTCAGAAACGGAGAAAAGAGGATATTATGATTATCGCAACATGGGTACATTGAGAAGATTATTGAATAATTCCTTATGGATAGTTCAAAGAAAGTCTTCCTGCCCAAAAGACATGGTATCCATCTGTCTAAAGGGATGGTTCCTCAGACTGTTGAGGAAAAGAAAGCCATGGCTGGATGCCCTTATGCATCAGCTGTAGGAAGCTTAATGTATGCCATGATGTGTACAAGGCCAGATATCTTCCATGCAGTGGGAGTGGTAAGTCGTTACCAATCCTACTATGGAGAACAACACTAGAATGCAGTAAAGAACATATTCAAATATCGAAGACAGACGCAAGATTACATCTTGGTCTATAGAGATGGTGATCTCCAAGTCTTGGGATATACAGATTCTGACTTTCAATCGAATATTGATGTTCGAAAGTCGATATCAGGGTTTGTATTCATGTTGAATGGTGGTGTTGTGAGCTGGAGAAGCAAGAAGCAGGACACTACAGCAGATTCAACAACAGGAGCCGAGTACATTGCCGCATCAGATGCTGTAAAGGAGGTGGTGTGGTTACACAAGTTCATCCTGGAGCTTTGCGTAGTTTCCTCTGATAATCCCATCCTACTACTCTGTGATAACACAGGAGCCATTGCCCAGGCGAAGGAATCCAGATGGCATCAAAAGAGCAAGCACGTGGAAAGGAATTACCAAATCATTCGGGAAATTCAAAAGCATGGTGATATCATCATCACCAAGGTGGCCCTGCCGACAACAACGCTGATCCTCTTACCAAACCTCTGACACAGAAGGTTTTAGACCAACATGTAATGAGTATGGGTTTAAGGATTGTTCCTCAATGATTCTGAGGGCTAGTGGGAGTAGCAATGTGATCCCGAGGTGAGCCATTCCTGCAATAAATGTTATTGTAATAAATGATTTATCAATAAAAGTTATCGATTGTTTTTCACTCCCTTTTTGAGATTGAATAAATGAATGCACTATAAGGTGCCTCTATACAATAAGGGGTATGTACCATGGCCAACTTGATAATCATACAACTGTTGATTCACTGATTGAATCATAGAGGCTGATGCTTGGATGAATATCTAAGGAGTTAGATTGAGGACTCATCAAGCATCATCAAATGATTGTCAAGTGATGATCTCCCGCCTGAGTATGGCAATCCTTTCTCATTTGGCTGATATATGACCGGCCTCTTAATGCATGTCCTATACATGGGAATAGTGATTCGGAGGTGTCAGATTAGTTGAGTCAATGGGTTGATTTAAGGAGATCGAGATAATCAAAGACCTATGTTGAATACTGTCACAACAGAGGCATGCATCCTCTTACAAGAGACAGATGTGTTGCTATATGTCTGAGTGTGTACATTTGGTAGACCAATAGGTTGATGACCTAACCAAGGTCTATACACCGGCGAGCTGGTGTGCATGTAAGGACATATGAGTAATAGAATCTCTCAAAGGGATCATACAGGTTCACTTATAAACGGGAGACATGAGCTCACCCATGTGGTATTGGGACTGATCAAATTCCATGCATGGTCGTCATGCTTTGGAAGCATGACATGAATTTGAAGGTAAGATATATGCTTTGTGAAAGCATATGATCTATACCAAATCCCAAAGACCAAGATTGAGAAACTTAGTGAGCAAACCCTGAAGATGACAGTGTAAAAAGTGCTCTATATCTTCAGGATGATCATAGGTCTTTCAGTATGCAGGATGTACATGTATTGGGAATACCTAAGGGTGATGTGATCATAAACGATTGTATAACCATGGCACTTCCATTCCGAGGGAGTGATGAAACAGGTTTGGATTTCAGTGACTCCTCTCAGTAGACAAGTGATCTAATCTTAGTCCAAGTGCTGGACATTAATCTGAATGAGATTCAGATGCAATGAGAAGATTAGGTTTACGACCTTGATTTAATCAAGCATCTATGAGAGGTCCCTGAGATCTGGATTTGAGATGTGATCTCAATATCCAAGTCACTATACGTGGAACAATACAATCGCCCTGTCCTTATCTCCAAGTATCTACGTAGAAATCGCATTATTCTTGAAAGGTTCAAGAATAATTCCATAGATCTAAGCATTAAGAAATTGATAATTAAATGTGATTTAATTATCTTGATGTATGTGGAAATTATCCAATATAATTAAATGTGATTTAATTATTGTGGATAAGAATAATGTGGATAGCAATATCCAATTATTCATAATATATTATAAATGTGATTTATAATGTATTAGAGAGAGCTAATTATAACTTATATTTGTTAATTAATTATTGATGTGTATTGGATACACATTGTGTAATTAATTGAAAATGTAAATTATATTTTTTTGGGTTGTGAATGCGATTCACAAATATCCAATGGTATGATTGCAATATTCTCAAAATTAATTGTGAAATATTTTTAAAGAATAAATCACAACAAAAGTTGTTGGAGATTATGGGAGAAATTCATGGAGCTATGCAATCTCATGATATTAGATGAGATTGCATCCACCATAAGGACATGGTGGACGGCTACCAATTCCCACAAGGAATGTGGTAGCCATCCCCCCTTTCCTTATGGGGAGTAATCTCCATGCTAATCTCTCCTTAATTGCTTGATCTAATTTAGGATTGAATTATATTTGACATGTCAAATATATTTGATTTAAATTAGATTATTAGTTGTTGGCTTTTACCAACAAAAATCTTGACCATTGATTAAACATAAATCAATATCATCTATTGATTTTATGTGTCCCATGGATTGAGATCCATGTATCCCAAAATCCTATAAAAAGAGAGTCATACCATGCTCTCTAATGCTATGCTTTTGGAAGCACATAACTCTCTCTCTTCTCTTCCCACGCGTCAACTCTCTCTCCCTCTCTCCTTGGTGGTCGTCCGCCAAACCTAGAGGAGAAAGCCGTCCTCGCCCTCGCCACAGCGAAGCCGCTTCAACGTTCTTCGGTTCTTCGTCTTTCTTGGAGTGCTACGCTCGCAAAGAAGGCGTTCGATCTCGTACGACGAGATCAGGAGTTCACCATGCTTGGATCAACTTGTTGTATTGCGAGGATCACGCGACTCATCCCCGCGCTCGCAAGCTTCTTCTCCGACGATCGAACTTGAGATAGGAGGTCTCTTTTCGTAGAGACTCGATCAACCACGCTTCAAGAGGTATTCCTTTATACTTGTTATGGTTCTAGATGAAATGATTCGAGAATCGTTCTTAGATCATGTGGTTTCATTGCATGAAAAATTTTAAATTCCGCTGCATAGAACAACTAGTTCGACTAGTCGTTCTTCGTCATATTCGATACGACGCTCATGCTTCCATGATGCGCTTGAGGATTACTTCATATCCTTCACAATGTACATGAAGAATCCTTCCTCAACAGAATTGCATAAGTCGTTGCTAAAAAAGTAATCATGATTGGTACAAATTTGATGAAAATGACAACAAAAAACCGCTAATATGATATGACAAAAGATACAATATCTAAGGTTAATTTCAAATATAAAAAACATTTCATAGTAAATAATTTCATCATTATACTTGTAGAAATGGACAACATAGTGATCAATTTAAAAAATAAAATGTCACTAAAATTCATTTTCATACGGGGTTCTAGTCACTAAACACAAATGAAAATTATAGGAATATTTTATTCTTTGAATAGTAGAAATTGAGATCACTGTTCTTGTCATTGCTCAGGCTGTCTTTCAACTTAAATAAAACAATAAGTATAGCTAAATTATGGCGTGTCTTCGGTACCATAAGTTCAAGAGAACTCTTTTTTTAGAAGGTTTCCTACGTGAAAGATGACATAAGCAAAGGAGAAACCCTTTTTGTAGTAATTGTTCTCCAAATCCAATACCATACCAACGTGTAGACATAGAGGACCTCACATTAGGAGATTAAATTAGAACATAAACCTTTTGACTAATTAAACAACCGATACCATAAGCAAACCTTCGAAATTCAACTGTCTTTTAGATGGACCTCCACATATGAACTTTAGCAACCTATATGGATTGACTTTTTATGGTGGCTGTGTTTGGAAGGATTTGGATGAAGTCAAAGGAGTCGACCTTAAACATGTCGGCTTTGGAAGTTCAAAAGAGGTTTGGTTTGATGAGGTCAAACTTTAATTGTCAATGTTTACACTGGAGCAATATCGAATTCGCATCTGTGGTGAAGGTTCTTCTTTTTTATTATTAGCCTTTAGCGATAATTTACAATAAAGTATACGAAAGTCAAATAAATAATGTCATTAATTTATCACTTCAGCTTCTTCAAGTGTCCAATTTCTATCTAATCATTTTACTACAAAATAAATTTCATTTGGTTGCGGAGTATCTACCTTCCAAAAATGGATTTTCTTGTATCTCAAGTTGAATAAATGTTGTGACAACAAAAACTGTCCTTTTAAACAAGTTGAATATAAATTAGCTCAAAATACATGGTATAGGTATTTTTCCTAAGATTATATTATGGAAAAATGCATAAATAAATTCATAACAAACTTAATATTAAATTATATAAAAATTATAAAAATTAGCGACAATTTGTGCCATCGGATCCTTTAATTGTAGCAACACAGATTTGACTTGCGACAATTTAATCTTCGTACAGATTTATTGTCAAAAGTAGGCAATCGAAAGTATTGTAGCAAGAATTTTTCCAGTTGCCACTACTTTAGTAACTGAAAATTTGTTTGATATAATTCTTAACGAATATGTAACTAAAATGTCTCTTTATGGCAACCAAAAGTTCATAGAAAAAAACAATCCATAGGTAAAATTTTTCGTTACGTAATTCATTGATATTGTGGTAATTTGTTTTAGTGATATCACATGCACTTTGGACTTTCGCCAACAAGAGAATACCTTTTTATATGTTATTAAACAATTTAAATTATTTCAAGATTTTATTAATTTACCCCTGTACTTTTGAAATTGCCATGAATATTATATTTATTGCTGAATTAGAAGCATCGATTCTTCGTTATTTTTCTCGTTAGAATTAGTAGCAATCTTGAGAATGTCAATGTGTACTCTATATGCTATTAGTTAATAGAAATATAGCAATAATTATGTCACCGGTTTCAAATGTTTGCAGAGTTGATTATGTTATTAATTTTGAAAATTAAAGAATATAAGATTATTTAGCAGTTAATAATATTTGTTGTTATATATTTAATATTATATGTGGTCATTGCAAAAGTATTTTATTGCAGCCCCATAAAAGGTAGTTATATATTTAACATTTAAAGTCATGTTCAAGGGGACTTTGAGCCCATAACAAGATATAGGTTCGGAAGTCCACATTCGCCATATTGGTAGAGTGTTTCTCCTTTAACATAAGCCCAATACACAAAGGCCCGAAGGAATTATGTAGCTAGCTGTACTACGGATGTTTAATAATCGATTTCATTTTTCGATTTGTGATCAGTTCATACCATTTACTAACTTATTATCATTCTAGATTTAACTTAACTAGTGCACCCCCGTGCGTTGCACGGTATTGATAATTGCAAAAAATATGGCATAGAAGATATTAAATTTATCACAATAATAAGAACAATGTTCATATCTTATAATGCAAGTATCTTATATCATATACCTTAAAATCAATAAAACTAAAGAAATTATGTTAAATAGCTGATAATTATATTTAAAAATAACGTAGTTATAAATATTGGTATCATATAGAACTTCTTTTATGATTTTATAGATATATGTCTTTCATATGCTAGATATTAATATTCGAGTATTATAGTAAGTTGTTCATATTTTTTAATGGTTCTACAATTGAACTTTTACAAACATCATAACATCAAAAAAGATTTAATATAGACAACACCACCATCACAGCAAAATTGGCATGTGACATAGAATAATTAATTATTCATTTCCATATATTATGTTGCTAAATGTATAGTGACAATTGTTACTTGTTGTAAAATTATAGTTAAAATTCAGAAAGAATGTTGTATATATTCGTTTATGTATTGCTAGCAATAAATCATATAACAATGGTTATCCCATGATTTTTTTTCAAATCAATTTTTTTTTATAAAAAAGTCTAAACAATGTGTAGAATTTTTTTAAAGAAAAATCTATGGATAATCATAATTTTATTAATCTTTAGTAAAATTACGGCATTCGATGCAAATTATAAGAATATATTATAATTATGCAATGATAGTATGCCATTCACATGAATTTAACAACAAAAGATATAACAAAACATGTTCAAATTATTTGAATCAATAACATCTAAATGCATAAAATCCCAAGAGAACTCAAATTTATTTCATCTATTTTGATTATTCATGTCAAATTAAAAATCAACATTCAAGATGTATACTTTATCCAAAAAAGGAACTCTAATTGAGGGATATGCATTGTTTTAAAATAATATCTAAGTTTAGCTTTTATTATATTTTATTCAGTCAAATAATAAATGCAATTAAAAATTGACCTATGTATAGTTTATGTATTCAAAACATTCAGCTTAATTTTTAATGACCGGAAGATTCGATCCTATATCAATAGATAACCATCAGTTTTACAAACCAATGACCATAGACGGAATTTGACAATATAAGAACATTAATTATATATTTGTCGGCACTGTAGCTACAGTATCGGCTACAGTGCCTACTCTGATCCTTAATATATAGTAAGATATGATAGGTATTCTTTCAAATAATTCGATGTTAATAAAATGATTACAGACTGTAATAAAAATAAATTATCGGTGATGGATATAATAATAAGATTTACTTATTTAGATAATATTAGTATCTAGGGATGAAAAGGAAAAATCTATTGTTAATTGAAGATTAAAATAGATATTATAAAACATATTTCATTGTAATATTGATTTTAGCGTCTTTCCTAACAAACCATTATTAATGGTAGATGAATATGGACTTTCCTCTTGTAATCATCAGGAATTGAATTACAATTTTAAATAACTTTGTATCTGTTAGAGAAATTTACCGATATCTTTTGAGTAGGTCTATGGTATGCTGTTTGGATGCGTATTGGCATTTTCCAACGTAGAAATTGTAATACCCATACTTCCAAAATATAGTGCCACATCTAAAACTAACGAAGTGTGAGTGCGATTTATAAGTTGTGGGGATTACTACTTGACAACTTGAGCTTAAGTATTTTGGGTGGTTGTCAACGGGTCCATTTGAGACCAAACCCAATAAGTTGTTGGGGTCAGTTTTCCTCGATAACGGACCGGGGACCTAAGTCAAGGACGTTACAAATGGTATCAGAGCTAATTTCTCTCTAATAGTGGAAAGGGCTACTCGAAGGGACCTAAACCAGGAGCGCGCAGCCACCACTGTCACTGGGAAGAAGTGATGAGCCATGTCGCAACGAGGATGTTGCGAATATAAGTGGGGGAAGTTGTAACACCCGTACCCCCAAACATAGTGCCACATCTAAAACTCACGAAGTGTGAGTATGATTTATAAGTGGTGGAGATTTCTACTTGACAACTTGGGCTTAAACATTTTGGGTGGTTGTCCACGGATCCATTTGGGCCTAAACCCAACAAGCTGTCAGGGCCAGTTTTCCTCGATAACGGACCAGGGACCTAAGCCCAGAGGGTTCCCCCTAATAGTAGAAAGAGCTACTTGAAGGAAACTAAGCTGGAAGCGTGCAGCCGCCACTGTCACTGGAAATAAGTGATGGGTCATGTCACGACAAGGACGTTGCGAATATAAGTGGGGGATGTTGTAACACCTATACCCCCAAAATATAGTGTCACATCTAAAACTCACGAAGTGTGAGTGTGGTTTATAAGTTGTGGGAATTACTAGTTGACAACTTTGTCTTAAGCATTTTGGATGGTTGTCAACGGGTTCATTTGGGGTCGAACCCAACAAGTTGTTAGGGTCAGTTTCCTCGATAACAGACCAGGGACCTAAGCTTGAGACGTTACAAATGGTATTAGAGCGGGTTCCCTCTGATAGTAGAAAGGGCTACCCGAAGGGAACTAAGTAGGGAGTGTGCAGCCGCCACTGTCACTGGGAATAAGTGACGGGCCATGTCGCAATGAGAACATTGCGAATATAAGTGGGGGATGTTATAACAACCATACCCCCAAACATAGTACCACATCTAAAACTCACGAAGTGTCAGTATAGTTTATAAGTGGTGGGGATTACTACTTGACAACTTGGGTTTAAGTATTTTGGGTGCTTGTCAACAGATCCATTTGGGCCCGAAACCAATAAATTGTCAGAGTCAGTTTTACTCTATAACGGACCGGGGATCTAAGCCTGGAACGTTACAAATGGTATCAGACCGGGTTCTCCCTTATAGTGGAAAGAGCTACACGAAGGGAACTAAGTCAGGAGTGTGCAGCCGTCACTGTCACTGAGAATAAAAGATGGGTCATGTCGCAACAAGGACGTTGCGAATATAAGTAGGGAGGTTGTAACACCCATACCCCCAACTTATAGTGCCACATCTAAAACTCACAAAGTGTAAGTGTGGTTTATAAGTTGTGGGGATCACTAATTTACAACTTGATCTTAAGCATTTTGGGCGGTTGTCAACGAGTTCATTTGGGTCCGATCCCAACAAGTTGTTAGGTTTATTTTTCCTCGATAACGGACCGGGATCTATCTCCCGGACGTTACAAATGGTATCAGAGCGGGTTCCCCCAGATAGTGGAAAGAGCTACCCGAAGAAAACTAATCTGGGAGCGTACAACCACCACTGTCAATGGAAATAAGTGATAGACATGTCACAATGAAGACGTTGCAAATATAAGTGGGGGAGGTTTTAACGCCCATACCCTCAAAATATAGTGCCACATCTAAAACTCATCAAGTGTAAGTGTGGTTTATAAGTTGTAGGGATTACTACTTGACAACTTGAGCTTAAGCATTTTGAGTGGTTCTCAAGGGGTTCATTTGGGCCCGAACCCACAAGTTGTTGGGGTCAATTTTCCTAAATAACGAACCGGGGACCTAAGCCTAGGACGTTACAAATGGTAAAAGAGTGAGTTCCCCCTAATAGTGGAAAGGGCTACCTAAAGTGAAGTAAGGCAGGAGCGTGCAACTGCCACTGTCACTGGGAATATGTGATGGGTCATGTCGCAACGAGGACGTTGCGAATATAAGTGGGGGAGGTGGTAACACCCATACCCCAAAATATAGTGCCACATCTAAAACTCACGAAATGTGAGTGTGGTTTATAAGTTGTGAGGTTACTACTTAACAATTTGGGTTAAGCATTTTGGGTGGTTGTCAACGGGTCTATTTGGGTCAGAAACCAACAAGTTTTTAGTGTTAGTTTTCCTCGATAACAGATCGTGGATCTAAGCTCGGGATGTTGCAAATGATATTAGAGCGGGTTCCCTCTAATAGTGAAAAGGGCTATCTGAAGGGACCTAAGCTGGGAGCGTGCAACCGCCACTATCACTGGGAAGAAGTGATGGGCCATGTCGTAATGAGGATGTTACGAATATTAGTGGCGGAGTTTGTAGCACCCATACCCCAAAAGATAGTGCCACATCTAAAACTCACAAAGTGTGGGTGTGGTTTATAAGTGGTGGGGATTACTACTTGACAACTTGGACTTAAGTATTTTTAGTGGTTGTCAACGGATCCATTTGGGCACGAACCCAACAAGTTGTCAGGTCCAGTTTTCCTCGATAACAGATCGGGGACCTAAGCCTGGGATGTTACAAATGGTATCATAGTGGGTTTCTCCTGATAGTGGAAAGGGCTACCCGAAGGGAAATAAGCCGGGAGCGAGCGGTTGCCACTGACATTGAGAATAAGTAATGGGCCATGTCGCAACGAGGACATTGCGAATATAATTGGGGGAGGTTGTAACACCCATACCTCCAAAATATAGTGCCACATCTAAAACTCACGAAGTGTGAGTGTGGTTTATAAGTCGTGGGAATTACTACTTGACAACTTGGGCTTAACCATTTTGGGTAGTTATCAACGGGTTTATTTGGACCCGAACCCAAATGTCGTTAGGGTAAGTTTTCCTCGATAACGGAAGCTCGGGACGTTATAAATGGTATCAGAACTAATTTCTCTCTGATAGTAGAAAGGGATACCTGAAGGAACCTAAGCCGGGAGCGTGCATCCACCACTGTCACTGGGAATAAATGATGGACCATGTCGCAACAAGGACGCTATGAGTATAAGTGGAGGAGGTTGTAACACCCCAACCCCCAAAACATAATCCCACATCAAAAACTCACAAATTGTGAAAGTGGATTATAAGTGGTGAGGATTACTACTTGATAACATGTGTTTAAGCATTCTGGGTGGTTGTCAACGGGTCCATTTGGACCCGAACCTAACAGGTTTTCAGGTCTAGTTTTCCTTGATAATGGATCGGGGACCTAATCTTGAGACGTTACAAATGGTATCAAAGCGGTTTCCCTCTGGTAGTGGAAAGGGCTACCCGAGAGGTGGAGCCACCCCTACAAAGAGATAGGAGGAAATGACTATCCAGAGCGTGCAGCCGCCACTGTCACTGGCAATAAGTGATGGTTCATGTCGCAACGAGGATGTTGCGAATATAAGTGATGGAGTTTATAACACCCATACCTTAAACATAATGCCACATCTAAAACTCGCGAAGTGTGAGTGTGGTTTATAAGTGGTGGGGATTACTACTTGACAACTTAGGCTTAAGAATTTTGGGTAGTTGTTATCGGATCCATTTGGATTCGAACCCAACAGGTTGTCAGTGCCAGTTTTCCTGATAACGGATCGAGAACTTAAGCCCGGGATGTTACAAAATTCTCTAAGTATTGAGTCAAATATTTTTTTTAAATTCACTAAAAATCACAATAAAAATCTACGCAAAAGAGATGAGAAATAGACATTAAACAATAATTATTGATCTCATACTCTATTGACAATACATTACAGAGCAACCATATGTGTTATTTTTAGCCATTTATTTTAGAAATCCTTTTTATACTTTAATCTATATATAGTGTTGTTATACTAACTTAAGACATGGATATAACTATTTTTTGAATTTTTCTTCAGATATTTAAAAATCTTTAGGTTAAGAAAGATTTTGAAAATTCAACTTTTATGATATTTAATAATTGTTGTAAAATTTAATATACTCATTTCCGCTACAAGAAATTGGGTCTATAAAATGTTTTTTTTTAAAAAACCGCCAGTATATTGTGCAATGTTAAATAAATAACAACAAAACTATTCATTGCAAAATTATTTTTTTACTCGAAATTCTTGATGAATATCATATATGTTGTTATGTCGTTAGTAACGGTCTATATTGTAACGCTTATCTATTTTTATTTTTAAAATTCTAACTAATTGTCGTTAACTTTGAACTAAACATGAGCAATGATTGGCTAAAATATTAAAACATAGCAACATATAAGCATTGGTATATGTGCCATCGCTAATGATAACAATGGATAAGACATTCATGGCTAATCTCAAATATACTGAATATATTTAATAATGAAGAATACAATGATGATTTTTAAAAATAACGTCACTATAGACTTATTCTTTTGTAATGATCTTGGACAACCTATTGTACCAATGTCGAACCAAAATCAACCAAATTATTTTGAACTATAATCTAATGACTCAAAATTTTGATCCGTTTGCTATTTCATTTTGCTCTGAAAATCGATTTGAAGTGATTTCAATACATTGATATATTGATTTTTTTTTACAATTCTGCCCTCTAAGACTCTGCAATATATTAGTTATATCTTTTTCATTTTTGTAACATCAGTTGTGCCCCTACCATTTTGGGCAATTCATAATTGTACCTTTCAAGTTTGTTTTGCCATTTGCAGGATAAATTAAAGAGTAAATTACAAAAAAGTCTCTGAACTATACACATGATTTCAATGTCATACCTGAACTTTAAAAAGTAACAATGTGGTTCCCGAACTTTTAAATTTATCTCAATGTGGTCCCTAACTATTGAAATTTAAGGTTAAAATGACGAAATAATCAACTAAGTTTCTATGGTGAAGGACCACATTGAGACAAATTTGAAAGTTCGGGTACCACATTGTTAGTTTTTAAAGTTATAGTATTACATTGAAATCAAGTGTATAGTTCAGGGACTTTTTTGTAATTTACTCTACATTGAATCATGGTCTAATTATACAAGTCAAACTCTGATGTAGTAAAATTTCATCCACTTGTACCCCTACAATTTAAAAAATTACACTTGTACCTATCGTTTTTATTTCCAATTACACTTATATCCCCAAGGTAACATTTGTTTGGGAATGGAAAGGATGGAATCTAACTTAAGGGTTACAATTGTTAATTGCCCAAGAGGGTAGGTGCATAACTGATATTGTAAAAAAAGGTATAACTTATATTGCACAATCGAAGAGGATAAAGGCAGTAACAAAGCTCTTAAATTTGTATCTCTACACTTTAACTTAAATCAAACCAACTTTTTTTATTCTTTCATTTTTAAAAGAATAAAGGCTTCTATCTTACTTCACCATTAATCACCAATAAAATACATGCCTATAGACATGTAAGTATCAAAATTAAAATTTACAAATCCAACAATCTGTCAGCGCTCTAACATGCGCTACAACATTTTCTCCATAAGTTAGCTCCTAGAAAAACAATATAATGTTCCTAGCCAACCAAAGTGCTCAAATTATAGCCAAGCAACCTAATCTCTCCATCTCCATGTCATTCCAGTTCGCCCCAATGGACTCCCAGAAGCCAAACACACCATCTACACAAACCTCCTGATTCCTCGACATATTTGGTGTCATTTCTGGGTTGAGACTCAATAGAGTTAAATTGGAGTATGTTCCTTTAAGCTTGTGAAATACTACCAATTATCGAGGAAGCGGTCGTGCAGTCAAGACAAGGCAGGACCGGCAGACGCTGTGGTGGCCGCTCACGAAAGACGACGATAAATTCAACAATGAACCCACAACTAGAATAATCAAACAATCAAATGCAAATGTGGATAAAAACTTAGAATAACCCTACAAATAGATGTGTATAGTGGACACGTATGGTACGATGTCGAATACATGGAACAAGTCGGTGTAGTGCTATTATTATTTATAAATAAATAAAAATGTATATATTATATAAATGGTTGCATAATATTTACTAAATTAATATTTTTGTTGGTTTTATTATTATATATACTAATTTTATAATTTTTATTTTCTTTTTAGATTTTCCTGATTTTTAACTTTTCATTATTAATAAGTATATATATTAGTATACGAGGACAGGGAGCTTGCACCCAGTGGTGTAGGAAACTCCCTGCACCCACCCATTTTCGCATTATTTTTTTACTTTTTTGAATTAAAAGTTGGGTGATTTACTTAATATGTTGAGGGGAATAAGTGTTTCAAGCTTCATGTAAAATAAGCATTCCTAACATGTTCATCTAAAAGGGGTCGATTTCAGCAATTCTGAGACCGGTAAAATTTAGTAGTCTTGATGGAGATGATAGAAGTGTCAAATTAATTTGAATTTGGAATGACAACATGGTGATATATGATGATCAAAATTGTCCAAGGTTTCATTTCAAAAAAATCGAAAAACTATGAAAAATTAGGCCAGGTGTAGGGAATTTCCTGCACCCGCCGGTGTAGGGTCCTTTTTCCCTTAGTATATATATGTATATAATGTAATATGTATCATACATGTATTATATAATATAATAAATATACAAAAAAATCAGGAAATACAAATAAGAACAATCCTTTTTTATTTTCTATAGAATTTAAAAATATATATGAGGTATTTAGAATAACGAGTAATGACATTAATTAAATATAACTATATGTAGGTATCTAATAAAATATAGGGTATTATAATTATAAAAATATCAATAATTAGTCAAAAATTACAAAAATATTTTTTTTTTTTAAAAAAAATTCTTCTATTTTTGTGATTTTTAGTAATTTTTAAAATTTTTATGTACTTTTGAATATCAAAATATCCCAAATCTAGGATTAGTTAAATAGGTCGAATTTTTTTGATATTTAAATGATAAATCAGTCCAAAATTTCTCAAAATTAAATTTAATATGTAGTAAATAGTTTATATAAAAAATAGGATAGAAGCAAATTTTTTTAGGATTTTTGAAAATATTTTGTAAATTTTTTATGGCTGGAATGGGTTTGTAATTTTTTGATTTTATTTAGACATTTTTGTGATTTTTAGTTTGTAGTGATAAATAAGGTAATAAATAATATGCAATTTTTTAGGAATTTTTAGTGAAGGTTTTATAATTTTTTATATTTTTTTAAGGCAAATAAGAAATAAACATGTCTTTTTTATTTTTAATAAATAGAAAATGCATGAAAAATGTCTAATAAAATATGGGGCATGAATGAGCAATTAATCAGGCATATCCATCTACTTTTTCATGTTTTTTGGAGGAAGGGAAGTATTTATAGAAAATAAAAAAGCACAAACAAAAATAAATCAAGATGGTAGGGATATTTATGATATTAAAAATAAAGGTAGGGGTACGTGCAAAAATACAACAAACTTTATACTTCAACTTGATTTTTATGTATTAAATAATAATATATAAAGTCAAAGGGGTACACGTATAAATTTTCCCACCTCACGTGGGTGCCATGAGTAGAGCTGGTAGAGACCTACTTGCAATATATGAAAGTTCCAAGAGCTTTCTTGCAATTATTCCACAAAATTTTGAACATAATAAAATATTTACAATACTTTTTATAAAATACAAAAAGGGTGGAGGTTCATATGCAAATTACCCCTTAAAAACCTTGATGGTACAACCGTTGTCCGTGTACCGCTTGTCTAATTGGAGACTTGTCGTCACACACTGTATCGGTTTAAATGGACGGACCATATTAAATCTGGGCCGTGCACTTCATCTGATGGTCGTGGAGTGGGAACGAAGAACATCTGAAGAACTCCTACTAGTTGAGATTCGATCTCGATTTCTCGATGACTCCAGTTGTTCTTCTTTGATCCGACAATGATAGTGTACTCATGTGGCTCCTTTGTAGATGTTGGTCAGCTCAGATGAGATCGATGAAGCTCTAGGGATTCGAAAGGTGTCTAACGACATGGAGATGATCCATGTGTTCAACGTGGGTCTCGAAGGGTCCTCAAGGCTTCTTTCTGCACCAAAAATTTTCATTGGCTCGAGGGCTACTCCCTTGACCGTTGGATGAAGTTAAAGGCAGAAGGAGGTGAGATGGTGATGCAGCTCTGTCGAAGTTGAGGGTTGGAGCTCAAATCCCAGATCCACAAGGGATCTAGGTTGGAAAAGTGGAGGAGCCGTGGAGAAAATGTGGGGGTACGATGTGGGATGAAAATGGAGGTCGATTGACGGTCGAAGACATAGAATTTGGCCTGAAACTCGAGCTCCAAGTCAAATTGGGGATATTTGATTAACCCTAAACCTATTGATTAAAGAAGAAATGAACTGTGTAAATGAAACTAGAACCTAAATATTACCTAGGAAGCAAGAAAAGACAACCTCGATTCAGCCAATGGTTGAAAAGGCAGGACCTGTCGATGGTGCTCCATTGACGGTTGTGGAATTCCTCCTAAAGCGCTCCTCCTCACTGCAGGGCAATCACCTTGGACTCCTATCACCAGCCGACGGCGTTCAGGATGCTCTTGGATCTAAGATTGCTCCAAGAAGGATCAACTCAAAAAAGGTGGAGAATGTAGAATCTAAATCGGCTGAAGGTTGGATGGGAAGATCACGGGAGTGGTGGAGATGGTGTGATCAAATGGAGGATGAGAAGGATGGGCGATGATCAGGAATGAGTGGGGCATAATGTTGATGACGGAATTGAGGCTCCTCGATCCTTGAATCATCTTCGAAAAATAGAAAAAAAATGGGCATGTACGAGGCTCTGTTAGGGGTGTCGAGGCAAGTTAGTACTCTTGACCCGAGGTCAACTAATGGAGAGTCGTTGTTGGTCCACGTAGACCAACCATGAAAAAAGAGAATTGGAAATTCTTTGAAAAAATCAGAAGAATTACTAAATTAATTAAATATTTTTAAAAATAAAAAATGTTTATAGTTTTATGAAGTATTTTATTCATATTTTTATTTATTTTTGCGAGGCTATTTATTATAAGTTAATATTTACATCTATAAATATAGGTAATATATAGATGTATTTTGGTATTTTTTATTTTATTTTGTATTGTATATTTTATTATTATATACAAGTATTTCATATATTTTTAATTTATTTAATTACATATTTGTGTATTTTTATTTTATTTTTTTGAATTTATGTATACTCTTAATTAATTATCTACAAATTCTTTATAGGTATTTGTAGGTACATTTTATATATGTATAAAAGTAATTGATTTATTTAATTTAATTTTTGATGGTTTTATAAAATGTAAAAAATTGAAAAATAAGAAGAATACATATATTGAATATTATATACATGTATATTACACAATGGGGGCCCAAAACCTAACTTTTGCATCTTAACTCCAAATTGAATGAAACCACCTTCATTAAATAGCTTATTTAATTTTATGGACAATCGATGTGAGTTTGGCAAATTTTTATAGGATATGGGTCTGCAAAATTTATTTGCAACTTTTTATTTTATATGTCTCGTTCACATCGTGTATTATGTTTCGGTGAAATCAATTTTATATTTTTCATTATATTTTTATGTACAATATTCATGTTGAGGTTTTTATTATTTGACATGTAAAAGTAATAAAATAATATAGGTTCCAAAATGTAATTATTGGGCAAAATAAATTAGGGTTTTATATGTTATTTTTATACAGTTTCTCTGCCCTAATTTCCTCTACTTTATTCCTTGTCGACCAAGTCATCATAATGAATGTGCCTCTAGGTATAGGGTCACTCTGTGTCTTTGACACTTAATTCTTTTTCTTTTCTTTCCATTATTCTTTTATCTGGGAATTAAATACAATATTTATATAGTATTTTATATAGTATTTTATGTAAGTTATGAAGTGTTTATTTTACGAAATTAAATGATATATACATGCATTTAGCTATGAATTTAAGACAAAAGTTAAAGAATAAAGGTTATGAAAAGGAGAGTCATCACCTCCTATACTTGCCTTTGCTAGTCCATAGCAAACATTTATGCCTATAAGTGTAGAAAATAAAATAAAGAAAAGAAAATGAAAGAAATGGATTTATTTTAACTCTTAAACTTATCTTCACAAAATCAAAGTTTGGAGCATAGTCAGACCTTTGGATTTTTAGTTTTGTCGGAACCTTATTGGGAACCGTACTTGAAACTCAATTGCCTCTAAGATCCACAAAACTCTTCCCAAGTCTCATCAAAAGCTAGGTTAGAACAAGTCGATGTTCATATGCAGTCCCTTACGACTATGAATCTATTTTTTATAGTGTCAGTGATATGTAGCTCCTCTCGGCTGGAGCGGTAAAAGCCATGTTTCTCCAACATGGTGACCCTCATTCCCCATTCCAATAATTCTTCCATCTAGAAGCGGTGTATTCCCTTCTAAGTTCAAGTGCAACTGGATCAAGACGAGGAGGCGGAGAAGATAATGAATAGCAACTATTGTAGATACCTATCCTAGGATGCTTGACCTTTGTAGCCAAGTCATCTAACTACAGGCTCACAGGGATATTTCGACTTCGAAGTTATTACTTGACTGTTAGCTATACACATACTCCGATAGCAATTAAGTTTTTCTTGATTTTTGCCCATCTATTTTTTTGGAGATTTTGATTTTGTACAACAACATTTACATATGAATTTTTACCTGTTTAGCTTGTAGATTATCCCTCCTTTGAAGCAATATTGCAACATATAACATTCTATCATTGGACCTCATAGCTACTGGACCGGGTTGGGGTACAATTGTCACGGAATTGTGACTTCATATGTGTTCCATTTGCTTGTATCTCATGCCTGCAATCTTGGACATGCAAGTCCACGGTGAGCCATTATGCAATAAATGTTATTGCAAATATCATTTCCTGATTTGAAATGAAGAATAACTCATTTTCATGATAGGTCCCTTTGTATTAAGGTTATGTACCATGGCCATCTTGATGATCATAAAGCTGCTGATTCAATTATTGAATCAAAGAGACTGGTGCTTGGATGAATATCTAAAGAGTTAGATCGAGGACTCACCAAGTATCGTCAAATGATGGTTAAGAGATGATCTCCAGCCTGAGTAGGAGATGGCGATCCTTTCTCATTTGGTTGATATCTAATCGACCTCTTGATGCAGGTCCTCTGCATAGGAACAGAGAATCAGAGGTGTTAGATAATTTAGGTCAATGAGTTGACTTAACAATATCGTGATAACCAAAGTCCTATGTCGTATGATGTCACGATATAGGCACACATCCTCTGACCAGAGACAGATGTGTTACTATATGTATGAATATGTACATTTGGCAGACCAATAGGTTGATGACCTAACCAAGGTCTATACACTGGCGCGCTGGTGTGCATGCAAGGGCATATGAGTAATACCATCTCTCAAAGGGATCATACATGTTCATTTACTGAATCGTAAGACAAAAGCTCACTCATGAGATATTGGGAAGAATCAAATTCCGTGCACGAGCATCTCGTTTTGGAAGTTTGACTAAATTTGTAAGGTTTGATATATGCTTTTGGAAAGTATATGATCAACACCAGGGTATGATATATGCTTTTGGAAAGTATATGATCGATACCAACTCTCAATGATCAAATGTGAAACTTTATGATAAAACCCTAAAGGAGACAGTCTAAAAGAGATCTAAAACTTCGGGTTTTTTATAGGTCTTCCAGTATGCAGGATGTACAGGTATTGGGAATACCTGAGGGTGATGTGATCATAAATGATTGCATAACTATGATGCTTCCATTCTGAGGGAGTTATGAAACAGGTCTGGATTTTAGTGACTGCTCTCATAGAGAAGTAATCTGATCTTAGTCTAAATGTTGGACATTGATCTGAATGTGATTCAGATATAATGAGAAGATTAGATTTGCGGTCTTGATTTAATCAAGCATCTTTGGGAGGTCTCCAAGATCTGGATTTGAGATGTGATCTCAATATCCAAGTCACTATACGTGGAACAATACAATCGTCATATCCTTATCTCCAAGCATCCGTGGAGAAAGCGCATTATCCTTGAAAGAGTTCATGCATAATTTCGTTATTGACATATGTATTTGAGCATTGAGAAAATAGATAATTAAATATGATTTAATTATCATGAATAATATCAATTCGATTCATATTATAAGGAGAGTTATATGGGATAATTAAATGTGATTTAGTTATCAAAGATGTAAATAATATGAATGTAATTCATATTATTTGGGCACATGAGAATAGAGATCCAAGATGATTAAATGTGATATAATTATCATGGATATGAATAATGTCGATAACACTATCCATATCAATCATAAATATATTGTAAATGTGATTTATAATATATAGGAGAGAGCCTATTGTAATTGATATTTGTTGAGTTATTATTGATGTGAATTGGGTTCACATTGGATAATTAATTGAAAATATAATTTACATTTTGTTTTGGGATGTGAATGTGATTCACATTTTTTCAATGGCTTGATTGCAATATTTCATAAGATAATTATGAATTATTTTTATGAAATAATTTACAACAAGTGTTGTTGTAAATCTTGGAGATATCATGAGATAATGATATATTATGAGATATTAAGGAGATAGACCATTCTCCCCTTTTGGGGATAAGGTCAATCTTCTCATTATCTCTAAGATTAATTAATTGATTTGATTTGAAATTAATTATAATGATTTATCAATATATATTAATTTAAATTAAATTAATTGTTATTATATCTTTACAGCAACATCATGGTCATTGAAAGAAACACAAATCAATCTCATCCATTGATTTTGTGTTGTCCATGGATTGAGATCCATGGACTCCCAAATCCCTATATAAGAAGAGGCAACCCTTGCTTCTTGTATTATATTAACTAATACGCTCTCTTCCTCTCTCTCTCTCTACACGTTATGTCTCTATCTCTCTCTCATTGTGGCCATCCACCATGGAGCCATTGAGAGAGTCACCATCGCCATGACATTGCCGTTATGCTGCTAGAGTAATTGCTCGTAGATCTCCGTCTCCTTCGGCGTGCCTCGCTGGTGAAGAAGATGTCGGAATTCGTGTGACGAGATCAGGAGATTCTTCGCTTGTATCATCATCATGAATTGCGAGGAGTACTCGTATCATCAACACGCTCGCAAGCGTCTCCTCCGTTGGATTGGACTTGAGACAGGAGGTCTCTTCGTTTAGAGACTCAAGCGCAACCACTCTTCAAGAGGTAAACCTAATACTTGTTTTTGGTTTAGATGAACTGATCCAACAAGTGTTCTTGGATCATGTGGTTTCATCGATTTGATTTTTTTTAAAATTTCGTTGCCTCAAGCAACTAGTGCGACTAGTCTCTCCTGATCGTATAGGATGTGATCCTCACGCTTCCGTGATGCACTTAAGGATCTTTCCATATCCTCAAAATAGTATCTGAGCTGGGTTGGAGGTTTTGGATACGATCCATAAACTTAGGAAGACTTGGGCTCATTAGGGATTGTAATAATTTTATCGCATTTCATTTTTGCAAATCCTACTTTGTGAATATTTTCGGTCCTGTTTAAAGTTTTTAAACATAAACTATCACTTGATAATGTTCCCTATTAACTAAGGAAACCGTGGGATTTGAGTTTGCATGATTTGGAATCCGATAACTCAAGATATGATCATTTTAATGAACATATATCTACTATTTCATGGATGACGAATCATGACGTATTTAAGGAGTTAGTTACTATTTTGAAACGCCTATAAATACATGCTAATCACTTGAGTCGTGTTATAAATCAAATTAACAAACTTTAGAAACTTACTTTGCTTAATTTGGATTTAAATTGGTCGAGATATGCTCATTTTAGTAAGTAAGGCTCACTGCTGGAAATTACATACTTTATCATGAACCTTGTGATTGTCATTTAAATTAAATTAATAGAAATAAATGGCTAATTTCCTGAGATAATTATTGATAAATATTTTTGAAATATTGAAAGATGATAAGTACTTCTTCGAATGACATTGAGCATATCCAACTTTATTAGATATGATCTAGATCACAAATTAGTCACATCATACACTTTATAACAAACATGTTGCTTGAACATGTTTGGGAATTTGTTTAGAAAATTTCTTTATAATCAATATATTTTTGATAATTACTAAATGGTATAACTTTGTTTGAAAAACTGATTATCATCTCAAGTACAAATTGATCGATTTGGCATTATCCTAACCCGAGGCAGATATGGTGTCTAATTAGGAGCATTGGGGTAGCAGGTTGCATCATGTGCGGTCCGTCTCACTCCCGTCGGTACTGGCCATGATAATGGGTAGGGAAGAGATAAAACTTGAGAAACCATGATGTATTTTTCTAAATATTAAAATTCAAAATAATACGTATTTTTTAAATAATACCATATTTCAAGTAACAATTAAGAATGTTTGTTGGATATTAATTAGATCATTGATTTAATGTGATTGATTAATTGGAATCCAATTAAAATTTAAACTCTCTATTATGAACAAAGTAGTATTTCCCTTAGAAGAATTAATTATGTGAATATGATTCATAATACAACAACAACAACAAAGCCTTTTCCCACAATTAAGTAGGGAGAATATGATTCATAATAATTAATTAAAATTTAAACATGATATGGAGGATCACATATGTGACATCCATGGTCTTCCGTCAAGGTAAAGGATTCCGTCGCTAGAGATTGTATGTCGGAGATCCTGTCCGAAGTGACAACTCCTGCAAACAAGTCATTTGGATCGGACTCTTTGCTTCTCGAAAGAGTAAGGATGTATGCGTAGTGACCCCAATATGGAGTCCTCATATTAGCGGAGCCATATTGGATTGTGCATAGAGAGTTGTATTCCCTATGATGGTTGATTAAATTAATGATAGGTAAACATCACCTTAGGGGTGGTGGGCCTGGGTGTTAATGACCGAATTGGGAAATGCAAATTGGACTTGCAAGACGGAATGAGTTTTTGCTTCTTTTTATCTGGGTTGCAAGTTCACATATTATTGGTATGTGATAAAGATAAGAAAGGAGATCCCAGATCTTGCTTGAGGTATAATGGTAAGTAGTAAGTATATCTCTTACAATAAAAGTGATTAAGGGTATGAACTTTCAATGTTGATAGGGCAAGACAACTTTGATATAAAAATTCCTAAATCAAATTAAAGTACATATATTTATATATTTATACAAATTTCTTATTTCAGATAATCCTTCATTAAACCCACTTAGTACTATACTTAATATTGACAAGTAAAATATCATGGATTGGATCCATGATCATGATATTGTACTTGCAGTTGGACACATAACGTATGTGGTTCCAATGTGCATGTTCTCCTCATAATAATGAGGAATGACAATTAGATAGACATTAGGACTACAACCCTAGGGTTTGTATGTCTCTATAGTCTTGATCTCTCATCAAATGTACTTTGGAAGTTACATATCAATGATGATCATAATTGTCAATAAATCCTTATAGAATATAAGAAGATGTTTTGGCATTCATATGTGTACTCGACATTTAGTCATGAATCACATGGTTCACTGCATCATGCGGAATGGTAGATCTATATGAGATGATGTATTCAAAATATTTGCGTACCTACTTGAACCTAAGTCCTTAAGAGTCAAGATGTATTATGATGAGTGTCATCATTCTACTATCTATGCTATAGTCATTCATGAAGCTTCATAATATTCATATTTTATGAATCGAATGAAGCATGTATAAATGTCGAAATACTCTTATATTGAAATCTTTTGCATTCAACATAAGAGATCCTCTGTCTTAAGCACTGGTTGTTTATAGATGAAAGGAGAGCAATGAAAGCATGGGTTGGACCAAAGCAATGAGGAAAGTCAAAAGAGTTGTCTGTACTTCTGTAACTTCCATGTCACATCCAAAGAGTTCGATGAATTCCAATACTGCAATAAGCTGATGTATTGATAGTATGACTATCTAGTCTATCTAGAATCCTTAAAGAAGGACTCGGATATTGCATCAGAATAATCTACATTTTATCATTGAAATTAACTTTCTTATTTGATAAGATTAAAGTTTAATAATTGTATCTCATTCTTATACTAACACATGCAATTTGTTGTATATATTTTAGAAGACTAGAAAATTTGATCTTAAGGTTTAATAGTCATCCACATGGATATTGTTGCAATTATTGCAACAACCTCTATTGGATAAGTAGACTTCATATTTTCAGTGGGAGAGCCCTTATTCTTAGGGAATGTCTCTATGACCTAGATATTAGAATACACTCATAGTTTATTTCTAAATATTGGAAATAAACATGAGTTCTGGAATAGACATATCATAAAGAGTTGTGATGGATATATTTCAGATAGTAATCTGACATCTGGAGGACTCTACTAAATTAGAAAATTAATGAGTGGTTCATTAACATTTCTAATACTGAAAATTAAACCTTTAAAAGATTAATAAGAGGATGAAGATCATTTGACAATGATATGGCATCAAGCTTTGGACATATGTCTGTTGATGAGATCAATAGACTAGTAAGAAATGAAACTTTAGAATGTCTGAAATTTCAAATCTTACATGCTTCTGAATATTGTATTCAAAGTAGAAAATATCCAGTGCAACATTCTCAAGGAATGGTGTTAGATGCCAAGGTATTCAAGATGTCATACATATTTATGTATATGGATCATCTGTATCATAATAAACATTTATGATATGTGATATCATTTGATGATTATCTACGATATGAGATTTTTTCCCTTCACTTTAGAAACCTTTGAAATGTTCAAAGATTTCACAATTTTGGTTTAGAACCAAAATTTGAAGGAAGATGAAATGAATTTGAATTGATCAAAGTAGCTTATACCTATTAGATGAATTCAAGGAATATCTTATGGAGATAGGAATATCATTCCTATCTTACTCCTCCTGATACACCTAACTCAATAGAGTTGTAGGAAGATACAATTGATCATGTGTGACATGATTTGATCAATGATGGATCTGAGCATAATTACCTTTTAGTTCCCAAGGTATATATGTAGTAGAGGCTACAATATATATCCTTAATAAGGTTCCATGCAAGTAAGCTGGAATCTAGCAACAGATGGTGCTACTGCATTAGGAAAATAAAGGATGATATTGGAAACCTACTTTATGACCTTGAGATTCTTAAAAGATCTCTAAGGATATGATTATTAAAGAATGACTCTCTTGAGAATAAGATGAAAATGAAATGAAGGAACTCATTAAACCTTGAGAAGATAACGAGGCTCCTAAAATCATAAACTAAAAGGACAATTAAACATGAAAACCTAATATCTATTCAAATGAGTTTGAGGATGGATTCCTAGTGTCAGAGAAATCTGACAATGATCGAACTTCATGTGATGATGCTTTTGAAGATCATGACATGGAAAGATGGATGTTAGCAAGAAAGTCTAAAGTAGACTTCATATACAAGTGTTGTATATGGACCCTCATGATCCACCTATATGGGTAAGACCCGTTAAGGTGTAAATGGATCTTCAAGAGAAAAAGGAAATCCGGTGAGAAGGTAGAGACCTTCAAAGCACGGCTCGTAGCCATAAGCTACACACCAAAGAAAAGACACTGCTTGCGATGAGAGTTGCTCTTCAGTGACCATGCTTAAACCCAACAGAATATTGCTAACTATAGATACACAACTTGACTTTGACATCTTCAAGATGGAAGTCAATATTGCATTCCTCTATGAATACCTCTTTGAGGATATTCGTAGGAAGTATCCCCATGGCTTCATAGTTGAGGAAAGCAAGTTGTGCAAGCTTAATAACTCCATCTATGGACTCGAATAAGATTCTTGTAGTTGGAACATTAGATTTGATGAAATTATAAATGTTATGGTTTCAAATAGAATCTTGATGAACCATGTGAAGCTTAGTAGGGGTGCCATTGTGTTCATCATGTTAAATGTAGATAATATCCTAATCATTTGCAATGATATAAGGAATAATAATAAGTGTTTTATAATCTAGTTGTTCTATACCTTGATATGAGATCTCAAGGATACCTCTTAGATCTTAGTTCTGAAGTTGTTTACAGGCAAAGAGAAGAGGGTATTGGGACCGTAACATTAGTGGTACACCTTGGACATGTTCCATTTTCTGAAAAATTCCCAGGAAGGCTAGAACTATCTGAAGGGATAGCACCTCAAAGAGTTGAGGAAGTAAATGCTAGAACTACTTTCCCTTGTGCTTCAGTTACGAGAACATGAGTGTATGCTAAATGTGTACAAAAGCCAGATGTCTACCATGCAGTGGGAGTAGTAAACTCATACTAATCCTACTATGGAGATAAAACACTTGATTGCAGTAATAACAATATCTTCAAAGATGACAAGACTTTAGATATAGTGATCTCTAAGTATTATCTTCAAGAAATTAGGACTTTATAGATAGATATATAAAAGGTCTTAACTGCGAATACCTTAGGAGATAGAGATCTCCGGGAATAAGGGTATTCTGATAGGAGAATAGAAATTACATATTGATTATAATAATATTTAGTTGTAGTGTCAAGGACACTATAACTGACAAAATTGAGTATTGAGTGCATAAGATGCGACATTCGCATTGGATGAGAGCACTGTTACTAGGAGATATGCAAGTGCCATAAAAGGACTTGGCATAGTCTCTCAAGAATAGAGTGACTGGTCAGCTTACCTAGGTATTTTTCTAAATAGCTTGTGATTGTTACATGAGTGTGGGTTTAACTGATTAGTCCATTAATGGCTCTTAGGGCTAGTGGAAGATTGTTGGACATGCGACCCCACAACGATCCATTAGGTAATAAATGTTATTGCAAATATCATTCTCTGATCTAAAATGAAGAATAAGTAATTTGCATAATAGGTCCCTTAGTACAATTAAGGTTATATATCATGGCCATCTTGATGATCATACAACTGCTCATTCAATTATTGAATCATAGAGGCTGGTGCTTGGATGAATATGTAAAGAGTTAGATTGAGGACTCATCAAATACCATCAAATGATTGTTAAGAGATGATCTCCAGCTTGAGTAGGAGATGGAAATCCTTTCTCATTTGGTTGATATCTAACCAACCTCTTGATGCATGTCCTCTACAAAGGAATAGAGATTCAGAGGTGTTAGATAAGTTAGGTCAAATAGTTGACTTAACGAGGTCAAGAAAACCAAAGTCCTATGTTGTATGTTGTCACGATATAGGCACGCATCCTCTGACCGGAGACAGATGTGTTACTATATGTCTAAGTATGTACATTTGACAGACCAATAGGTTGATGAATATGAGTAATGTAATCTATCAAAGGGATCATACATGTTCATCTACTGAACCGAAAGACATGAGCTCACTCATGAGATATTGGGAAGAATCAAATTCTGTGCACTCGTCTTGCTTTGGAAGCTTGACTGAATTTGTAAGGTTTGATATATTCTTTTGGAAAGTATATGATCAACACCTGGGGTATGATATATGCTTTTGGAAAGTATATGTTTTTACCAACTCTCAATGATCGAATGAGAAACTTTATGATAAAACCGTGAAGAAGACAGTCTAAAAGAGATCTAAAACTTCGGGTTTATTCTGGGTCTTCCAGCATGTAGGATGTATAGGTATTAGGAATACCTGAGGGTGATGTGATCATAAACGATTGTATAACCATGACGTTTCCATTTTGATGGAGTGATGAAACAAGTCTAGATTTTAGTGACTCCTCTCATAGAGAAGTAATCTGATCTTAATCCAAATGTTAGACATTGTATTGAATGTGATTCAGATGTAATGAGAAGATTAAATTTGTGACCTTGATTTAATGAAACAATTTTAGGAGGTCCGCAAAATTTGGATTTGAGATGTGATCTCAATATCCAAGTCATTATACGTGGAACAGTACAATCGCCCTATCTTTATCTCCATGTATCCACAGAGAAAGTGCATTATCCTTGAAAGAATTCATGGATAATTTCATTATTGACATATGTATCCGAGCATTAAGAAAATAGATAATTAAATGTGATTTAATTGTCATGAATAATATGAATTTGATTCATATTATAAGGAGAGTTATCTGAGATAATTAAATGTGATTTAGTTATCAAAGATGTGAATAATATGACTGTGATTTATATTATTTGGGCACATGGGAATAGAGATCCAAGATGATTAAATGTGATTTAATTATCATGGATATGAATAATGTGGATAGCACAATCTATTTTAATCATAAATATATTGTAAATGTGATTTATCATATATAAGAGAGAGCCTATTGTAATTGATATTTGTTGATTAATTATTGATGTCAATTGGATTCACATTGGATAATTAATTGAAAATATAATTTACATTTTGTTTTGGGATGTGAATGTGATTCACATTTTTCTAATGGCATGATTTCAATATTTCACAAGATAATTATGAATTATTGTTTGGAAATAATTTACAACAAGTGTTATTATAAATCTTGGAGATATCATGAGATAATGAGATCTCATGAGATATTGAGGAGATAGACACATTCTCCCCCTTTTTGGGGGGATAAGGTCAATCTTCTCACTATCTTCAAGATTAATTAATTAATTTTATTTGAAATTAATTATATTGATTTATCAATATATATTAATTTAAATTAATTTAATTGTTGTTGTCTTTTTACAACAATATCATGGCCGTTGAAAGAAACAAAAATCAATCTCATCCATTGATTGTGTGTTGTCCATGGATTGAGATCGATGGACTCCCAAAGTCCTATATAAGAAGAGGAACTCCTTGCTCTTTGTATTACATTAACTAATATGCTCTCTCTCTCTCTCATTGTGATCGTCCACCATGGAGTCATTGAAAGAGTCGCCATCGTCGCAACATCTCGTTATGTTGCTGGAGTATTTGCTCGTGGATCTTCGTCTCCTTTGGTGCGCCTCGCTTGTGAAGAAGATGGTGGATCTTGTGTGATGAGATCAAGAGATTCTTGCATGTATCATCAACATGGATTGTGCGCAGCACACGTCTCATCAACGTGCTCGCAAGCGTCTCCTCCGTTGGATCGGACTTGAGATAGGAGGTCTCATCATTTAGAGACTCGATCTTAACCACAATTATAGAGATAAACCTAATACTTGTTTGTGGTTTAGATGAAACGATCCAAGTGTATTTGGATCATGTGGTTTCATCGATTTAAATTTTTTTAAAATCTCGCTGCCTCGAGCAACTAGTCATTCCCGATTACATAGGATGTGATCCTCACACTTCCGTGATGCGCTTAAGGATCTTCCCATATACTTCATGAAAATCCATCCCTCTACCACTTCAATTGAGTTTAGCAAAGTGTAAGGTGCAGTTATGCAAGTTAGGTCACTATCGACAAATAGTCAAACGTGTGTTCTGAAATATTCTACTTAGGAAGTCAAGACGACACAGAACCAAATCTTGTGGTCTCGAAGAATCAAGTCTAGTAGACCTAAAGGGACTTAGTTCTAGTTCGTATAAGGTTCCTGTGATCAAGTGGATTAAGGTCTAACCAAGCTTCAATCTTGGGATTTTATTTAAATTAGTTAAATTGTCATTATCAATCCAAAAAATGCAAATAATATGTATGATGCAATAAAATATTTTTGTGGAGTGATTTTTTGATTTTGTACTTTTTATGGAATTTAGGAAAAAGTTTTGAAAATTTTTATGCAAGTTTTTGAAAATATTTTACAAATGTTTTATGGATTTTTGGTTTTACAAATTTTAAGGGATTTTTGAAAAATAAAATAGTTAGTCAAATAGTTTTGTGCATCTACTTACACAGGAGTGTGTCTTATTATTTACAAGAAATAAGTTCAAGAATTTACATGAGGTATCTATAGGATTAGGTTAGTGATTAATTATAGTTTTTTTATCTATAGGGTTTATAAAGAATTTTTACTTGCTATGAATATATACATAGTTCCCAAAATAATTTGAAAACATTTTCACAAACATTTTGGAAACTTTATTTTGAAAATAATTTGAAAAATAATTTTACAAACATTTACAGACTTTAAAAATCATTTTGCAAAGATTTTTCAAACATTATGTATACATTTTTCAAAGTGTTTTTACAACCATTTTCCAAACCGTTTGCGAATACATTTCCAAAACATTTTATTTAGATAAAAGGAAATAATATTTTATAAACAAAACATTTTTGCAAAGGTTTGAAAACATTTTGCGAAAATATCTTGCAAAAGGTTTTACAAAATATTTTTCAAAGAATTTTCCATCCTTTTTTCAATCATTTAAATAAAAATTAATCAATTTTTAAAACCATAATTACAAAGAATTTTTATGTTTTTTTTATTTTTTTATTAATTATACATATTATTAAAAATAAAAAGTAAGAGTTATGGCTAAAGTATATACAACGTATATACAACCCCCTATACTTAGCTTGAGTTATGCCTTCATAGGTCAGAGAGAAAAAGGAAGACATAACTTGTACTAAGTATAGGAAAGTATATACTACAATGACTGAATATAGAATGAGAAGTCGACCGTCCCCCCTATACATAGGATCAATTAATCCAAAGAATAACAGATTGTGTACAAAGTAGGGAGGGTCGAGGGTGGGAACGAATAAATAAATCATCGGCTCAGCCTGTCCCCCTTACCTAGGGTAAAATATCCCTAAGTATAGACAGATTATCAAAAGGTTAGGAGACATGAGAGGGATCAAAGAATTAACACCCGAATATGATCATTCCCCTTATACTTAGGATGAATCATATCCTAAGTATAACAATGATGAATGGGATGCATAAAGATTTTCATAGAATGAAAGACTGAAATTTGAAAATAAGAAAGGAGGAAAAGAAGAAAAAGATTAATAAATCAAAAATGTTTTTAAGTGCCTCGTCTGATTGCGTCGATGTTACAGCTTTAAGCTTTGCATGGTTGACCACATGTATTGAATCCATAACGGACATGAAAGTATCATGCTCGAGATATGGCTTCAGTAGTTGTCTGTTGATGATGAAAGGATGTGTGTCAATTGACAAATCGATATTACAATGCTTCCATTGTCATGCACATGCTTCACTACAAATAACTCAGTCAATTTGCTCTGCAGCTTCCTTGGTAATGTTTTTAACTTTACATCGAACAACAAACCTTCCGACCCAGTTTAAAAGCCTTTTGGTGAATATTCTTTTCGTGTCACTTCTTGACTTTCTCCTTGTACATCAGGCTATTGTCATATGCATAGTCTCTAAATTCAAGCAATCTGTTCAAATCAAGCTTTCTGTTCTTCCCGACCTTCTTGGAATCCAAATTACAAACATAGATTTCCCATAAAGACCTATCAATTAATTCCATGGGCAAATGACATGGCTTGCCGTATACAAAGGGGTAGGGAGACATTGCCGAAGGTGACTTTTACATAGTCAGATAGGCCCAAAGAACCGAATGCAGTTGAGACCAGTTCTTCCTATTGGGATGTACAAGTTTGTGAAGAATTGTCTTGATCTCCATATTTGAACATTCTGCCAGGCCATTGGATTATTGGTTATATGGAGAGGCGCCTCAACATTCTATGTAGTATTCTTGGGTTAGCTTCTTCACTTCTCTGTTGATAAAATGGCCACCACCATCGGATATCAGAATTTTTGGAATCCTGAACCTTTTAATGTTGTGTTCTTTCAGAAATCGGCAGACAGTGTGACTGTCGACAGTTTAGGTTGGGATAGCCTCCAACCAACGACTAACATAGTTGACGACGAGCATAATATACTCAAATCCTTGACTGTTGAGAAATGGGCCCATGAAATCAATGCCCTACACATCAAATACGTCTGAAATCTGAATGAACTTTAGGGGCATTATGTCTCTCTTTCCTTGCTTTCACCCATTTTCTGATAGTCAGTACATTGTTTCATAAAATCTTCTACATCTTTGAATAAAGTCAGCTACCAGAGGCCACATTGGAGCACTTCCACTGTCGTTTGTTTCCCAGAGTGGTGTCCTCCCGACTCTCTATTATGGCAATATTCAAAGAAACTGTGGTCCTCCTCCTGAGGAATGCACCTTCTCTAGATGCAATCTACCCCCTCATGAAACAAATAAGGATACTCCCACTAGTAAAATTAAATATCCGACAAGAAGTTTTCAACTTTCAACTTCAACCAATATTGCAGAGTTCTCTTGGTAACAAGATAGTGCACAATATCGACGAACTAGTGGCGCGAGGTGACTGACAGAATAGCTTCATCTAGGAAGGCTTCTGTAATTGTTATCATGCTCTGCTCAGGAGTGTCTAGTTCTGGTAGTCTATAGAGATGATCTGCCACAACGTTTTTAATTCCAGGCTTGTCTCGGACTCGAGGTCAAAATCATGGAGTAGAAGGATCCATCTAATGATTCTTGGTTTGACGTCCTTCAGAATGATCAGTGTAAACATCAACTTTAGATCCTAATAGATGCAATCTGAATTTCTATAGGGTGAAAATGAATGTTAGCATCTCTTATTTTCAGTGACAATGTAGTTCTTCTGAGCTTCATCAAGTGTTCTATTATCATAGTGAATCACAAATGATAGATCATCTCTTCTCTGTCCTAGAACCACTCCAATGGCATAATCTGAAGCATAAGTCATGATCTTAAATGGTAGAGACCAATCTGGTGGTTAAAGGACAGGGCATGAGTAATCAGATCTTTCAACTGATTAAAGGTTTAGAGGACTCTGGCATCTACAATGAAATCTACCTCCTTGCCCAGAAGCTCAGTCAACGATTGAGCAATTTTGTTCAAATGTTTGATGAATTTTCCATAAAAACCCACCTGCCCAAGAAATGACCGAAATTACTTCAAATTTATAGGTAGCTTGAGTTTGAAGAAGATAACCACCTTCGCAAGATCAACCTCCATGCCATGATTTGAGATGACTAATACTATCCCTTCAGTCATCTTGAAGTGACTCTTTTCCCACAAGAGCACCATGTTCACTTCACCACATCTTTTCAGGAATCAGTCTAAATAAGATAGGCACTGATCAATATTGTCTCCGTAGATCGAGAAATCGTCCTTGAAAATCTCATGAAAACTACCAACCATATTTGCAAATAATGCGAACATACATCGCTAGAATGTCGCTGGAGTGTTGCACAAATCGAACGACATTCTATAGAAGGCATATGTCCCAAATGTCGAGATGAAGATGGTCTTCTCTTTGTCCTCAGGAGAAATTACGACTTGGTTGTAATTGGAGTATCCGTCCAAGAAATATAAATACTCCTTAACGGTCAATCTTTCGACTATCTGGTCGATGAAGGGGAGCGGAAAATGATCCTTCTTTGTAGATAGATTCAGATGCCAGTAATCAACACAGACGCGCAAAGATGTTGGAACTCTAGTTGGGATCTCCTCTCCTTTGTCATTCCCCACGATTGTTATACCTGAATTCTTGGGCACAACGTGCATGGGACTCACCCATTTTGAGTCGAAGATGGGATATATGAATCCTGCATCACAACATTTTGAAATGTCATTCATTACAACCTCCCAGAGATTGTGGTAAAATATGCATTGAAACTCTTGGAATGACTTGCTATCTTCTTCTAGGTAGATGTGATGAGAACACAGTGAAGGATTAATCCCATGTGGATATGAAATTTTCCAGCCTATTGCCTTCCAATTTCTTTCTACAACCTTCAGAAGACGAGATTCATGTTCCATGGTCAGCTGTGAATTGATGATCATCGGAAAAATATTCTGAATAACTGCAAGGAAGGCATACTTCATATTTGCTGGAAGTGGTTTGAATAAAGTGGGGTCTTAATAAGTTCTGTAGGGACTTCAACAAGTATGCAGGTCAGTGGTGTCGGATCATTAAACTATAAAGTGTCCACCATAGACAATTCAAGCTCTGAATGCAGTGCTGCAAAAAATTCTTCAATTATTGAATCGTGTTCACAAAAATCTTCAATGATCTCCTCATGCTCTTCCAAGGACAAGTAACCAACAATGAATTCTTCAGGTAAATAAACAAAAATCTTGTCATTAAATACATCGAAAACTTGACTGTGTTGTCCAATACTTACACCATGGAGAAGAATTCGTCGGTCTCAATATCATCCATAAAAGGGTGGTATCTCTGATCTCAGCAAGACATTCACAATATTCTATTCTCTGATCTATCTTCTCACCCTCATCTGATGCATAATTTGATAGTTTTGGAACTTGGATCATCTGAATTGGCATCTTATCACTGCTAGAATGAAAAATTATATGTTGGGTGCCATAGTCCACCGGTGCTTCAACTGTTAGAAGGAACGACCGTCTAAATATAATTGAGGTATGCAAAAGCGGAACTGAGGTTTTCATGTCCAAAATGATGGAGTCCATAGGGAATTGCATCCCTTGAATGGTGACAATGTCATACTCCCGAATGCCTTGGGGTCGTTTGATGGATGTATCTGCAAACTTCAGGATCATTCGAGTAGACTTGAGCGGTCCCATCCCAAATTCTTTGAGCTATGAAGTTAAAAACATGTTTATTGACTATCCTCTATCAGTATTCGATCGAACTCTTGGTCAAACGTCTGACATCTGATAAGAGGGGCTCCTGTATCATTCTTTTTTCTTGGGAGATTGTTGAATGCATTCATAGTAGCTGCAGCTAAAATGTGCTTCACATTTCTTTCTCTGGATCGACACAATTTTCTCTTTAAAGTACATGCATCCTTCAATCCATTCTTGATATTTGGCATGTACTTAAAGGTCTTAAGTATATGCATCTCTAAAATAAGATTCTGAATAATTTCAAGCACATCAGGGTCAGACAAGGTAGTTTTCAAATTTCTATTTTTTTGGATTTTCTCATTGCATCATGAAATGGAATATATATTGAATCAAAAGTAGAAATACTGTTCTTATTTACATAAAAATCAATGTCCACATCTGACTGTACAAACAGATGACTAAAAGGAACATGGTCATCCAAAAGAGGTGGTCATCCCAAAAATGCAGACATGGCTCCATCGGCTAGCACTGGGGTGGTTGTTGGTGTGGTCATCCCCATTGCTGGTGCGGTGTCGCTTCAGATGCTATTGTAATTGATATTTTTGATTTGTTGAATTTTTTGGCTTTTTGATTATGGTGCTTTTCCTCCATCTTCTTCTTCTTCATCCGGTCCGGCTGCTGGATTGGCTGATGCAAAAGATGATGATGATTCACAAGAAGAATCTTTATTATTTTCCTTTATTGTTGTAGAAGGTTGCATGGTCCTACCACTCTTAAGAGTGACAACATTTGATAAAAATATAACAATAACATCTGAGTCTGTGAGGGCGAACATGACTTTACAAGCTACCGACTCTCTCATTCTTAATTTATTAGGGTTGGCCTCCACCTTTGTCGGAATTGGAGTTTTAGAAATGGTGAGTTCATCGAGCTTCTGGATCATTTCTGTGAGGCTTTTCACCAGCTGAGCCAAACCGTCCAAAGCAGGGTTTACGGGGCAACCTCGAATGGTTTAATGTGATATCCACGCTGAGACTAAGAATGGTGCGAATGCTACTGGTAGGAATGGCAATAATTTTATTAAGGAGAAGGGTGGTACTGGTGGTAATGAGGAGGTTGATGTTAATATGGAACAATCGAGTACTACTGATATAGTTGATGCTGACAGTACTGTAGCTGCTCGTACTAATTCTATGTCCAATTGATGTTGTATGGTAGAGATTGTTGATGCTGAGGCTGCTGATTCTGGACAAATCTCCCTCCTTGATGTTGAGGGAATGGATGACTTCCTGAAGACTAGCACTGCTGATGTCTGCCTGGACAGGCCAGTTGTGCATCGTTCGAGCATACACCAATTACCTCATGAATGAGAGGTAGAGGTGGAGAACATGGATCGAGAAGGATCTAGAGCTTGAGCTAGTATACAAGCAACTGTTGATGTGGTTGTCTAGGCGATGTGGGCTCGAGGATTTGCACATAATACACATATTGGACCGTCGGTTGTGTTGGACTCTATTGAGGGGTTTGATGTGATGAAGGCTCCTTTGTCTCGGCATGAGTCGATGTCAATGTAGAAATCCATTGGAAAGAGACAATTGTACTCACCAGTAGCTCTAGTTGCTTGGTGATATGATCTAACTTTTCCAGGTTTTGTGTCCTATATTCAATCATAGCAAGTTTCTAAAGGTCTTGTGATCATTTCTTAATTATGTTCGCTTTGGATAGGTGGCTCTTTATGATGCTCAAGTTGGAGATCTCATCCCTGTTCAGATCATGTGATGCTACCATATGCAGTGGCTTCTGAACATTCTACGATTGTCACTTATATTTACGGGACGGCGATAATGCACCTCTCTTTGGCCATTTCCCCAAAGATCTGCCAGATGACATCCTCATCTTTGTTAAATTGCGACCCACCACAAGCGGCATCAACCATCCTCTAACTCTCAAGAGTAAGTCCCCCAAAAATTGTTGCACCAGGTTGGTCTGAGGAATGTCCTCTCCCAATGGTCTTCACCTTGGAATGTTCTTCTATCTTTCTCTCCCCGCTATTCATACTTGCAGAGGGACAAAGCAAGGTATGGAAATCCAAGTCGTGGAGGGTGGGCAAATCACTGCATTTCTTCAAAAGGGGGTAGGGGAAGTGAGACCTTCCTTATGATGGGGACATTTCTCCTGTGAATCTCGGAAGCACTCCCAAGCCTCATGGATGGGCTCGTGGGTGCCTTTGGATAAGTTCGCAATGCATGCTCTCATTTGATTAAGTCGACCGAGAGGTAGAATTTGTGCAAGAAGGTTTATTTGAGCTCCACCCAGTTCGTGATGACTTTTCCTAGATGATTGATCCAATAAAGCACCTTATATTGAAGGATGAATGGAAACGTCGTCATCTTGACTACACCTAACGATATGTTAGGATAGTGAGTTGTACCACAAATGCGAGCAAATTGTTGAAGATGAATGTATGGTTACTCGTTTGCATTCCCATGGGAGGTGGGAAGAAGAGACAAGAGTTGAGGCTTCAACTCTAAATGTGCACGGACCAGTGGGATTTGGATCCACTCGGTCATTTGTTTTGCTCCAGGGATGTAGGTCTCCTTGAGCGTAGGATTGGACCTCTCAGCCCTGGCTTCATTTTTCCAATCCTCCACATGCTCCATATTATCTATCTTCCTCTTCTTCTCCTCCTCCTCCTCCTGCATTCTCTCCTTCTCCTCATATCATTTAACATATCTTGGAAGGTGACCTGGGACAATTCTTGGTCGGTGAGCTGCTACTTTATTGCTTCGATGGAGGCAAGAAGCTGGGCACTCACTATGTTTTTGTCTGATTGCTGGTCCTGTTCTGGCTATAGTGGGTGTTGTGGTCCCTTCCCTATTCCATTAGGAGCCATGTTTGAATCTGAATCTAACAGTATCTCGGGCTCCAGATCGAGCTCTTGATCTACACATGGAATGATGCCCAGATCAATCGGAATAGAAGCACTAGATGTAGAGAATCATTCCATGTTAAGGTCAACACAGAATTTCATCAAGGGTGGAGATGTATATGGGGTGAAATCAATTTCCATCCAAAATGGGCAGAGTTCGGGACAAGAGTGATTTCGGATTATTGAAGATGGTGAGGAGTCTAAAAAGAGGTTCGCAAGGTCCGAACCATGATCTTGGAAATCTCCCTAAAATATTAGAGATGATGGTTGCATGGAATCGATATGGGTGTCCGTGGAGTCCCGACCAAGTCATCCATGAGTCGCCATCTCAAGGGTCAAGAAAGGAGATCGCGAATAGATGAAATATATGGTGATAAACAAGAAACAAAAGGATTTTCAAATAGTAGAATGTCTCAAAGTGAGCTGGTGTCAAATGAGGAATAAAATAGATGAAAGAAAAAGGCACAAATGTGCAGGATTGATCTGTGATCTAAATATAAATCAAACAAACACCAAACAAGTTGTGGATTCACCAACTCAATGCAAGTGAAGCCGTAAGAGTTAGACTATTTTTATCTTTTCAATTTTATTTTTATTTTTTAGGCAAAATATTTTCACAAGTCCTTAGAGGCTATCGCTATAGGAGTGTGTGTACTGCATGGAAAATACCCCTACTTCTTCCACCTCCTTTGTAACCTGTAATGTGTGCACTTATATGTTATTGATCTCGTTCTTAGGGGATACTCAATCAAAGAATAGAGAAATGAAGCCCATAGGTGAAACTAATAACTCCCTCGCAAGCGAGGTACTCGGATGCAGCGCAATGAGACAGACACCCTGTGAGGGTGTAGACTTTGCTCAATACTTCAGACCAAGTCGGATGCCCCGCATAAGGTAGGAAAAATGTCATCGACGAGACCCTACACACCTATGAACGATGGAAGTGCCAATACTTTGTCGTCCCAAGTGCTAATCAAGGTTGTCATAGATCGGATTTTGGGCTATAATCCTTAGGGGTCGCACCCCACTCAGTATGAATTGTACTTGAAAGCAATGAGGACTTTATGAACCCAAAATAATGATGTCCATTATAGACTTTAATTAAAGTCTAAGTTTTATTAGCAGTCCCCTTGTTTTAGTTTTTTTTTGTTTTCACTTTTTTTGAGTATTTTTCAATGCAAAGCACCTACAGATTTTTTTTGTATTTCATTCGAATCCTAGGTGATATAAAATAGAGGCAGATAGAGGGAAAGTCGTACAAGTGAATACTAGAGTGGAAATCTCACTCTCATATCAAATGGTGCATGCAAAGTAAGAGGACCTATAATGCTTCCCAGCCTCTTCATGTGGGATGCAAGATAGAACATTAAATATCTACACTACATGAACAATATGCAAAATTGTGAAATCGCCCTAAACATGAATTACTTTTAACGTGAAGAACCAAATGCTAACTACTCAAAAATAGATCCTAAGTGTCCAATCTTGGTGACTCCTCTTTTCCTGCCATGATGGGTCCTGTAAGCATTGTATGGAGTCTCTCATGGTGTGCGATTCCAAGTCCAAGTATCCAACAATTAATTTGATCTAAGTCCTAGCGAGAATCTATAGGTGCATGAAATATTTAGTGCTTTGGAACCTATACTATCGATAAAGCAATCCTAAGGTAGGGCTCAATCATGCAAAATAAATAAAAAGAGAGGCAAAAAACTTAAAACACGTGAAACAAAATAAAAGAAAGGCAGAAAACAATGAGAACTCTGATGAGGCCCCCAGCTGAACATACACCTAGGAAATGGAACTCGTGAAGTGAAGTATCCAAGCGTCCAAATTATTACAAATTAATTATATAAAAAAAGAACAACTCTATCACAAAAACAAAATAAATATCTATTCTATATGCTCTTCTCCTTCTCTCTCTATCTCTCTCTCATGCACTCTCCAGTTGGCGCACGGAAAGAAGTTTCAATCTCCTCATGGCTCGAGTGTATCAACCACCTAAGAAGTAACCATCACCACGTGGTCCCTCACAAGAAAGTCAACAAGGAAATATGCGTCAGAAATAGATAAAATAATTATCAATAATAAATGAGAAATAAAAAGAAATAAATAAGTAGAATGATGTACAAAATATGCGATAGTCTGTTGCTCCCCGGCAATGGTGCCATTTGAAATACCGTCAACTGTCAAGGAGGCAGTCTTGCGATCCACACATGGCGGGACCAACAGTCACTGCCGTGGCCGCTCACGAAAGCTAATGATAAATTCAATAATTAACCCACAACTACAATAATCAAACAATAAAATGCAAACGTGGATCAAACTTTATTATAACCCTACGAATAAATGTGTATAGTGGACAAGTATGGTAAGGTGTCGAACATAGGGAACAAGTCAGTGTAGCACTATTATTATTTATAAATAATTAATAATGTATATATTGTATATATAGCTGCATAATATTTTCTCACTTAATGTTTTTGTGGGTTTTTATTATATATTTATTTTTAAATTTTTATTTTATTTTTATATGTTTTATTCTTAATTTCTTTTTAATATAGAATAAATATATATAAGAGTATATATATGTATATAATGTAATATGCATAATATAGGTAATCTATAATAGAATATATACTATAAATATATAAAAATCAGAAAATAGAAATAAGAATAATGCTTTTTATTTTTCTAAAGGATTTAAAAATATTTATAAGGTATTTAGAGTAATTAATAATGATAGTAAACAGAAATAACTATATATAGGTACTTAATACAATATAGGATATTATAATTATAAATATAGACATAAATAGTCAAATATTATAAAATTAAAATTTTTGTATTTTTCAAATATTCTTTTATTTTTCTGATTTTTTGGTATTGTTTACTAATTTTTGTGTACTTTCAAAAATCAAAATATCCCTAAATATGGATTAATTAAATAAGTCAAATTGTTTTGAGATTTAAAAATACTAAATAGGTCCAAAATTTTACAAAAATAATTTTAATATGTATTAAATAGTTTATATAAAAATATAGAATATAAAACTAATTTCTGAGGTCATTAAAAATATGTAAAATTTTTAAGGTTAGCAAGGGTTTTTATTTTTTAGGGATTTTATTTGTTTTTTTTATTTTTGGTTTGTAGTGATAAAATAGGGTAATAAATAGTTGGTAATTTTTTGAAATTTTTAGTGAAGTTTTCTAAATTATTTTGTATTTTTTAAGGTAAATAGGAAATAAACATGCTCTTTTTTTATTTTTAATAAATAGAAAATGCATGAAAAATGCCTAATAAAATATGGTACATGAATGAGAAATTAATCAGGAATATCCATCTATTTTTTCATGACTTTTAGAGCACCAAAAGTATTTATAGATCATAACAATGAGCAAATAAAAATAAATAATGCTGGTAGGGGCATTTATGCTATTAAAATAAAGGTAGGGAATACATGCAAAAATACCACAAACTTTGTAGTGCAACTTGATTTTTATGTATTAAATCATAATATATAAAGTTAGAGCGATACATGTATAAATTTTCCCAACTCACGTGGGGGGCCATGCGAGTTGAGTAGGTAGAGGACCTACTTACAATATACAAAAGTTCTTGGGGCTTTGTTGTAATTTTTCCATTAAGTTTTGACCATAATAAAATATATATAATTTTTTTTAGAAATACAAAGACGGTTTATGTGTAAAAGTCCCTTTAAAACCATAATGATACAATCGTTGTCCACATGTAACGTGTCTAATCGGAGGGTTGTCGTCACATACCGTTTCGATTTAAATGTATGATCTGGGGCATGTTCATCATTTGGCGGTGGGGAGGGGGGGCGAAGAACTCATGATGGTAGAGCTTCGATATCTATTTCCCAGTGACTCCGGTGGTTCTTCTTCGATCCAACAACGACAATGGACTCCTAGGGCTCCTCTGCATTTGTTTGTCAGCCCAGATGAGGTCGATGAAGCTCTGGGCACTCGGAAGGTGTCTGATGACCTAGAGCTGCTCTAGGTGTTCAATGCTGTCCTCAAGGCTTCTTCCTACACTAAAAATGTTCCTTGTCTTGAGGGCTACTCCCTCGATAGATGGTTGAAGCTGAAGGCAGAACGAGGTGAGATGGTGATGCTTCTCTGATGGAGGGCGATGGTTGGAGATCAATTCCCAGATCCACGACGTATCTAGGTGGGAATAGTGGAGTAAGTCATCGAGAAAACGTAGGGGAATAACGTGGGATGAAATGGAGGCATATTGGCGATCGATGACAGAGAATTTGGCCTGGAGCTCGAGCTTCAGGTCAAATTGAGGATCTTTGGCTAACCCTAAATCTATTGATTAAAAGGGAAATTGAACTATGAAAATGAAACTATAACCTAAATATTACCTATAAAGCAAGAAAAGACGACTCGATTCAACCAATGGTCGAAGAGGTAGGACCGACCGGCAATGCTCCATCTGCAGTTGTGGATCTGCTCCAGAAGTGCTCCTCCTTGCTGCAGAGCAACCACCTTAGACTCCTGTCACTAGCTGAAGATATTGAGGCTACTTCAGGGGGCTAAGATTTCTCCAGGAAGGATCAAATCTCAAAAAGGTGGAGAATGGAAAATCTATATATGCTAAAGGTTTGCTGGGGAGATCACAGGAGTTTGGAGATGGCATTATCAAATTCAGGATCAGAAGGATGGGAGATCCGCAGGAAGGAGTGGGGCATAATGTTGATGAAGTAATTGAGACTCCTCGAGCCTTGAATCATCGTCAAAAAATCAGAGAAGATGGGCATGCATGAGGCTCTAACTAGGGCGACGAGGTGGGTCAGTACTGTTGACACGAGGTGAACTAATGGAGAGCCCTGGTTGGTCCATGTGGACCAACCATGAAAATGGAAGTTAGAAATTCTTTATAAAATATGGAAAAATTAATAAATGAATTAATTTATCTTTGGTTAAAAAAATAAAAAAATATTTATAAATTTATGAATTATTTTATGCATATTTTTATTTATTTTTGAAGTTATTTATTATAAGTTAATATTTACATGTATAAATATAGGTAAATATACTTGTATTTTGGCATTTTTATTTTAATACATATTATACAATTTATTATTATATATAGTTTTTGACATATTTTTTATTTATAATTTATATATTTGTGTATTTTTATTTTATTTTTCTGAATTTCTTTGTACACTTAATTTATTATCTACATATTCTTTATAGATATAAGAAGGTATATTTTATCTATGTATAAAATTAATTTATTTATTTTAATTAATTTTTTTATCGTTTTAATTTATTATAATTATGTACATGTGTTATAAATAATATTTAAAATTTCATAAAAATTTATGAAATTGGAAAATATAAAGAATATATATATTGAATATTATATACATGTATATTGCACAATGGGGGCCCAAAACCTAACTTTTATATATTAACTCCAAATTTAATGAAACCACCTTCATTAAATAGCTTATTTAATTTTATGAACAATCAAGATGAGTTGGTCAATTTTGATACAATTTGGTGAAGATACTAGTCTACACAGTTTTCTTTGTGACTTTTTATTTTACGTGTCCTGGGCACATTGTGCATTGTTTTTTAATGAAAACAATTTTGTATATTTATTTATATTTTTATGTACAATATTGATGTTCAGTGTTTTATTATTTCATGTGAAAAATAATAAAATAAAGTAGGTTCCAAAACGAAATTATTGGGTAAAATAAATTAGTATTTTATGTGCAATTTTTGTACAGTTACTCTGCCCTATCTCCCCTTATTTTATTTCTTGTCGACCAAGTCATCCTGATCACTGAGTCTCGGGGTCTAAGGTCAGTAAATGTCTTTGACACTTAATTTTTTCTCTTTTCTTTCCTTTTCCTTTTATTTTGGAATTAAATACAATATTTATATAGTATTTTATATAGTATTTTGTGTAAGTTATGAAGTGTTTATTTTGACTAATTAATGATAAATATGGGTATTTAGCTAGGTATTTAAGGCAAAAATGAAAGAATAAAGGTGATGAAATGGAGATTCATCGGCTTGGAGGATGTAGAAATTGATCTATAGTTGTATGGCTTTGCTCCCCGTACAGGGATTTGCCATTACGCTACCTTTGGTTACAAATGTTAAGTGGGAAGATGAATTTGGCATAGTGGATATCAACGATTGAGAAGATGGTGCAGAGGCTGGCAAGGTAGAAGTCTGTTTATTTGTCTAGAAGTGGCAGATTGTTGTTGTGGTTGTACTCAGTTATATCAATGATTCTTGTCTTCTTCTTATTTTCCAAATTTGTAACAATGGGAGTGATGAGATGCTTGAGAGAATCATGAGATGCTTCTTCTATTCATCGTTGAGACGATTAAGTGGGTTGACTTTAGTGGAATGGAAACTAGTTTCAATTTCAAAGGATGATGATGGTTTGGGAGGGCATAGCTTGGAGGATATGAATAAGGATCTGATCAGATTGTGGATTGCACATATCTGGGAAAATTCTTATTGTTTGGTTTGTAATTTGATAAGGAAGGTCTATGGTAGCATCTCGTTCATGCATGAGTACGGGATTCTTGGGCATGCTCCCTCGTACCATTGGTGAGTGGTTTGTGGCATGGTGTAGGAGATTCACCCCTTTTTGTGACCCCATCATTGGGGATGGCGCCGGCTTTAAGTTCATGACTGATGACTGGAGTGAGAACGGGTCATTGGGCATGAGGTTCCCACGTTTGACGATGCTATCAGGGGATCTGGATTGTTTTGCGGAGATTGTATGGGATGGGCACTCTTTCTTCCCTTTGTTTCGCTATGAACTTTCGAAATAATGTTTGGAGGAGTAGTTAGTGTTGCTTACAGAGTTGGATAACGTAGATGGACCCTCTAAGGGACGGGATAACTGGAGTTGGTGTAATGGGGTACTCTCGGATGGCAAGGCGTACAAGGATTATATGGGACAGGTAGATTTTGAAACCTGGGAGGCTGCATTTCAGATTGTAAAATGATTTGGAATTGGAAGGTTCCAACATGCACATAGGTTTTTTTATGGCTTTTCAGGAGGGTAAGACTCTTGATTGGGGACATATTTGGTTAGTTTGTTCAGTCGGTTGAACTTAAAAACTTGCAGTGTTTGTGTGAGGTGGAAGATGTGGATCGGTTTTCTTTAGATGTGGGAGCTCCTAAGAGGCATGTCCCATCAACAAATAAACCAGACCCAATGTCCTGCTCACTACCCATGAGATACGACATTTATGGAAACCTGATCTTAATCACCTGCAACTCATCCCATAGGGTTGCATTTAGAGAGGTCTCCGCAATGTCATAGACTGAGGCCACCATGAATCACAACTAACCCCTTCTGGTTAATAAAGACACCATCATCGAATGAGTCAAAATAACCTTGTCCACCATGTCAAAAAGATCTCCATTCTAAACAACAACAATTTTCGCCGAGCTACCATTTGCCAACATTGCTTCGAATTCATTGATATGCGATCTAGAAGTGGAGCTCCATCTCACTGATTTATCTTAGTCTCCTCCAAGAATGCCACATCTACCTTTCGCGCAGCCAATAAGGAGCCAATCTCCAACCGCTTATCCGGTTGACCTAGCCCCCTTGCGTTCCATGTCACAAGTTTCATTGGGAAATAGTGTGGTTCATCCTCACCACTTGAACCTATGCCGTCTATGCTATTGCCAGCTCAAAAAGCCTCTCTACCTCGCTCCCTACTACCACCACCATTCCTCAAGATTCAACCTCCAAGCCACAAGAGTTGCATTGGTTTCCATTCCTCCTTTATACACCGCCACTTCTCGGATGACATATATACCATCCTCTCATATATTTCACCCAACAACATAGATGTACACAACCACGTTTTGCCTTTACATTCTATCTCCATCGTCTCCTACCCCTACATGTCTGCTTGATGATGTTTAAAAGAGAAAAGGCAATTATTGCTTATTACCACACTTCTCCTATGTTTTCCTTTCTTTGGAGGGATCCCACTTGGGAAAATCAGCATAGGCCCTTTCGCTCAAGTGCTTCCATCCTCCTTACATGGTGAACTGCCACCACCTCCTTCTTTGCGAGAGCCCCTCACCTTCTTGCCTCAGAGTCCCTCCATCCTCCAATGCCAACATCACTATCGCCCTTTTCCCAGCTCCAACAAGCCCCTCCATCGGCCATTACCCACCCCGATGATTTCCACCATCATTAGGCACGACCATTTCCTCTTATAGAGAAGCCCCTTGTGCATTCGAGCTTTGAAGGGAAACCATCGATGAAAAGTTGGTCGTGTACCCCAAGGTGCTTACCAAGCTGCGTTGCAAACCCCCATCGAAGAAGATATGGGTGTTTCCATACATGGGTTAAATGTGAAATATAGTTTTGAGAATTCCAAACCAAATAATGGAGTCAGAACTGATAATACATGTTCTTCACCCAGACATCTTGGTCCCAATATTGGGTGCAAAACTACATCCACGGAGTGAGATTTGTCTGAATGGACTTGATGATCTGGAACAATTATTGGGTTCCTAGTTGTACCCCATCCCGAAGCTTCATTTGAATCCCTGATGAGTGTCGCCTCCAAATGCACCCTTGCATCACTAGGGATTCCAGACCTTTCTCTAGCATTTTAACTTCACCAGCCATAAATTCACAACTTCCTATATTCTAGCAACCGATGAATCTCAAGTACATCAACATTATTCTGATTATTTAACCCCTCTATATTAGCAAATTCAGTTGATTTAACACTTAACTAAATATAATTAACTTTATACAACTCATAAATAATTAAACTATTGTAAATAAATAAAGTCTCTAATTATTGCAATTATGTGTCATTATAATCTTTATTTTCCATTTTTCTTTCTATTTAAATTCTGATAAAAATTAGTTTAATATTATAAATAATATATTCTAAATTATTTCTTATTCAAAAATAGAGAAAATAATAAAACAATTAAAACAATTATTTTTATATTCATAAACACTAACATAAATAATATTGTGTATAATGATGTATTTTTGTTATCAATTCTATATAAAAATTATAGATTTTTAAAAAATACATAACTTTCATGTAGAACTCTTTTTTTATTTGACCTCATTTATTATTTTACGTTGATTTATATTTCATTTATTTTGTTTTATATTTCATTAGGCCATGTGGCCGCTTTTGAGTGCACCACGCTACTCGCTTCTCTTTTTTTTTTCATCCTCCATCAGAGCCTCTAATCAGTTAATAAAATGTCAATCCGCAGCTCAAACCCATCCTCATGAGAAATTTTTGATTAAATGATTAAGTGGCTCCCATTTCCTCCTTCGCACCTTAATAAGGATTGCTTGATATAAAGATCTAATGACTCATGTGCTTCTTCAACCTCTGGCAAATGGCATCCCTAAGCGATGTGTCTCACTGATCCATGTGACTTCACGCAATGTTTCTTGTACTATCCATGGACCCTTCCATCCATTTCTCATGCCAACTCTTCAATCTCTGACCGCCTCTTCATGCACGTCAACCAATTTTAGTTGAAAACATCGCCACCAACCACCACTCATATTCTAAAAATCCACTAGAGGACGATTGTTACCCATGTATACGTTTAGGTGAGTTTACTGGACTTGTAAGCCCTTGGCAACCCATTAATGCAATAAAAGTTTTTATTTTATCATGTTCATCTAAACTGAAATTAATGGATGTGAATGTCGTTTACTATTAAGGCCACTTTGTACAATTAAGGTTATGTACCATGACCATATTCAGTACCATGCAGCTAGGAGGGTACAACTGACCTTAAACATGTGATATTCAATAAAGATATCAAATTTAGAAAGATATGGCAATCTTTCTCCAATGACTGATTTCTAACCGACTTCTTGATGCAGGTACTCAACATAGGAATGGAATTTCCGAAGTGTTGTAATAATCAAGTCAAAAAGTTGACAGTATGAGGACAAGATAAACTAAGACATGAATCATAACAGTCACGATCAGGCGCACATCCTTTGACCTGAGACAGATATGCATTTATATACATGAATATGCACATTTGACAGACCAATAAGTTGATGACCTCGTTAAGGTCCATATACAGATGTGTTGGTGTGGATATGAAGTCGCAAGAGATAATGATCTCTCGAAGGAATCATACATGTTCATATTTGATGAATTGGAAGACAGATCTCATTCATGAGAAGATTTCAGGTCAAAATGAATTCCATGCATCCTCATCTTATTAGTGAAATAAGACATGAAATCGATATATTAACATATGCTTTTATAAAGTATATGATTGATAATGTCACCCAATTATCAAATGAGAAATCTATTGATATATTCTGAAGAAGACAATCAAATCAGGATTCTAACTTCGGATTTATCAAAGTCTTCTAGTGTGAAGGATGAATGAGCATTGGGAGAGCTCAGGATTAAATATATTGTAATAGATCACTTACCATGATACTTCCATTCCGAGGGAGTGATGAAAATTGATTGATTTTAGTAGCTCCATTTAACTAGATGATTTGAGACTTAATTGGATTAAATATAATTCATTTGAATCCAATTTCCAATTCCAATTCCAATTTCAATATTCAAATGTTTGAAATAGAAATGATCATGGAAATAGAAGTATACAGACTTCTAATTCATGTGAATAATAGTTCATATTTATATGGATATGATTCATATGAATATTTATGTAAAATGGTTTGCATAATATTCCAAGTTATGAAATTATGTAAATTTGATACACATTGATTTTGTAGATGTAAATTGGATTTACATTATTTTCTCATGAATACGATTCATAAGCTTTAAGGATTATTTATATAATTTTTCCAATATTGATAATAGGATTATCAAGTCAATTAATTAATGGATAAAAAGGGAACAACCTTAACTAATTATAGTTAAGATAGGGTATGTATAATTAATTATTATATACAAGGCTACATGTTGTTGAGATTTAATTGAATTGGGACTCAAAATTTGTTGCTTATTTATCACTAATTATTTAATATTAATTAGAGATAAAAAGAGATAATCTTTATTGAATTAGGACTTACACTAAGCCTTTGATTTAGAATCCAACGGACTAAAATACTCATGTTGGACGTGTGGTGTAAGTATGAAAGGAGAGCAAGGCTCTCTCTTTTGTAATATAATTTTAAGAGAAAAATTCCTTAGAAGTTCATGACCCTTGAGATATAAAAGAGTTTTGAGAATATCCATCTCTCACATGTCTCTTCTTGTTGCCCTAGACAACGTCCGAGTTCGTGAGAAGCAACAAGATTCATCTTTGCACCCATGAGAGAGATATCTGTAGATCAGACTTTATTCGAGAGGTTTATTTAGTAGAAAGTCACGTTCAAAGGCTACCATGATCTATTCTTATGTTCATTGTTAATATCATAGATTATTTGGAAATTACTTCCTTAGATGTTATAATTTCTGAATGTACAAATTATTGTGCTACTTTCCGGTTAATATGAAGAATTATGATTGATTTTGCAAAACATATGTTAAATATTTTGCATTTGTATTATTCGTAGTTAAAATTTTTTTATTTACTTCCTTCTATTGGTATCTCTTAGTTTTGAAGGATTTGGCTTGCATCCAAGTCTGATAAACGATCGACTATATTATCTGGATCATTAGGTACATTATCTTGCGATAGTTTTAGCGATTCAAATGATTCAGTGACTTTCAAAGCTTCTATTGTTATCCCTTATTTTAAACCTAATATCTATATATGTGAGTTCTATAAAGTCTGGACACATACACAAAAGATTCACCTATTGTTGGTGACATTCAAACAAAGATTCAGATGTTAAAAACAATAGCAAACTCACATTTTTATCAAAGATTGTAGCAAGAAAATATTGAATTTTTGTATATTGTATTTGAATCTTATAACATTATAAAATACTGATTATTACATCATAAATCAAGCCCCCAATTATTGTGAAAAAGATACACATGATTTCGACAATGCGGCCTAAAAAATTGGATTTCTCCATAGAGGAGTTGGAAAAGGACTCGATTGCTTAAATTGACTTGTTTCTCATATTTTGGGACTAAAAATTGATGGAAATATAATTGATATATTTACATTAGGAGTTGGATCTAATATTTTGTAAATATTTGAGGTTGCAACAAATTTTAAGTATGAGTTGTATGACGTTTTCCAATTTTTAGTGCAATGGTCACAACTTGCAATTTCCAATCCGAAATCATTTTTTGATTATTTTAAAAATATACAATAAATTAGAATGTCTTTTTTTATTTAATGTATTCCTAATTAATTAAGCACTTGAGTGGCTAAATGCAATTATAAATTGTGAATTTGATTTGATTAATTTGACGAATTGTCTAGATTTTTGTAATAAGTATTTTTTGAAATCGAAATTATTTTGATTCAAAGAATTGTCTAGATTATTGCACTGAACCTTTTGAATTTAAAAGGGAGTTTTTCAATTCAAGAAGTGTCTACATTGTTGCATTAGACATTTTGAGAAATTAAACAGGGTTTTAAATTCCTAAAATATCTGAGAGTCATGATATAGTATGATACATAGTCGAAAGATCAGTAAAATCTCCTTAGTACAATATGTACTGGATATGTTGCCTGCACTGATTTAGTGAAGGTTTCTAGGATGTAGATATGTTAATGGGTTCCTTAATCGGCATCTTGTGTTGCACTTGTAGTGGAAGCGCTCTTTGTTGGCATTATCTGTCCGACCTAGCTGGATATGTTTCAAGGAAAGGTAGCATAAAGAGTCATAGAGTATTTTAACAACTAAAATTGGAACATTAAACTATACTAAGTGAGGGTGTAATACTATATGGTAACATCAAGTGCATAATAGTATCAAACCCTAGCTAGGATTGCTTAAGTGTTGTTGTTTTAATTAGATTGAAACTAAGACAATAAGCATGTATCCAAGCACTAACCCTTTGATTAATCATGATAATACGATTCAAAATGATTAGTCATTAATTTAAACATGGTATGGACCAAGTCATATGATGACATCCATGTTCTTCTGTCATTGCGAAGAACTTTGTCACCATGGGTTGTAATATTGGAGATGCTCGTGTAATCATGACTCCGGAATACAATTAGCCATGGATTCGGGCTCTTTGTTTTTCAAAAGAGATGGGCCATATGCATAGTGACCCAATGTTGTTCCCCATTTATTGAGGCGTCATTGGATTGCTATAGGATAAATTGATATTCGCTCATTGATTGTTGGTTTAATCGATAACATGCTAAATCCATTTATGTGGGGGAGTGTGGGTGTTGAAGACTGAATTGAGAATACAAGTTGGACTTGTAAGGAGGAAAGAGTTTTTGCTTCTTTCATCGTAGTTGCATTTTTTATATTATTGGGGTGCAATGAAAATGGAAAGAAGACTTAGATCTCATAGTGAAGCCTTCGATTATCCTACCTCATGATTTAAAAGCTTATAAGGAAAGGCATTTCAATGTACAAAAAATATGAGAACTCTTGATTTGAAAATATTAGATTATTTAATTTCCTTATCAAGATATTAAAGTGTATTATATCTTTCCTTCTTATTTCAGATGAAATATCTCAACACACTTAGCAATACTCTTAAGGTGAATCAGTTGATCGGTCCACATTATTCAAATTGGATCCATAATTTGAAACTCATACTTGAAATAGAACACAAAGCGTATGTGCTCTCATCAGTGAAGTAAGAGAACCCTCAAACAAAGGATGCTTGAGAGTTCAACAAGAAGTGGGATGAGGATCATTCAATTGCTCGTTCCTACATTCTTGGGCCATTGTCTACTGTGATTAAGAAGCAACTAACCTGCTTATAACAACCTCCTGAATCTGAAGGAGATATATGAAGATGTGAATCACACTCTTTCTTCATTAATATCCACAAAGGATATTGTGAAGAAAGAATTTTCCTCTAGCGGTGCAATGATTGCACAAGTTAAAGGGAAATACGAGAGGAAATGCGAATCTCGGAAGGGTCCGATCCAAGAGAAGAAAAAGGTTAAACTGTTGATCGTTCTTCTAATGCTTCAGCATATCGGACATCCATAGAGATGGATGTCTACATTTACTTCTATAAGCTGTGATTTTGGAAGAGTAACCATCCAGAATACCTAAACTCCGTAGAGAAGGACCAAAGTATAATTCTATAAAATAATAAATCTGCATTCATCACTGAAATAAACTTACTCGTAGGAAAGGAAGGAAGTTGGATTATTGATTCTGGTGCTTCTGTACATGTATGCAATCAGTTGCATATGTTTCAATATACTAGGAATCTTGATGAGGGGGAGATATAATTCAGATGGGATCTGATGCAATTGCTGCAGTGACCACCATTGGGAACTATAGACTACTATTATCTAGTGGGAGAGTCCTATATTAGAGATAGTCTCTATGTACTAGATGTTAAAAGGAACTTGCTATCCATATATAAGATGGCTAAATATGGATATACTTTCCTTTTCTATAATAAACTTATCATAATTCGTTATGATAATTTTATAAGAAGTTGGTTCTCTAACACTAGGTGCACTCTATGAATTAAACATGCATGAATGTGCCATGAATGTTAATACCACTATGAATAATAAAACCTCTAAATGATTAAGAGAGAATGGAGATCATTTAACCATGATCTCACATTAAAGGCTTAGACATGTGTCTATGGATATGATCAATACACTGGTAAAGGATTAACCTTTGGATTTTCTAGAAGTCCGTGATTTATCAACTTGTGAACATTATATTTGTGGGAAAATGTCCAAGGAACCCTTCTCTAAGAAAGGCGAATGATGCGAAAGTATATTGGACTTAATACATATTGATGTATGTAGTCCCTTTCTTACTGCAACTCGAAATGGACATCAATATTATGTTACCTTTATTTACTACCATTCGCAGTACGATTTTATCTTCTTGGTATGTCACAAACATAAAACCTTTGAAAAGTTTAAATAGTTCATGGCTTTAGTTTAGAATGAAGTAAGAAATAAGATAAAAAGGATTCGATCTGATCGAGGTTGTGAATACCTCTCAGATGAATTCAAAGAATTCCTTAAAGAGAGGAATTTATCCAATCTCACTCCTCCAGGTACTTCTCTACTCAATGGAGTTGTAGAGAGATGCAATACAACCATGTTGTGCATTGTAATATCAATAATGAGTAAAGCAAATTTACCTCTCACTTACATGCAATAGAGACTGCAGCTTATGTCCTGAACAAGATTCCATTGAAATATGTACCTAAAACCCCCCATGAGATTTGGTATGGTACGCAGCCAAGTGTATGACACTTTAGGATTTGGAGTTGTTTAGTCCATGCTAAAAATGTGGATGCAAGAAATCTGGAATCCCGCACTACTGAGTGCTACTTCATTAGATACATAATGAACAGTACTGGATACCAACTTTATGATCTTGAGACTCAAAAGATATTTATTTCTTGAGACGTAAAATTTTTGTAAGATCAAAAAGTCAAGAAAAAATAAACTTAAGGAACTAATCGAATCTAGTGAGACCAATGTAGTTCCTACACAAGAAATTGAAGAGATAATTGAAAAGGACATGACCGTACCACTTAGAAGGAGTTATAAGGTTGTAAGACAATCTGAAAGGTACTTATTCCATATATCAGAAGAGTATGATGATGATCCAACTTCATTCGATGAAGCTTTAAAAGATCATTACATGGACTGTTGTATGCTAGCAATGAAGTCTGAGATAGACTCCATGCACAAGAATGGTGTATGGACCATCGAAGATCCATCTAAAGGGGTCAAACCCATCAGGTGCAAATGGATCTTCAAGAGAAAGAGGGGTCCCGATGGGAAGGTAGAAAAGTTCAAAGTATGACTCGTATTAAAGGGTTACACACAGAGACAAAGCATCGATTACGATGAGTCATTCTCTCTTGTAGCCATTCTTAAATCCATCACGACATTGCTTGTTATAGTTGCACATCTGGACTATGACATCTGGAAGATGGATATGAAGACCATTTTTCTAAATGGATACCTCGAAAAGCATGTCTATATGGAATAGCCTTGGGGCTTCATAGCCGAGGAAGAAAAGTGTGAAAGCTAAAGAAATCCATTTATGGGCTCAAACGAGCTTCTCGTAGTTGGAACATCCAATTCGATGAAACCATATAGAGTTATGATTTCGTGTAGAATCCAGATGAGTTATGTGTGTACAAGAAGCTTAGTGGGAGTGTCATTATATTCATCATGCTTTATGTCGATGAAATCCTTATCGTTGAGAATGATACATGGATGCTGACTATGTTAATATCATATTGTTAAATACCTTTAAAATGAAAGATCTTATGGAAGCCTATGATATCTTCAGTTTGAAACTATTCAGAAATAGACAAAAGAGGACATTGGGACTATCATAATAAGGATACATCAAGAAAAATCTTGGAAAGATCCAGCATGGATAATTCCAAGAAAGGCTACTTTCCCATAAGACATTGTATTCATCTATCTAAAGGGACGTCTCATCAAACTATTGAGGAAAAGAAAGCCATGGTCAGATGCCCTTACGCATGGGTTGTGGGAATCCTGATGTATGCCATGATGTCTACTAGACAAGAAATCTGTCATGCAATGGGAGGGGTAAGTTGTTTCCAATCCTACTATGGAGAGAAACACCAGACTGAAGTGAAGAGCATCTTCAAGTACCTAAGAAGAACTCAACACTACATCTTAGTTTATGGAGATAATGATCTCCAAGTCTTAGAGTACACTGATTTGGATCATATACAGATGATAGGAAGTCAACTATAGCATTCTTATTTTTTTGATCAACGGCAGTTCTCTGTGAGTTAAGTGTAGCAAGAAGCATGATACCATGGTTGTTTCGACAAAGGAGAATGTTGGTTGCATAAGATGCAGCAACTACATTGGATATAGCTAATGTTCACTAGGGATATGCAAGTTTTTAACAGAACTTGGCATAGTGAAAAACCACCCAATCCACTACTCTAAAAGAAGAATAGTGTCGCTGGATCGATCGGGTGATTTTTTGCAGAAAAGATTAATTTCGAATTAATCTTCTTTTATTTTATTTATACTCCTAAACTTAAGTGTATAACGGTTAAGCATGGGAGTGCCGAACTCAGGGAAGCAATCTGTTAGAAATTGGGAGAGAACTATAGACTACCTAAGGTAAACGGTTTCCTAATTTTTATTTATTTTTTTAAAGATTTTTTGGATTTTTTATTTAAATTTTAAGAATTTTACATTGTTTTGTTGATTTTTAAGTATTTTGTAATTTTTTAAATTATTTTAGAAAATATTTTTTAAATTTTTATTTGATTGTTATTTTGGTATTTTTATGATTTTATTTTTATTTCTGTTTTTATGGATTTTTAGAAGGCTTTTAGAATTGTTAAGGATTTTGAATTATTTTTTTTGTAAAAAAACTATTTTTTATTGCAAATTGTGACGTTTTTATGATTTTAAATACTGAAAACAGTGAGAAAATATTTTTATTTTATTTTTATTGGAATGTATGCAAAATTATCTTTAAAATGATATGTTTTGCATTTTTAGGTGATTTTTCTTTATTTAGTTATGATTTTTACAATTTTTATGTATTTTGAATTTTTTTATTTATTTTAATATTCAATTTTTATTTTATTTTTGTTTTATTTTGTAAAATATAGTAAAATATATAAGTGTATTTTTTTATAGGATTTTTAATGTTTGTTATGTTTTTTAAATTTTTGGAATGATTCATTAATATTAGAAATTATTTTTATTTTCGAAATACTATTTAGGGATTTTATCAGTTGTGCCCCTCCGAGATATCGCAATATCAGTTATGCCCCTATCTTTATGGTAATATCAGTTGTGCCCCCGACTTCTTGCCAATATTTCACTTGTCTCGGAGGGGCACAACTGATAAAAACCCTACTATTTAATACTGTATATAGTATTTTTATGTATTTTTACTATGTTTTTTGTATTTGGTATTTTATTGAATATGTGTTATAGGGTATGTGAAATATTCATATATAGTGGTAGGGGTACGGATGTAAGAAGTATGAAATTCTAGCTGCAGGTTACTCATGCAATTTGTCCAACACTAACGTATTGGACACATGATCTCAACTATCTATGGCTTGGTTGTCATACCAGAAATACAAGGGATGTACGTGCAAAATTTCCATAAACCATGTGCATGGGCACGTGCCTGCACCTGCTAGGGGATCTAATCACAATATGCAGGCATTCCGAGGGTTAATCTGCAAGATGCGCATTAAATATCTCTCTCCTCACGTGCCGAGAATGTGAGGACCTTGAGCCGTTTGGGTTAATTAGGTATGACGTGTGGTTAGAGTTGAACCGTTGGATGCGTAATAGATCGACGACTGATGTATAAACTGGACGCGTCCCTTGTTCTTCCCTAATTATCTTCACAGGAGATGATTCAAATAGAGTTTTGCGAGGTGCAGAGATGCTCGGAGCTGGTGATGATTCGTCGACGTCGAAGTCTGAGGTGGAGAGCAGCCGGAGGTTAAGGATGCGACGATGCGGTTCTCATCTAATGCTCAATCGACGAACTTGATAAGTATCCAGCTAATATGGTCCTTGAGATGATTAAAGCTCCTGGTAATGATGCCTTCAATCCTCCCTCTAGACGTTGAGAGTGAATCTCAAATCTGATCTCGCTTGCCATATCAAATCTGATGTATATCACTCAATTGGGATCAAATTGATATTTTTTGTAATTGCAGGTGGTGCTTCAAGTTGAGGACGGAGGATCTCGATGTTTCAATTTGCATGTGCTGCTTGTTCAACATTAACATTTCTGGATGATGGCGATAGAAATCGAATGCTCGCTTCCCAATGATGCTTCCACTTCCAGATCCTCGAAGTTATGACGATGTATAGGTTGTGTCAACGTCTTCGTTCTACTTCCAGACCTAGTGAACTCCTGGTGAAGCTGATGACCTGCATGTGTAATCAGGACTCGAGGATCTTCTCCTCGGTCGAATATCAAGCATACAAAGGGGAAAAGGATGAATGATTCCTATGCATGAGGACTTGGAGCCCTGACTTCGGCGCGATTTCACCGAAGGTGAAAAGTGATGAGGAAATTTTCCTAGAAATGGATGATCGGAAGGGGTTTATCCGATGTTGGTATGGTGATGGTTATTGTATGAAACTGGAGATAAAACTAAGTAGAAGAGAGGGATAGAGAGATGAATAGAGAGAAAGTAGGAGATGAAGAAGAGAGAAACAGCGACTAACCTGGAAACTACTGGACGTCGTCGCTTGTGATCGGAGCAGATGCTCCGAGGTCATGGCCTCAACAAGCGGTGGCCTTGGAGTCTAGGCACGACGGAGAAACTCGACACCGGTGGCTGATCACGGCGTCTCTCCATCGATCAATCTCGCTTGACGGAACTATTGCCCCATGTCACCGGACTCGTGTCGGAGCGCTCTGGAGTGGAGAAGAATAAATGGCGGATTCGGAGGCTCGGAGGGATCGTCTGGTTTATATAGGCGAAGGGGAAGTGGATGGAAGGTTGGAGAACGACCTAATGGCCAATGGATGGACTGTTAGGTCGTTGGGTGGAGGAAGAAGAGGAGAGGCGGAGGAGGAAGATGATGGAAGAAGACGACTGTGAGGAAAATTTTTGGTAAAGTTAGAGGGGGGAGAAGGAGAGAGAAAAAGAGAGAAATTAAGAAAAGTAAATGTAATTAAATTAAATATTTAATAATTAAGTTAAATTAATTATAAATTAATTTCATAACTAAATAAATAAATAATAATTAAGTATAATTAGTAAATTATTTAAGTAATAAATTAAATAATTAAGTATATAATTAAGTAATTAAATATTAATTAATTATATAATTATATAAATTATATAATAATTAAATAGTTAAAAGATATATAAATAATTAATTAAATCAGATTTTTTATTTAAATTAAATATATATAAAGTATATAAATTAACCTATATAAAATAATAATATATTACTGTATATTGTACAATATACCAATACGAACCTGAAAATCGCATTTTTCATATTAACTCTGATTTTAGCAAAATTATTGTCATTTTTTAGATAATTTAATAATATGAATTTTAAAACTGAGTTTGCTCAATTCGGAGTTCATACAACCGAGTTATGAGGTCCGGAAAATTTATGTAGTAGCTTTGAGGCTTCAGGTTTTATTGGTATTTTAACTTAATTTTATTTTTATATTTTTTCTATAAAATTTTCTAAGGTTTTAGGAAAATAAATTAAGTTAATCGGGTTTACGGTTATTTCATTAAAAATCCGAGAAGTTTCTACATATAGTACATATAGACAATGGGTTCTAAACGCCAAAACTCACCGGTTTTATTCGAATATTTTTTTGATATTTTTAATAAATAGTATTAAATATAAAACAGATTTTAAAAGTGAGTTTGGTCCGTTTAGAGTTTTCTATAAATAGTTATGAACCTTGGAAGTCGAATTTTGTGGCTTTTACAGTTCATTGCGGTTAATTATTTTTATGTTAAAATATTTTTCTGGTATTTTTAAAAAATACTATATATTTTTATGAACAACTTTTACAAAAGAAGTGATTTGATTTAAGATAGCTTGATGATAAATAAAATAGGTGAAGTATTTACAATGTGATAAAATGGGTAAATCATATTTTTGGTTTTTTGTTTTCTTGATATTTTTTATAGGTTAAGATCCTTATCTCCCCTACTTATTTATTTTGTCGACTCGGTCAATATTGACCTTGTCTCGGGGTTAGGATCAGTCTGTATATATTCTATATGCATCCTATTTTTCTTTTATTTTTATTTTTTTATTCTTTATTATTTTGGATAGAATAAGTGTTAAATATATAATATTAATATTTGTGGTTAAAATGATAATTAATCAAGCCAAAGATTTGACTTGATGAGGTCGATATAAACTAAGATCTGATTCATAACTGTTACGATCAGACACACATCTTTTGATCTGAGATGGATATGCATCTATATGCATGCGTGTACACATTTGACAGACCAATAGGTTAGTGACCTCGCCAAGGTCCATATACCAATGCGTTGGTGTTCATATGAAGTCATATGAGATGTATGATCTCTCGAAGGAGTCATACATGTTCATAGTTGATGAATCGAGAGATGGAATTCATCCATGAGAAGATTTCGGGTTAAAATGAATTCCATGCATGGTCATCTTATTTATGAAATAAGGCATGAAATTGAGATAGTAATATGTGCTTTTGGAAAGTATATGATTCATATTGTCACCCAATTATCAAATGAGAAATCTATTGATATATTCTGAAGAAGACAGTCCAACCAGAATTTGAAATTTGGACTCACCAAAGTCTTCTAGTGTGAAGGATGAATGAGTAATGGGAATGCTCATGGTTAAATCTATTGTAATAGATCATCTACCATGATACTTGTATTCTGAGGGAGTGATGAAATAAGATGGATTTTACTGGCTCCATTTAGCTATATGATTTGAGATTTATTTAGATTATATCACAATTTATTTCAATCCAATTTTAATTTCTAATTCTAATTTCAATGTCAAAATGTTGGAAACTGAAATGGTCTTAGAAATTGAAGTATACAAGCTTCTTTTGCTCATTTCTAAGCCCCAAATGATTTGGACTATGATTAGAAATGGTCAAGGAAGATGGATTCAGCTCACCAACGCTTTCTCCATCTCGTGGAGAGTGTGACGCGTTTAGTAGAGCTACAACTCAAGCTCAACATTCATAGGTGATAGATTTTTTTTGCAAAAATGGCATAAAGCTTGAAATTGGATTCATATCCAGATTTCAAGTAACCATACATGGATATTATGATCTCATAGACATTATCTCCACATATCTGCATTTATATTTCATGAGTCCTAATAGGATTAGGGCTTATACTTGTTTATGTCAATGTTGTAATTATTATTATTATTAAATAAGGTCTATTTTGTCAATAAGAATCGTAAATGTAACTCAATAATTAATGTGAATAGTTATTCACAATAATTAACATTTATATGGATATGATTCATATGAATATTTATGGAAATATGATTTGCATAATATTCCAAGATATGAAGTTATGTGAATTTGATTCACATTGATTTTATAGATGTAAATTGGATATACATTTATTTTTTATTCTCATGAATACAATTAATAACCTTTAAGGATTATTTATATAATTTATATAATATTGATAATAGGATAATCAAGCTAATTAATTAACAGATAAAAACAGAACAACCTTAACTAATTATAGTAAAGATGAGGCATGCATACTTAATTATTATACACAAGGCTACAAGTTGATGAGCTTTAATTGAATTAGGACTCAAAAGTTGTTCCTTATTTATCGTTAATAAATTAATATCAATTGGTGATAAAAGGAGATAATCCTTGTTGAATTAGGACTCACACTAAGACCTTGATTTAGATCCAAGGGATTAAAACACACATGTTGGACGTGTGGTATAAGTATAAAAGGAGAGCAAGGCTCTCTCTTTTGCAATATATTTTTGAAAAGCAAAGTTCCTTAGAATTTCACGACCCTTAAGATATAGAAGAGTTTTGAGAATCTCCATCTCTCACATGTCTCTTCTTGTTGCCCTAGACGATGTCAGGGTTCGTGGGAAGCAACGTGATTCATCTCCGCACCTTTGAGAGAGATATCTGCAGATCAAACTTGATTCAGGAAGTTTCTTTATTTGAAACTCACAATTCTATGGTAACCCTGATCTATCTCTTATATTCATTGTAAATATCATAAATTATTTTGGAAATTATTTCCTTAGAATTTATAATGTCTGAAAGCACAAATTGCTGTGCTACTTTTTCTAGTTCTCATGATGAACAAGCATTGATTTAGCAAAACATTTGCTAAATATTACACGTTTTCGTGATACATAATGAATAATTTTTTTATTCACTTCCTTCAGAATTCACTCCAATCCTTCTCTTGATTCTATGACTAAGATTGTGAGAGAGAAAGAGTGACGATAGAGATTGGAGCTCCAGTGAGATTCATGGTATTTGGTTGTGTCGCGATACCCTCTAACACTGCTCGAGCTTCACACCCAAGCCATGTGTGTCAAGTGAATATCATGAAGCTCTAAGCTTCAAGCATAGGCTCTGATTCCGCCCTCCATTCATCCCCAGGTGATGAATCCTTAATTCATCATATCTTAATGCCTAAATTGAACAAAATACTAGGCCAAATCATTTTATTTCACCTTATTTCTATGTTAATCACATCCCTTTAATTTGTTTCTCTTGCATATAAAACTTTCTAAAATAAGCTTTTGATTATTGAAATCTTCAAAAAGTGTTGTACATAAAATATTCTAACATTGAGCTAACCTATGCATATGCTTCATGGAGATCTATATTATCAAATCTATAGCCAATAAACTGAATCTTTATGTGTGCCCTGGTGTGAAACTATTTCTTTTACACATTATTGTCTCATGGAGCCAAATCAGTGTAACTGACCAAGATAACATCTTTATACACAAACAATATCTAAATAATACATAACTATATATTACTCTAATTAATATTTGTAAACATTCGAAAAAATTATACTACACATTAATTTGGAAAGAATACTAATCATTAAATAAATTTTATATACTAATAATCAAGAAACATCATCTACATACATAAATAACCTAATGTCAATATTATATATAACATATATTACTTTATATATACACAAGTATAAATATATTATTAGAGGAAAGTAAATCTAGGGGTCCTATAAAAAATCATTGAAAATTTTGTTTTTAACAAAAAAACCAAAACGGCACACCAACTCCCGTTAAACCTCGCCATTTCTCTTAATCATTTCCATGCGGATGAGAATGCATAATGCAGTTAATGGCTGGCGTTTTATTTCATTTGCATGTAATTCACGAATAGTGCACACACAAAGCACGAAACCTTCCATCTTCTTTATGCAGATCTGCGGTCTATTCTCCTCCCATTACTGACAACTGCAAGCGGCTGACCTCCCATCAGAAACCACAAGAATTGCTTCGCCTCCCATAACCGTAACAAGGCAATGGTCTATTTTAAGGAGAGAAGCAGACCCCACTGAAAGGTGGGAGCCACCGATCGAAGAGCCCATTTTTTGGGAGAGGAAACCATGAAGGGCTTCTGCCCTCCTCCTCCTCAATCGCCGCCGCGAGCCATGCAGTAAGGTCTTTTCTTTTCTTTATTCTATGATTTTGATATTAAAAACATCATTATTCACACAATGAATGAAATAAATAATGAATGCTTTTTTGTACATATTAATGCTATTTACATGCATTCGCTAGGGCTTTTAAGGCCAAAATGATAGAATAAAGATGATAAAAATGGAGATTCATCACACCCCCCGATCCTGGAACAAATGATTTTATGTTATCTAATGTTGTGAATCTCAAGAGCAGTAGGAAACTACATCCATCTGTAGTTGCGAAGGGAAAAAATATAGCTTCTTTCGGCGAGTCTTCTACATCAGCAGTCGAGCCAGTCTAGAGCCGTGGACTTGATGCAACTGGAGGAGCCAATTCTGAGACAACAAAAATCCAAAAAATGAAGAATATCACAATACCATCAATAATAGCAGAAGCCAAGCCAATGTATACAAGGAGATGTTAGTGCCAGCAACAACTCACGTGCGAGCTGGCGAGGCAGAATTTCTCGTTTTTACCTCTCCCTTATATTGGATGACTATATCATTTCTGGCTGTCCAAATGTACAAGTTGATTCCCTTAATGAAAAAAATGTTGCTTATGAAATTATATCTGTATCTTTTCCAGAAGCAATGAAAAACAAAACAAGGAAAAAATTGAAAACAACTCTATCTGATCCTTCTATTATTGAGATTTTGAAGAATATCATGCTTGAGATGCCATTGTTACATGTCGTGGAGTACACACCGAATGTCAAAAAGGGTCTAAAGGAGTCATGTAAATCTAAGCGTCAGCCTCGCAAGAACCAATGCAGCCGTGCAGAGAAGCATATCCTAACCATGGTGACTATCAACACAATCAACAACCTCTCGCAGAAGAAAAAAAACAAAGGATCCCCTTTGATTCAATTTGAGATCTTCAATCAGATATTTGATCGCACTCTTCTTGATAGTGGTACTTCGATCAACCTCCTCCCCACTTCCTTGGTTGAAGAATTTGAGCTTGGTCCGCTGACAGATCAGCCTGAGTGGGTATATTAGCACGTACTCGTTGTAGCACGACACTCAGCCAGTTAATAAGAATTGAGACAAGATCTCCGTGAATAGTGTCTTGGCTTAAATTTATATCTCAGACAAGTTCGGGGTCGAACATGGGGAGGCAAAGGAACAAATTTGGGTCAAATCAGAAAACTTAGGTCTTGATTTTCAAAATAGTTTTTTTGTATTTTTTTATGCAAAAAAAATATGAATGCAAAATGCAGGTGAATTAAGTTAATAAGAAAACACACAAGTTAGCCAAATCAATTTTAATATGAAATTAATCCAATTTAGCTAAATTATATTTTTTCTAGAAACCTAATCAAGTGATTAATGCAAAAAATTTATTTTTAATTTTAAGGTTTAAAATACAACAATGAAAAATGCATACTTTTATGGGTTTACATGTAATTTTTCACACAAATAGAATGCAAAAATTATGAAATTTTATTGAGACTTAAACATGATGAAATGAGATTACATTATTTTTTGGAATTTGTTTTAAAAATATATGATTTTTTATGATTTTTATTGAAAACAGAGTGACAATGAGTATTTAATTTCTAGTAAATCCCCAGTGTCAATTTAGCCAGAGAGCGAATTATCTCAAAAATGTATATATGAACAATCTAGGAGAGTTGGAATTTCACAAAAGTAATGTGTGCATTTAATTAAAAATCATTCTAAAATTTATTTAAAGCACCCGACAACTCCAATATGAATGAAATTTGGAAAGTAATTAAAACATATTCAAACGCATCATTTCTGATTTTCGCATAATTTTTGGAGGAATCGTGGATGAAATATGAATTTCAGACCACAAATTTGGTAAAATATGCAATTTATCACTAAAATAATTTTAGTTAATTACTAGATGCTCACAAAAATCCAAATAAAAAGCCAAATGAAAGAGAAATAAGTGCCCAACAAAATGACATGTTCATTAAAATAAATAATGCAATAAAGATGTCCAAATTAACACATGAACACTGGTTATCCGTGCAAATTCAGAAAATAAAAATAAACAAACAAACTATACACATGGACATTTTGCAATAATAAAAACATACAAGAATAAATACGCAATATTTACAAAAAATATAAAAAAGACAATAGGGGGCCTCCTTCTTCTTCTCCTACCATTTAGGGCACGATGGAGGGGACGACAGGGCAGGACATCGCGGAGAAAGGCAAAGGTCGACGAGGGCCGTCGCTCGTGGGCGTGGCATTTATAGACTGTGCGCGGTGGCGCGCACTAGCTGGAGGCAACCTGGAGAGTGGTAGCGGCCCAATTGAGCAGCAGGGTAAGGTGATATCGCGAGAACAAATATTGGCTAAGGAGGAAAATAATTCACAGTCGTTGTCCCTCATCGATCAACTCGGTTAATCAAGAAAATAAAAACAACTCAAGCCAAGAGATAAACAAGCACACACAATGTAAGCGGTCTTCTTTATTATTTTTATCCAGTATAGCAATCAAGGTCAAACACAAGGAGCACTAGTAAACCTACGAAGTAGTGAAACTTCAGAGAATAAAAGAAAACAAAATTTTAGTGGTTTTTAATTTTGCAAATTTTTAATTTTTAAATTAAAAGACAAAATCAAGCAAAAAGAAAACAAGGCACACGATCAAGTTTTTTGAATTTTTATTTAATGCTAGAAGTACTCAAAAATTAAAATAAAAATCTTTTTGGATTTTTAAATATTTAAAGTGTTTTTGTTAATTTTCTAGGAATTTTCTGATGTTTTTTGTGATTTTATTAAAATAAAACAAAGGCTAAAAATGTAAACAGTGCTCAGCTAGGACTATATTGCAAATTAAAATTATTTAAAATATCCTAAAGTTCTGGAGAGAAACTTTGTGTTAAATAGAAAGAAAATGCTACAAACAGGAACTGTGATGATTTTTTTATTTTTCTTGATTTTTTTCTTTTTTAGAAGTTTTTTGATCTTTTGTAATTTTTAGGGTTTTTGTAAAGGGTTTTAAAATGAAAATGCTATTGAAAATAAAGCATACAAAAACACATAAACAGAGATTTTTATGGAGTTTTTAGGATGATTTTTCAAATTTTTATGTATTTTCCAAAATAGACAGAACACTTTTTAGGGATTTTTTATTTTTAGAAAATATTAAGTACAACCGAATAAATCCACAAAAATCACTAAAAATACTACATGTCTACATGAGCCAGCAGTAATTTGTTGAGAAATTTTAGGATCAAGTGGGTTTTATTTAATTAAGTAATGGATAAGCATCTTATAGGGACCTACTTGCAATTACAACAAAGTTTCAGGCCAAACAATAACATGGTAGAGAAATGTAGGCCCTCAGTTACAAAAGCCCAAATAAACATGCGCGCGTCACGTGAAAAAGCCTCACAGGGGTATAAATGCAAATCTAAGAAACTTTCCTTTCAAATCATAACATCTCCAAAGTTCAGGACATAGTATGCAATTAACTCAAAAATCACGTGAACCTACACGTGCCTCTATTTTAGAGGGACTAAAATGCAAATACCAAAAATTAGAGTCCCAATTTGTAAATTGTCTGTACTACAACTTTATTTAATGAACTAAATAGTAAAAAAGAAAAATATGAGGGTAAAATGGCAAAATACCCCTACAGAGGCATGTGGCGCGCATGGGAAGTGTCACTATCCTGCGGCTCTAATCAGCTGGTGACCTCAGATCCGATGCTCCCAGGAATGTTGGCTACATGCGGTCGTGATGCTCTGCTATAGTACGGATCTGACGGCTCTGGAAAAGGCATAGACGTGTGGTGCAGATTTGTCCCCAATCTTGATCGACTGTTATGAATAAGGCAAGGATGTACGACCTGGATCAAAACTTGGAGGCGAAGCTCCTCATCGACAGCAGAAACAAGGTATGGAAGAACTAGTCAGGGATGAGCTTCGATAGAGTGACGATGGAGATCCAACACTCCGATGAATGCTCAGTGGAGTCCAGCAAAGTCGTGGGCATGATCCACGTCTGGTGAGAGGTTCTACTGAAGGGACTAGTGGTCGGATGAACGGGACAAGGTATCTCCGCCTGCAGTTACTCCGCCTGAGCAGCTGGGGGCTCAAATGGGCTCCACCACGTGTGCAGGCACCTGCAAAGGTATGGTTGGATCGGGGGCATAGCTCCGGCTGATTTTATTGCATGAATATGTAGAAGAAATGACGGGAGATGGAGTTTGGGTCTCCGTCATAGATGGGGGGAGGAGACCTGACTTGATCCTACTCCGATGAGCAGGACTCAAGGGAACAAATTGCGTAAGAAGGTGTGGTGGGCGTCGGATGTTCGATCTATACGGAGAGGGATACGAGATGGGGGCGAGTGAACGGCGGCGGCATAAAATCGAAGAATCGGAATGAAATGAGAGGTGTAGTGGACGAAGGCGGTACCTGAGGCCACTGACGAACTCAGCAAGGTCAGGAGACATTGAGAGGTAGGGTCTTGTCCTCAACCTCACTGCGGTGAGCGGGGAGGCTAAACGCGGCGGAGCTCTCTGCCACGTGGTTGTGTTGCGGGTACATACCACCAAGCTTAAATCCAAAGCACTCACAGGCGGTTGTCACTAGGCTGAAGGTACCTAGGGATGAAGGAAGGGGCGAGGCACGAGCTCTTTTGCACTCGAGATGGGTGAAGACATTATATAGGGTGCACAAGGGTCTAGAAGAATCGATGAGGGGAGCGCAACACTAAGGCGATCCGATCGTCCCTAGGGATATGCGAGAATCACGGATCATAGGAGAGGAATCGGGCATTGGAATCAAGGAGAAAGAAAGCCTGACCCGACCAGGAAAATTAGGAGAAGAAGCTCTTGAAGGAAGAGAATCGGGTCGGGTCAGCTGGAAGGAGACATTGACATGAGTCAACATTCTAACGTAGCCCAAAGAGAATTCAAAATTTACAAAAATACAAGAAAATTCAATAAAAATAGTAAATGATTTTAAATCAAAAAGTGTATAAAATAAAAAATGTTTCTTGTTTTATAAGCTATTCTTCTATGATTTTTAATTATTTTATGAAAAAATAAATTGTTGTATATACAATATATAGTATTATTTACATGTATAAGTTACCTATGTATTATGTACAAGTATTTTTATTTTTTTATTTTTATACAAGAATCTTTATTTTATATTTTATATTTATTTACAACATATTTATAGGAGTATAAATAAATTTTTATTTGCTTTTTATAGATTATTTAATGGTTATTAATAAATAGTACAAGTAATACGTACACATATGTTTTGTACAATGAGTGGAAGATTTTATTTTTGTTTTAGTTTAATTTTTCTTTTTTTTATATGATTTTTAGGAATATGTACAAGGGAGTAAGAATAATAATTTAATTTTGTTAAAAATAAATGTATAAATAATATGCACAAATATAGACACTGTGTACAATAAATAGTGAACCTTATCTCTCTACTTATTTTACTTTGCGATCAGGTCAAGGCTTGACCTTCTCATGGGGTTTGGGCCACTCTATATTTATTCTAAATACCTCCTTCCTATTTCTTTTTTCTTTATTCTTTTATTTTTGCACAGAATCATGCTAATTATGCACTATTAGAACAAACATGCAATTTGCTAAGTTATTATTTTTACAAGTATTTACATGATGCTTTGCCAAGATAAATAGCTAAAATAAAAGAATAAAGAGTGACAATCAAGTATTCATCAGAGGGCCAGGAGGGCGGTGCTCGGGGCAGCCTGTGGCGGTCACGCTTGGGCAGAATAGGTCATTGTTGGTGGCGGTGGCTGGCAACTAGAGGTGCGCAGCCACTGCTGGCGGAGGTCGGGCGGTGTGGTGGTGGCCGGTGGTGGAGGAGGGGGAGCCGGACACCTACTTTGTTATTTTTTTTATTTTTTTATTTTGTTGTATTGTATTTTTTTATTTTTTTAGTTTTTTTAAAAAGTAGGTAAACTAAATATGAAAAGAAGATGATGTGATGATGGTGATGTGCTTTAAAAAATTGCGAAAATTAAAAATTACAAAAACAAAAACGATGTGATGAGATAAAAAATTGCAAAAACTTGTAAAAAAAGATGGCAAGATGAAAAGAAAATTACCTACGATATAGGCGGGCGTATGTGGTGTGCTCACGAAAAGTACGGTCCTCACTCCAATTGCCGGCTAGCGATGTGCTCGAGCACCGTGCGGAGGCAGCTGCGATGTTGGCCGAAATACCAACGGATCTCATCGGAGAGGGAGCGGTCGTAGCTCTACTTCATCGTTCGGTGTCACCGAGAAGGGTGGTCGGAGCTCTCGATCCTCTCTTGCATAAAGGTAGATAAAAGATAAAAATGAGGAGAATGAGATGGAGAAAAAGAGAAGGAAAATTGAGGTTAGAAAAGATGGTGGAATGGTGGAGTTGAATGGGAGGTTAGATGGAATTATGGAGTTGAATGAGAGGTTAGATGGAGACTTGGTTGTTAATGAAAGAAAAGGAAAGTTAGTGTAGAGAATGAAAATTAAATGACGGAAAATAAAATAAAATAGGCTACTAAAATTCAATAAAATAAAGAGAAGAAAAAGAGTAGAGAATTTATAAAATAAGATAAACAATATGTACATGTTTTTTTTACTTTTCTAATTTTATTTTTTTTATTTTTAATAAAATAATATTTAAAACATAAAAAATACAATATTGATTTTTTGAATTTTTAATAATTAAGAAAAAGAAAATAAAAAATGAAGAAAGAATATTTACAATATATACAATATACAACTAAGTCCCAAAACCCATATTTTGCAAACGAGCTCCGATTTTAATGAAACAACTTTTATTGAATAGATAATTTTCTAACTTAAATTTTAAAAGTGAGTTTGGTGAATTTGGATTCATAAGGTGCATGAATTTGGCCGAGAAGTTAGGCTTTATGACTTTTTCTCTTTGGGATCTAGGAGTGTTTATTTGAGGTGAAATTTATTTTGTATTTTTATATTTTTCTATACATTTTTATAAACAAGTTAGAGAAAGAATTAGTTAAAAGGAGTTGAAATGAAATTATTAAAAATACAAGAACTTTGAGCTATTATAGTTGAAAAACTCCTTTATTTTACAGCTTGTTATTATTAATTTATTTTGTATTATATTATAATAATTAGTGCATTTTATTTACAAGGTTCATTTTCTTAATTTATGGATTTTATGGACATTTGTTTAATATTTTACTTCGGGATTTTGCTAAGATCAATATATTGAGATGATGAATCGTGGATTCATTACCCCCCTATACTTACACTTTGCAAGTCCTCGAGCAAATAAAGAATGAATAAGTTGGATTAACCCCTGACTGTGCATGTGAATACAGAACTTGATATGTTGAAGAACTCTTGGTTTTAGGGGTCCAAAATTTCTAAGTTGAACCAAGCTCTAGTCAAAAGGTATCCAATTTTCCCAATCATCGGCTCTCTCGGTATACATCTATAATAGGGATATGACTTTAAATATGGACTGCAATTACAGGAGTAGAGTCGCAACTTCACCCAATGTTCCAGTCCAAGAGACTCCTAAGAATCCGATCGTCGACACTATGGAATAAACCATTTCTTGCATCCAATCCACTGTCTCTTTAGTTGTCAGACTTGAAAGTGTAGATGGAAGGCTAGTTGATGGAGGGCATATGATTGTGTCATTTGTCTCTCCCTCTCAATGGAACAAGGATCCTCTTGAGTGCCTTATTAAGTCAACATGTATATTTTTTTTGATCAGTGTGTCTGTCAAAAGAAGTCGGAGTCATCTACGCTTGTTTTCCTGAGAGTACACTGGGGTGTGTCTCTTTTGATTATCTAATATACGTTCGACACCCCAACTTGTATCACTATACGATGCAGAGCCCTTTTTGGGTGCCAGCTCGACTCCTTGGTCCAGCATTTGGTCCAAGTGGACACTTGGAAATGGTTGGGAGCGCTCGCCTTTGGTGGAAGCTCTTTGTAATTTGACTTTGTATGGTGAGAGCTTTTCTTTCAACTTTTCATTCTTTCTTTTCTTTGCTTTTGGCTAGCTCCACTGCTTTTACAAGAGTTGGCGCTCACTGATCAACAATTTTTAGATTTCATCACACCATGGCACCTAGGTAAATGTCAAGAGATAATACAAGAACTATGTTCTCATATTAGTTAAAGGTGTTGATACTCAGGTTTCATGAAGCCTTCATTTATTTTATCCCATCCTCGAGCATCATAAAGTCAGGTCCAAACTTAAATCCCTCATCCCAGTTCCTCAGGTGAAATTTCAACTCATCTCATCATAATTGCAGTCGTGTATGTAAGTGTTGATCATATTCTTAAGGTAGAGACTAAGCGTGCAATATATCACACAAATCTTTCAAACTAGGGAAATGTGAATAATTCAGTCGAAGACTCTAATGACTAAAGTTGGTTAACTCAAAATCTTAAGACCTCATAAACCAAGTGTTCTTGAACTTCGCTAGTCTTGTGTGAATATGGAAGTGTTAGGGATTAAACCAACTTATTAGTTAGGTTTTTTGTGATTTTTATTTTTGAGATTTTTTTTTTGAAATAGAAAGGAAAGAAGATTTTTTGAGTTTTTTTGGATTTTTTGAAAAAAATGTTTTTTTTAAAAAAAGATTTTTTTATTTTTTTGATTTTATTAATTTTACCCACCCTATAATTGTATAATATATACAAAAATACATAAAAGTATGAGCTTTGGGTAAAGTATATATGTAATATATACACACCCCTATACCTAGCATGTGTTGTGTCCATAGAGCGCAAACATATCTCGTGCAAAGTATAGGAGAGCCAAAATAACAAAAAGTATATAGAAGTCTATCAGCCCCCTATACTTAGGCTCTAGTGAGCCTAAGTGTAGAAGAGGAGCAAAAATGGGGCGGATGAGGTCAAGAGGAGAGATGGATGAGTATATACACATGGCAGACATCGGTCCCCCCCTATACTTAGGCTCTGGTCAGCCTAAGTATAGGACATAAGTAAGTGTGAGAACCGATGTGATCTGGAGAATATACAAAGAAGAGAGAATGTACAAGAGTAAATGAATCTTCTAAGCTGCTGAATTTTGATGTCGCATCTTCATGAAGAGTAATATGATGTATCTTCTCTGCTTTCACTCTGCATAAAGTTGACAACCTTGACTTGGACTAATTGCTTTTTCGAATTTACAAAATTCTTTAATAGTTGTCCATTCACCGCATGAGACTGTGCACCATCTGTGAGATCAGCTATCTCTACACTTCCATTTTTGTGCACTTTCTTAACAACAAAGGGACCCGTCCACTTAGATTTGAGCTTACCATGAAACATCTTCAACCTGGCATTAAACAACCATACCTTATGCCCGGGGACAAAGTATTTGCACCTAATGTGTTGATCATGCCATCTCTTCACTTTGTCCTTATAAATCAAACTGTTGTCATATGCCCTGTTTCGGATTTCCACTAGTTACTTCAAGTTCAAGTCTCTATAGAGCTTCCCTAGGTGACAACTCCAATTAATCTGCTTAATTGCCCATTCGAATTTGTGAATCAGCTCTGTGGGAAAATGACATGACTTGCCATAGATCATTCTGAATAGTGAAGTGCCCATAGGTGAATTATAGGCTGTCCTATTGGCCCATAGAACTTGGTCCAAGAGCAGGGACTAGTTCTTTCAATCGGGACGAACCAACTTCTGCGAAATATTCTTCACCTCTCTGTTCGAAACCTTTGCCGTGCCATGAATTGTGGGTGGTGATGAATCTACGATTCTCATTTTTTATTCTTTTATTTTAGCTTTATCTTTTAGCAAAACCATCTATAATACATGTAAATATAATAACTTAACATTATACATGTCTTTGTTAATAGTGAATAATTAACACCAATTTTTCTAAAAATAAAAGAATACAGAGAAAAGAAAAAGAAGGATGTATTTAGAATAAATACGGAGTGACCCGAACCCCAAGAGAAGGTCAAGACTTGACTTGATCATAAAAGAATACGTAGAGAGAGATAAGGGTACATTATGTACTATACATACCACCTATACTTGTACAAATATTTATTTATATTTATAAATATCTTATTACTTTTGAACACTTGTATAAAGCCCTACTAATAACATCAGAATAAAATAAAAATCAGAAAATACAAAATAAAATAAAAATAAAATCCAACAATTCAAGTACAAAAGACACTTGTATGTATACAATACCTCTTTATTTAATACCCTTATGTAAATTATAAAAATAAAATAAAATCATTTTATACTCCTCAATTTATTTTGTAAATAAATAGAATATAAAATAATTTTTTTGTAAAAATAATAAAATAAAAATAGATGTATATAATATATAAGTATATTATACATGTACATAATACCACATACCGTATATATCATAATAAATTAATTTATAAAAATAAATAAATATCAAAGAAAAATACTTGAAAAATAATAAACATTTTTTATTTTTACCATTTCTTATTTTTATTCATTTACCATTTCTTATATATTATTCTTTGATTTAATAAAAAGAAATTTCCTAATTGGTCGACCAGGGTTTGTTGACCCGGGTCAACCTTCTCTCCAAGTCGGGTCAAACCCAATTTTTTTCATTGGAGTCTATTTCTCCCTATATTGCAGATCAGGTCCATAATCCATTCGCCTCGATTCCATCGCCCAATTGCCCTCCCAAGATCTATGATCCTCATGGATCCCTAGGCGCAACCAGATCTGCCTAGGGTTTTGCACTAGCCTCCGATATTTCTAGACCCTCTAGCACCTCTATAAAACCTCTCTTACTCTTACTAAGCTCATTAGCTCATGCCTCGTGCCACCCTTGCACCCTATCTAGCACCAGCAGAGTGACAGCTACTCGTATCCTCCTTCGGAGCTTGGATTGGTGGCCATTTGGCCGCATCTCACATTGTGGCCGGTGACCTTTGTCGCGAGAAGCCTCTTCCTCCTTTCACAGTGGAATCGAGGCCATAACCTCACCGTTCACTTTGACTAGACTTACTGAGTTCGCTAGCTTCCTCAGTTATTACCACTCTCGCCAGCACTTTCCTTGCCGCTTCGATTTCATCTTCCATCACCGCTGCAATTCAACATCTTCGACTAATCGGTTGGAGCCTCGTATCAACCATCTACCCGCACAGATCGCTCCTCCCACTCACCTTCCATCTTCCAACACAATCTACCCCATGAATCCTGCTCATCGGAGCAGGATTAGGCCAGGTTTCCTTCCCCCGCCTTCGTCGGAAACCCAAGCTCCTCCTCGTCGTCGCCTCTCTTTGCTTTATAATATAATAACATGATCAGGGAGACCCCTCTGAGTCCCTCTATCCTTTGTAAGAGAAGGCATGCGCTAGAAAACCAGATCAATACCCTACCCGCTCAACCGGAGCAGCTCAAGGTGGCGGAACATTGCTACGCCAATCCGACCGTCTGCTTTTGCGTCAAAGCCATGCACCAGACACGGAGGAACCTCATGAAGGTATTGGACCTCGCTGTGAGTTGATCAAGTCCTCGTACTGCCAGATCTTCTCGATCGAAACTCATCGGCTACAGTTCTTCCAACACCCTTCGGAGCCGTGCGATAGCCTCTCACGTCCAGTTCTGATCAAGGCCGTCCATCCATGCCCACTTGATAATGGTCCAATCCAATTTTCCCAGATCTGAGTTGCACGTCAGCATAGCCTTCCCAGACCATCAGATCATCTTTGCTGGTGAATCTAACACACATGCTCACCTGCGATCAGAGCTGTCAGATCCACCCCTAACGACCATCAGGGTCATATGTCAGACATCCTCCCCATGTCTGCCACGTGTCATGTTAGGTAAAGTTCACTTTTACCCCATCTTTTATGTTATTTCTATCTAGTCTAATAGATGTAATAATTAGTTAAAAAAATTTACAATTAGACCCTTACACTTTTTCTATTTGTATTTTAGTCTAGTTTGGTTGAGTCCACGTGTGTCCCCATGTGATTGTCTGGGTTATTTGTAGTATCTTCCCCGAACATTTTATTTGTTATGGAATGAATGAAATATTTCGGATATTTGCAAATATGCGCTTATTTGTCTAATTCACGTGTTGTGCGTACCATCATTGGATAATTTTTATCTTTGACACCTGAGTCTTAATATATGTTATCTATTCGGTCATAAAACTTGACTTATTTGACAAAAAGGTCCATGTAAACTGTTTTTAATTTCTTATCTTTTACTGAACGAAATAAATAGCAAATTGGCCCTAAACAATCTACAAAAATATTTGTTGGCTCTTTCTTGCTTGTTATTTATGTGGTAATTTTGGTTTGCCAAATTGGTCTCATGTAATAATATTAAATATTTTAAAAACTCATAAAAAGTGTCCTATTTGTGTTATAAAAATTATTAAAATTTGAAAAATCTTTGGAAAATTCCATTTAAATTTTCTGTTGTTATGTTTTATTGTGTTTTATCTCCACTACCATTTTCATTTAAAAATTCCTTATAAAAATCTTAAAATCTATAAAATACCTAAAAACTTCTAAAAATTGTATAAAATTATTAAAAATTCAAAAATAGTGTATTCAGTTTCTATTTGTATAATTTTACTTATATTTTTATAAATGTACCATCCAAGAGTTTTGGGCATTTTAAGCATTTTAACTTATGAAATGTTTCTGGTTGTGCACTATTTAGTATTTTTATCATGGTTTGATTTTTATAAAATCACAAAACATATGAAAAGCAATAAAAAATTACCAAAAAAAATTCAAACCTATAAAATCCCAAAATATTTTTATTATAATTCTCTGAGCATTTTTGACAATTTGGAAAAATACAAAAAGAGTGATGTGTGTGTCTTTTATCCTTTGTGCTTGTTTCTATTTTATTGAAAATTAAAAAATTTGAAAGATTAAAAACCACTTAAAATATTTTGTTTTTAGAAGTCTGACTGCTTAGTTTTTAAACCGTGCTCCTTGTGTTCGACCCTGGTTGCTATACTAGGTAAATAAAATAGCAAAGCTGCTTATATTTCTTATTGATTTTTGTGAGTGGCATGATTTTCTTATCGACCGATTTAATTGAGTGAGGACAACGTCATTACATTTATTTATTCCACCTTAGTCGATCATGAACCTTGGTCATCAGGTGGTAAGGACTAGTAACTTTGAACTCAAATCCGTAGTCCTTATCTAAAGATCTCACATCTCGGTTCACAAAGTGGCTACCCCCATCAGCTATCAAAACTTTTATCTCCCCCTGAACCTAGCAATAATATGGTCTCTCACAAACTTACAAACAATCTTGTTGTCTGCGATTTGGATTGGGATAGACTCCACCCACCTAGATAAATAGTCAACTGCCAACAAGATGTACTCGTATCCCTGGCTGTTGGGAAAAGGACCATAAAATCTATGTCCCGTACATCAAAAACATCAGAAATAATCACCGACTACGTAGGCATCACATCTATTTTATCCAATTGTCCCTCCCATCCTTTGACAGATCGAACGCGATCGTACAAAATCAATAGCATCTCGAAACAGGGTCGGCCAATATAATCCACATTGAAGTACCTTGTGAGCGGTTCTCTTCTCTGAATGGTGTACTCCAGCCTCAAGTTAATGACAATAAGTGAGGACACTTTGGTACTCCTCCTGAGGAATACATCTTCCCCAAACACAATCCAACCTTTCAAAGAAAAGAAAAGGATCGTCCTAGTGGTATCTCCTTGAATCCGACTTCAGTCGGTCAATGCTGCTCCTAGTCCAATCATGGGGAACCTTTTTGGAAACAAGAAAGTTCACCATGTTGGCATACCATGGAGATGAGTCAATAATACAAATTGACTCATCTGGAATGTCTCTCTAATCCGCTCATAATCAGGAGAGTCCTTAAGCTCAATTCGAGAAAGGTGATCAGCCACAACATTTTTCACTTCAGGTTTATCACCATTACCACATCATCCTCTTTGCATCTTTACTTTATTTCATGTTTAAGAAAGCTAAAAAATAAAATAATTTAAAAAATAAAATCAAAATACAACAAAATAAATAAAAAAACAACGAAGCAGGTGGTCGGCTCCCCCTCCTCCACTATCGTCCACCGCAACGCTGCCCGGCACCGCTAGCTGCAGCCACGCACCTCCAGTAGCCAGCCACCGCCACCAGCAGCGGCCTCTTCCACCCAAGCACGGCCGCCACAGGCCACCTCGAGCACCGTCACCTCCTGGCCTTCCCTCACTACTCGCCTAAGACACCGCCACTCTCCAGATTGCCTCCGGCCGTCATGTGCCAATGTACGTGGTCTACAAATGCCACGCCCATGAGCGGTAGTCCTCGCCGACCTCCGCGACGCCCCATCCAACCGCCCCTCCATCATGCCTAAATGGCAAGAGGAAGAAGAAGGTCCCATATTTTCTTTTCTTTTTATTTTTTTATAAATATTGCATATTTGTTCTTGCATGTATTATTATAGCAAAAATGTCCATGTGTATAGTTTGTTTGTATGTTTTTGTTTTCTAAATTTGCACGGATAACCATGTGCTCATGCGTTATTATGAACAACTTTATTGCATTATTTATTTTAATGAAAAATGTCATTTTGTTGAGAAACTAATTCTCTATCATTTTACTTTTTATTTGGATTTTTGTGAGCATAGGGTAATTAACTAAAATTAATTAGTTACATATTTTACCCAATGTGTGGTCTGAAATTCATATTCCAGTCATGGTTGCTCAAAAAAATATGCAAAAAACAGAAATAATCCTTTTGAATATGATTTAATACTACCAAATTTCATTCAAATTGGAGTTGTTTGGTACCTTAAATAAATGGTAGAGTGATTTTCGTATCTGATTTTTAATTAAATCCATAAATATTATTTTTGTGAAATTCAACTCTCCTGGATTGCTCATATAAATACCTTTTTGAGTAAATTCGCTCTCTGGCTAAATTAACATTATAGATTTCCTAGAACTTAACTACTCATAGTTACTCTCTTTTCATTAAAAAATTCATAAAAATTCATATATTCTCAGAAAATTCCAAAAAACTATTATAGCCTCATTTCATCATATTTAAGTTTTACTGAAATTTTCAAAAATTTTGCATTCTGTTTATGTGAAACATTATGTGAAAACCCATAAAAATCGTGTATTTTTCATTATTTTATTTTAACCCCTGAATTCAAAAAAATGTGTTTTGCACTCATCACTAGATTAGGTTTCTAGGAATAACACAATTTAGCTAAATTGGATTAATTTCATATTAAAAATTATTTGGTTAAATTGTATGTTATCTTATTAACTCAATTCACTCGCATTTTGCATTCACATTTATTTTTTCCTAAAAAATACAAAAAACTATTTTGAAAATCTAGACCTATGGTTTCTGATTTGACCCAATGTTATTACTTTTTCTCCCTGTGTTCGATCCCAGACTTGCCCAAGATATAAATTTAAGTCGAGACACTTTTCACGGAGATCTTTTCTCGATACTGATTAATTGGCTGAGTGTTGTGCTACAATGAGTACCTGCTAATATACCCACTTAAGTCGATCCGTTAGATGGAACTGTTGCTAAGGAGTGATGAGCTCGAGTAGCACATGGAGGCAGTTGCGTTGTTGGCCAAAATACCAACATATCACCGAAGGGGAAACGATCACCGCTCTACTTCGTCGTTCGCTGTCACCGAGAGACGAGTGCTTAGAGCTCTTGATTCTCTCTCGCATAAAGGTGGATCAAAGACAAAAATGATGAGAAGGAGATGTATAAAAATAGAAGGAAAATGAAGGTTAGAAAAGATGGTGGAATAGTGGAGATAAATGGGAGGTTAAATGGAATGGTGGAGTTGAATGGGAGGCTAGATGGAGACTTGATGGTTAATGGAAGAAAAACGATGTTACTGTGGAGAATGGAAATTAAATAAAGGAAAAGAAAATAAAATAAACTAGTCTACTAAAATACAATAAAATAATGAGAAAAAAGAGTGGAGAATTTACAAAATAAGACAAACAACATGTACATGTTTTTTTACTTTTCTAATTTTAATTTTTATGTATTTTTAATAAAAATATTTACAACATAAAAATAAAATAAAACACAACAATGCTTTTTTTCAATTTTTAATAATTAAGAAAAAGAAAATAAAAAATGAAGAAAGAAAGAATATTTACAATATATATAATGTACATATAGGTCCCAAAACCCATATTTTGCAAATGAGCTCCAATTTTAATGAAACCACTTTCATTAGATGGATAATTTTACTTTACATGTGAGTTTCATAAATTTGGAGTTATACGAAGCGGGAATTTGGCCGAGAAGTTGGACTTTATGGCTTTTTCTCTTTGGGATATAGGAGTATTTATTTAAGGTGAAATTTATTTTTTATTTTGTATTTTTCTATACATTTTTGTAAACAAGTTAGAGAAAGAATTATCTAAAAAGGAGTTGAAATGAAACTATTAAAAATACAAGAAGTTTGAGTTATTTACAGGTGAAAAACTCCTTTATCTTACGACCTTTTATTATTAATTTTTTTTGTATAATGTAATATATAATAATTAGTGTATTTTATTTACAAGAGTCATTTTATTAATTTATTGATTCTATGGACATTTATTTAATATTTTACTCAAGGATATTGTTAGATCAATATATTGAGATGATGAATCGTGGATTCATCATATTCTTAAACCAGCTAGAATGATCCTTCATTTGCTGATCGATCCGTTAACTGACCATGTATAGTGTTGGAAGATGTTATCGTAATGATCCAAGGTATGAAATTCCTTGTGGACTTCATTGTTCTAAACATAGATTCCTTGGTTCCATTACTCCAAACATCGATCATACTTGGTCGATCGTTCCTCCCAATGGCCGAGGTGGTAGTTGATTATGGATCTAGAAAGATCACCTTTCGCACCCACAACGACAAGGTAATCATAGAGATGCATGCAGAACTACAGAAATAAGATAGCACATCGGAGAAAAGGTTGCATGTTCATACAACCTGTGGCATATTTGAGGAGATCAGATACACAGATACTTTGTGGATTGAAACTAAGACCAAGGAATTCCTTGTCCCTGAGGAAGACCTTGAAAGCACAATCGAATTTTGCTACATTACCACTGATGAGGTATATTCGGAAGAGTTGATCCATTTGTTTGAAGAATATCCATCCCATACCAAACAAGAGGAAATAATTACATATATGTTTGGTGGTGCCCTTTCTGAATCTGGAGTAATTGAGTTGGACCTGAAAACACTAATGCTTAAGGATATGGAAAGATCCTTAAGCGCATCAGGGAAGCACAAGGGTCGCATCGTATGCGATCAGGAGTGACTAGTCACACTAGTTTCTCGGTGTAGCAGAATTTAAAATTTTCTAATCGATAGACCCATATGATCTAAGAATACTTCTTGGACTATTCATCTAACCACATAGTAGATAAAGGAATACCTCTTTTAGTATGGTTGTGATCGAGCCTCCAAGAGAAGAGACCTCATGTCTCAAGTCCGATTCGTCGGAGGAGACACTTGCGAGCGTGGAGATGAGTTGTGCGCTTCTCGCAATCCAAGTCATTGATCCAAAGCAATGGATCTCTTGATCTTGTCTCAAGAGATCGAACATCTTATTCATGAGCGAGACGCACCAAAGAATATGGAGATCCAAGAGTTGTCGAAGCAGTAGCACAACGATGATGCCACAACGACGGTGACCTTTTCTTTAAGGATGGAGTGGACAACCACTCAAGGAGAGAGAGAGAGGGCTTGGTGTGAGAATGAGAGAGAGAGAGGAGTTGCGTTGTTGTAACTTTGAAGAGCAAGGGGTGCCTCTTCTTATATAGGGTTTTGGGAGTCTATGGATCTCAATCCATGGACAACACAAAATCATTGGATGAGATTGATTTGTGTTTCTTTCAATGGCCATGATCTTGTTGTAAAAACACAACAATAATTAATTTAATTTGAATTAATATATATTGATAAATCGATATAAATCAATTCCAAATTATATCAATTAAACTTGGAGATAAAGGGGGAGCAGATTGCCCAATCCCTAAAAAGGGGGGGGGGGGACGACCACCCACTTCTAATAGAAGTTGGTGGTTGTCCACCCTCTTAGGATGGATTGAGTCAATCTTCTCATTATCTCATGAGATCTCATTATCTCATGATATCTCCAAGATTTACAACAACACTTGTTGTAAATTATTTCACAACAAATAATTCATAATTTTCTTGTGAATATTGCAATCATGTCATTGGAAAAATGTTAATCACATTCATACCCCAAAACAAAATGTAAATTATATTTTCAATTAATAATCCAATGTGAATCCAATTCACTTCAATAACTAATCAACAAATATAATCACAATAGTCTCTCTCTAATATATTATAAATCATATTTATAATATATATGAATAATTGGATAGTACTATCCACATTATTCGTATCCATAATAATTAAATCACATTTAATTATATAGTATATTCATTCTCATGAATTCAAATAATATAAATCAAATTAACATTATTTATGATAATTAAATCATATTTAATTATCCATTTCTCAATGCTTAGATATAATTCAACAATGGAATTATTCTTGAACTCTTTCAAGAATAATGTGCTTTCTCCATAGATACTTGGAGATAAGGACATGCGATTGTACGCTCCACGTATAGTAACTTGGATATTGAGATCACATCTCAAATCCAGATTTCATGGACCTCTCATAGATGCTTGATTAAATCAAGGCCGTAAATCTAATCTTCTCATTACATCTGAATCTCATTCAGATCAATGTCCAACACTTGGATTAAGATCAGATCACTTCTCTACTGAGAGGAGTCACTAAAATCCAGACCTGTTTCATCACTCTCTCAGAATGGAAGCATCATGCTTATACCATAGTTTATGATCACATCACCCTCAAGCATTCCTAATACATGTACATTCTGCATACTGGAAGACTTATGATAAACCCGAAGATATAAATAAATTTTACAGTGTCATCTTTAGGGTTTAATCATCAAGTTCTCATTCTTGGTCATTGGTAGTTGGTATCGATCATATCCTTTCTAAAAGAATATAGCATACCTACAAACTTGTCATGGTTCCAAAGAACGATGATCATGCATGGAATTTGATCAGTCCCAATACCTCATGAGTGAGCTCATGTCTTCCGATTCACAAGTGAACCTGTATGATCCCTTTGAGAGATCGTATTACTCATATGCCCTCATATGCACACCATCTCGTCGGTGTATAGACCTTGATTAGATCATCAACCTATTGGTCTACCAATTGTACATACTTAGGCATATAGTCACACATCCGTCTCCGGTCAGAGGATGTGTGCTTATATCGTGATAGTATACGACATAGGAATTTCGTTATCTCGATCTCGTTAAGTCAACTCTTTGACCTAACTAATCTGACACCTCCGAATCTCTATTCCCATGCAAAGGACCTGCATCAAGAGGTCGGTCAGATATCATCCTAATAAGAAAGGATTGTCATCTCCTACTCAGGATGGAGATCATCTCTTAATAATCATTTAATTGTGCTTGATGATTCCTCAATTTAACTCTTTAGATATTCATCCAAGCACCAACATCTATGATTCAACAATTGAATCAGCAGGTGTATGGTCATTAAGATGGCCTTGGCACACAACTCTAATTGTACTAAGGGACCTATTATGCAAATTAATTATTCTTCATTTTAGATCAGGGAATGATATTCGCAATGACATTTATTCCATAATGGCTCGTTGTGGGCTCGCATGTCCAACCGATGCAGCATTCACCAGAACAAGTGCACTTTCTGAATTAATTAAGAAGTCAGATATGATTCCACCTGAGCAAAAGCCGCTTCCAGCAAATCTTAAATATGCTTTCCTAATAGGTGAGCCCGAACAGTATGTGATCATCATCGTTTCGCGATTGATCGTTGATCAAGAATCTCATTTGTTTGATGTTTTGTAGCCGCAGTGCTCTTGGTTGGAATATTATAGATCTCTGAGGGATAATCCAATCTTGTTTTCACATCATATCCACTTAGAGGATGACAACAAGTCATCCTATGAGTTTTAGTGCATGTTGAATCCTAATCTCTAGGAAGTTGTCATGAAAGAGATAACTAAATCATGTGAGGCAGGCTTTATCTATCCCATCTTCGATTCTAATGGGTTAGCCCATTTCATGTGGTTCCTAAGAAAGCCGGGATCAACGTGGTCACAAATGAGAAAGGTGAGGATATCCCAACTCGAGTACCTACGTCCTGACATGTCTGTGTAGATTATCGGTACCTGAACTCCATGGCCAAGAAAGATCACTTTTTGCTGCCCTATATTGACCAAATCGTCAAAAGACTAGTAGGGAAATCATTCTTTTGTTTCTTGGATAGGTACTCCTGGTATAACCAAGTGGCAGTCGTCTTTATGGATCAAGAGAACACTACATTAACTTGTCCATTTGGCACCTTCGCCTTTCAACGAATGCCCTTTGGATTATGTAACGCTCCCACTACATTCCAAATGTGTATGGTGGTTGTTATCGCCGACAAGGTAGGTAGTTTTCTGGAGGTTTTTATGGACGATTTCTCGATCTATGGTTATGATGTCGATTCCTGCTTGATGCACCTAGACCGAGTGCTTAAGAGATGTTGTGAAGCTAATTGTGTGCTCTCTTGGGGAAAAGAGCCACTTCATGGTTACAGATCGGACTGCGTTAGGCCATGTCATCTCAAAAAGAGATATGGAGGTCGACCTGGCCAAGTTCGATGTCATTTCCAATATTGAACCATCTAGAACACTGGAGCAGGTAAGGTCTCTTATGGGGCATGTCGGATTCTACATGTGATTTATCCGAGATGTCAGCAAAATTACCTGACCTCTTACCGAGCTCCTAAGAAAGGATATTGAATTTCTTATCGATGATAAGGTACTCCTTGCTTTCAACACCCACAAGAAACTGGTTACTCAAGCACCTATCCTTCAATTGCCCGATTGGTCTCTCCCATTCAAGATCATGATGGACGCTTTAGAGGTTGCTATTGGGGATGTGTTGGGTTAACGCAGGGATGGAGTTACATTTTCTATACACTATGGAAGCAAAACCATGGATGATTCCCAGAGAAACTATACTGTAGTAGAGAAAGAACTGTCGGTCGTGTTGTTCTCCCTCGAGAAGTTCAAGTCATGTATCTTGTGTTCAAAAATCACTGTCGACATTAATCACTCGGCTATATGGTATCTACAGGACAAGAAGGTGAAGGAAGTAAATAAAAAGTTATTTACTACACATCATGAAAATGCAGAATATTTGGTAAACAATTTGCCAAAACAATGTTAGTTCATCGTATGAACTAGAAAATGCAGCACAACGATATGGGCATCTAGAAATCAAATATATATAAGGAAACGATTTCCTTTGTGATTTCTAATATTCATGACGAATAATATACGTAAATCATGATTACCTTTGATGCGTGAGTTTCTACGAAATAAACCTCCCAAATTAAAGTTCGATATTCAGACTTCTCTCTCGTGGGCACGGAGATGAGTCGCGTTGCTTCCCACGAACCCGGACGTTGACTAGGGCAACAAGAAGAGAATTGTGAGAGTTGTAGACTCTCAAGACTCTCTCTCTCTAAGGGGCACGAAATTTAGATGAGTATTTGATCTTCAAAATTGTTGTTAAAAAGAGAGAAGGCCTTGTCCTCCTTTTATACATAAATCACATGTCCTACATGTGCCTTGGTAGCCCTTGGATTTTAAATCAAGGGCTATGACCAAATCCTAATTCAATAAGGATCATCTCTTCATTATATCCAATCTATATTAATTAAAATAAAATAAGCAACAACTTCAGAGTCCTAATTCAATTAGAACTCAATCATATGGAGCCATGTGTACATCATATGTACAAGCCACATCACCTTCCATATATGGAAGTTGTTGTTGCAAATTTTATTAATTAATTGATTTGATAATCACATTATCAATATTAGAGAAATTATGAAATTAATCCGTAAAGCTTATGAATCATATTCATGAGCCCAAACTAAAATATAAATCTAAGTTACATCTACAAAATTAATGTGAACCAAATTCACAAAATCTCATGCCTTGCAAAATTATGAAAATCATATTTACGTAAATATTTATATGAATCACATCCATATAAATATTACTTATTACGAATCACTATTCACATTAATTAATGAGTTTTGCTTGTGAATCATATTCACAAAATTGTCCTTATCAATAAAATGTAATAATCATAATTATTGCAATATTTCTATTAACAGGTATGGGTCCTAATCCAATTAGGATTCATGAGATAGGAATGCAGATACTTGGAGATAATGTTGGGAAGATCATTCTATCCATGTATAGTGAATTGAAATATGGATAACTATCTAATTTCAAGGTTTATACCATTTTTGCAAAAATCCATCACCTACGAATGTTGAGCTCGAGCTGTAAGACATTACACTCTCAGTGAGCTCAATGAAACTCATCACACTCTCCATGAGCTGGACAAAGTGTCGACGAGCTGAATCTAGCATCCTTGACCATTTAATCTAGCATCCTTGATCATTTTAAATCATAGTCCAAACCATTTAGAGCTAAGAAATGAGCTCAAGGAACTTGTATATTTTCTTTTTCATGACCGTTTCAATTTCCAACATGTGGACACTGAAACTGGAATTTGAACTGGAAATTAAATTCGTATGAATTGTGATCTAATAAAACTAAATCACAAATCATCTAGCTAAATGTAGCCACTAAAATCCATCATTTTTCATCACTTCTTCGTATGAAGGTGTCATGGAAGATGATCCATTACAACAACAAAAGCAACCATGAGTATTCCAAATTTTCATCCATCCTTCACACTAGAAGACTTTGATAAGTCCGAAATTCAAACCTTTGTTTGACTGTCATCGTCGGAATGTATAAATAGATTTCTCATTTGATAATTGTGCGACAATATTAATCATCTACTTTCCAAAAGCATATATTAATATCTCGAATTCATGTCTTATTTCATAAACAAGACGATCATGCATGGAATTCATTTTGAACCCAAAATATCTCATGAGTGAGCTCTCCTGGTTCATCAACTATGAACTTGTATGATTCCTTTGAGAGATCATACATCTCATACAACTTAATATTCAAACCAATGCACAGGTATATGGACCCTGGCTAGGTCAACAACCTATTGGTCTGTCAAATATACATACTCAGGCATATAAATGCATACCTATCTCATGTCAAAGAATGTATGCTTGATCGTGACAGTTACAATTCAGGTCTTAGTTTATCTCGACCTCGTCAAGTCAACTCTTTGACTTGATTATTCCAATACTTCCGAATCTACATTCCTATGAAGAGGACATGCATCAAGAAGTCGGATGGAAATCAATCTTTAGAGAAACATTACCATATCTTTCTAAGACTGGAGTTTTTTATTGAATGTCACATGTTTGAAGTGAGTTGTGTCCTCCCAGTTGCATGGTATTCAATATAGCCATGGTACATAACCCTAATTGTACAAAGGGACTATAATAATAAAGTGCATTCATTCAATTATTTAATTCATTTCAGATGGACATGATAAAATAATTAATTTTATTGCATTAGTGGGTCGTCGAGGGCTTACAAGTCCAATAGTCTTTCACTGGCCCTCAGAGCCATTCATGTACAAATCTCAACCCCATATTAATTGTTCTAATCATCAACTATTTGTCAAATAGTCAGGTAAGCTAATTAGTCACTCTACCAAGGCGACTATGCTAAGTTCTATTACAAACTTGCATTCCCCAAGTGAACATTAACTACGTCTAATGTAGTTGATGCATCTCATGTAGCCAATGCCTTACTTTGTCAAAACGGCTATACTCTCCTTCTTCTTGCTACACTTAGCTCGTTGAGAACTACCATTCAACAAAATTAAGAACCCTTAAGGTTGACTTACTGTCATCCAAATAATGATTGGAAATATGAATTAGTGTACCCTACAACATGGAGATCATTATCTCCATAAACCAAGATGTAGTCTTGAGTTCTTCTTTGGTACTTAAAGATGCTTTTTACTGGAGTACAATGTTTCTCTCCATAGCAGGAATGATAACAACTTACCACTCCCACTGCATGCCAGTTATCTGGTCTACTACACATTATGGTATACATCAAGCTTCCCACAACCGATGTGTAAGGGCATCTGACCATGGCTTTCTTTTTATCAATAGTTTGAGCAACCATCCCTTTAGAAAGGTGAATACCAAGTCTTGAGGGAAGGAAGCCTTTCTTGGAATTATCCATATGAAATCTTTCCAAGATTTTCTTGATGTATCCTTGTTGTGATATTCCCGATTTCCTCTTTTGTCTATTTATGAACAATTTTAGTCCCAAGATATAAGAGGTGTCTCTGAGATCTTTCATCTCGAAGGTATTGGACAACCATACCTTAACACTGGTCATCATCCTGGTATCATTCCTAATGATAAGGATGTCCTACATAAAACACAATGAACATGATAGTGCTCCCATTAAGCTCCTTGTACACACATGGCTCATCCGGATTCTGCATGAAATCATAACTCTTTATGGTTTCACCAAATCAGATGTTCCAACTACGAGAAGCTTGTTTGAGCCCATAGATGGATTTCTTCAGCTTTCATACTTTTCCTTCCTCATTTATGAAGCCCTCGAACTGCTCCATGTAGATATCCTCTTTGAGGTATCCATTGAGAAAGGCGGTCTTGACATCCATCTGCCAGATGTCATAGTCCAGGTGTGCAACAATAGATAGTAATGCCCTGATGGATTTAAGCATGGTCACAGGAAAGAATGTCTCATTGTAACTGATTCCTTCTCTCTGTGTGTAACCCTTGTCTGCGAGTCATGCTTTGAATGTCTCTACCTTCAAATCAGGCCTCCTCTTTCTCTTGAAGATCCATTTGCACCCAATGGGTTTGACCCTTTACCTGGATCTCCAAGTATCCATACACCATTCTTGTGCATAGAGTCTGCCTTATACTTCATTGCTAGCATCCAATTATCTATGTCACGATTCCTCAAAGCTTCATCGAATGAAGTTGGATCATTATCATACTCCTCTGATACATATAATATGTACCTTTCAAGTTGTATTACAACCCTTGAACTCCTTCTATGAGGTGCGGTCGTGTCATGTTCAATTATCTCTTTAGTTTCTGGTGTAGGAACTTCACCGTCTTGGTAATTCAATTGGTTCCTTCACTTCATTATTTTCTTCAGTTGTAAGGAATTCATATTCTAGAAACTTGACATATCTAGAAACAAATATCCTTTGAGTCTCAGGATCATAAAGTCGGTATCCAATACCATTCTTTATGTATCCAGTTAAGTAGCACTCTCTAGTGTGAGATTCCAGCTTTCTTGCAACCATGTTTCTAACATCGACAAAACAACCCCAAATCCTTAAATGTCACACACTTGGCTAGTAGGATACCAAATCTCATGAGGGGTTTTGGGTATAGATTTAGATGGAATCTTGTTTAGGACATAAGCTGCAGTCTCTACTGCTTGTCTCGGGAAACTAAGAGGTAAGTTTGCTTTATTTATCATTGTTCTTACCATATCCAACATGGTTTTGCTGCATCTCTCTACAACTCCATTGAGTTGAGGAGTACTTGGAGGTGTGATATTGGAGATAATTCCTCTCTTCTTAAGGTATTCTTTGAATTCATCTGAGAGGCATTTGCCATCTCAGTCAGATCGAATCTATTTTATCTTCTTTCATGTTTGGTTCTCAACCAAATCCATGAATTTTTTGAACTTTTCAAAGGTTTCATATTTGTGATGTAATAATAATACAAAACCATATTGTGAATGATCATCAATAAAGGTCGCATAATATAGATGTCCATTTCTAGTCGCGGTATGAAAGGGACTGCATACAACGGTATGTATTAGGTCCAGTATACCTTCGCATTGTTCACCTTTCTTAGAGAAGGGTTCTATGGACATTTCCCCACGAATACCATGTTCGCAACTTGGTAAATCATGGACTTCCATAAAATACAAAGGTTCGTCCTTCACTGGTCTATTGATCCTATCAACAGACACATGTCCAAGTCTTTGATGCCAGATCATAGTTAAATGATCTCCATCCTCCCTTTATCATTTAGGGGTTTTAATATTACTATCAATATTAATGTTATCAGTGATATTGAGATTCATGAGATATTCATGCATGTTCAATTCATAGAGTCCGCATACTATTAGAGTGCCATCTGCTATAAAATTACCATAATGATTTATGATAAGTTTATTATAGAAAAGGAAAGTATATCCATAACCAACAAGCTTAGATACTGATAGTAAGCTCCTTCTAACATTTGGTGCATAGAAACAATCTCTAATGTCTAGGACTCACCCACTAGATAATGATAGTCTACAGGTTCCAATGTTGATCGTTGCAACAGTTGCATCGGATCCCATCTGGATGACTATCTCCCCTTCATCAAGATTTCTAGTGTCTTGAATCATATGCAACTGATTGCATACATGTACAGAAGCACGAGAATCAACAATCCAACTTCCTTCTCGTCGAATGAGTAAGTTGGTTTCAATGATGAATGTAGATTTCTTATTTGACAGTGCTATACTTTTGTCCTTCTCTGAGAACTTTAGATATTCTGGATGGTTATGCTTCCAAAATCCGATCTTATTGCAGTGATGGTAGGCATCCATCTCTATGGGTGTTTGATGTGTTGAAGCTTCAGAAGATTGATCAATAGTTTGACCTTTCTTCTTGTCTTGGATCGGACCCTTCTAAGATACACGCTTCCTCTCGCGCTTCCCTTTAACCTGTGCAACCGTGGCATTGCTAGAGGGAAATTCTTTCTTCCTAATATCCTCAGTGGATTTTAATTTAGAAAGAGTGCAATTTACATCTCCTTCAGATTCAGGAGGATGTCATGAGCAGACTCAATGTCTATAAGTTGCTTCTAAAGCACATTAGAGAATGATCCAAGAATGTATCAACGAGCGATAAAGTGATCCTCGCCCTACTTCTTGTTGAATTCATCTGCATCCTCTATCTGAGCGTTCTCATACTTTACTACAAGAGCATATACGATAGCTGTTCTGTCTCAAGTACGAGTTCTAAATTCTAGATCCAATCTAAAAAATTTGGGTCGGTCAACTGATTGACCTCAAGGAGATTGTTAAGTGGGTTGAGAGATTTCATCTAAAGTAAAAGGAAAAACAGAATACACATTATTATCTTGATTAAGGAAATTAAACAATTTAATATTTTAAATCAAGAGTTTTGTATTTTTTGTACTTTGAAATACTTTCCCTTGTAAGCTTTCAAAGCATGAGATAGGCTAACCAAAGGTCTTACTACGAGATCTGAGTCTCCTTTCTATTTTTATTGCACCCCAATAATATGAAAAATGCAACTATGATGAAAGAAGCGGGAACCCTTTCCACCTTACAAGTCCAACTTGTATTCTCAGTTCGATCTTCAACACCCACACTACCCACACATATGGAGTTAGCATGTTATTGATTAAACCAACTCTTAATGAGCGAATATCATTTTATGTTATGTGCAATCAAATGCTGCCTCAATAATATGGGGGATAACGTTGGGGTGACTATGCATACAGCCCATATATTTCAAGAAATGAAGAATCCAATTCATGTGAATTTGTAATTCGGAGTCATGACTACGCATGAGCGTCTCCAAAAATACAACCCATGGCGACTTAGTCCTCTGCAATGATATGACTTAATCCATATCATGTTTAAATTAGTGACTAATCAATTCGAATCATATTCTCATAATTAATCTAAGGGATAGAGCTAGGATACATGCTTATTGTCTTATTTTTAATCTAATTAAAAGATTGATACTTAAGCAATCTTAGTTAGGATTTGATCCATTCTATGCACCTAATGTTACCATATAGTATTACACCCTCCATAGTACAATTAAATGTTCCAATTTTAGTTGTTAATGTACGACATAACTCCTCGTGCCACCTTTCATTGAACAGATACAGTCACGTCTGACAGAAAATGCTAACAGGAAGCGCTTCCACTGCAAATGCGGTGCAGCATGCCAATTAAGTAACTCATTGGCATTTCCACAACATAGAAACCTTCTCTGAATCAATTCAAGACAACACAATGAGTACATATTATACTAAGGAGGTTTTGTGATCTTTCGACCGTGTATGATACTATATAGTAACTCTCACATATTTTAGTAATTTAAAACTCTTTTTAATTTCCCAAAAGATCTAGTGCAATAATCTAGACACTTCTTGAATTTAGCAAACTCTTTTTTTTTAATTTCAAAAGGTCTAGTGCAATAATCTAGACTATTCTTTGAATCAAACCAATTTCAATTGCAAAAGATGTCTAGTGCAACAATCTGGACAACTCATGAAACTAATCAAATTAGTTCCACAATTTCTAATTTCATTGTAAACATTAAAGTGCATAATTAATCAAGAAAAATGAAATAAAAATACATTATATTTTATTACATCTTCCCAAAATAAACAAATATTGATTTCAGATTTGAATTTGCAAGCTGCGACCATCGCACTTCAAATTAAAAAGCATCAAATAACTTGGACTTAAAATTTATTGCATCCTCAAATATTTCCAAAATATTAGGTCCTACTCCTGATGTAAATATATCAAATATATTTTCATCAATTTTGAGTCTCAAAATATGAGAAATAACTCAATAAGACAATTGTGTCCTCTTCCAACTCCGCATATGGAGAAATCCAATTTCTCGAGGTTGCACAATCGGATTCGCATGAAACTTTTTCGAACTGATTGATGACCTGATTTATGAATTATTAATCGGTATTTTATCATATTATGTAACCCAAAAATAGTATCTAAAGATTCATAATTTTAATGCTACGATATTCAAAATCAGAGTATGCGATTGCTTTTAACATCTGAATCTTCTCCCTAATGTCACCAAAAATTGTTGCATCTTTTGGGTATAAGTCCAGACCTTCTAAACCTCATATATATCACAAAAATATGTTTAAAACATTGGAGATAGCGAATTCAAAAGTCTCCAAATGATCCAAATCGTTAAAATTGTCGCAAGACAATGTACCCAATAATCGAGATGATCTAGCCGATTGTTCATCGGACTTGGATGCAGTCCAAATCCTCTAAACCTATGGCTCTGATACCAATTTAAGTAAGTAAATAAAAATTATTTACTATGCATCATGAAAATGCAGAATATATGGCAAACAAATTTTCCAAAACAATGTTAGTTCATCGTATGAATTAGAATATGGAGCACAATAATTTGTTCATCTAGAAATCGAATATATATATATATATATATATAATATTCATGATGAATAATATAGGTAAATCAGGATTACCTTTGATGCATGAGTTTCTACGAAGGAAACCTCCTGAATTGAAGTCCGACCTGCAAACTTCTCTATCATGGGCACAAAGATGAGTCGTGTTGCATCCCATGAACCCGGAAGTTGATTAGGGAAACAAGAAGAGAGTTATGAGAGTTGTAGACTCTCAAGATTCTCTCTCTCTCTCTTTAAGGGGGCATGAAATTTAGATGAGGATTTGCTCTTCATAATTATTATTTAAAAGAGAGAAGTCCTAACCCTCCTTTTATACTTAAAACACATGTCCTACATGTGCCTTGGTGGCCCTTGGATTTTAAATCAAGGGCTAAGACTAAGTCTTAGTTCAATAAAGATCATATCCTTATTATATCCAATAAATATTAGTTAAAATAAAATAAGCAACAACTTTAGAGTCATAATTCAATAAGAACTCAACCATATGGAACCGTGTACATCATATGTACAAGCCACATCACCTTCCATATATGGAAGTTGTTGCAAATTTTATTAACTAATTCACTTGATAATCATATTATCAATATTGAAGATTATGAAGTTAATCCTTAAATCTTATGATCGTATTCATGAGCTCAAACTTAAATGTAAATCTAATTTACATCTACAAAATTAATGTAAATCGAATTAACAAAATCTCTTGCCTTGGAAAATTATGTAAATCATATTTACAAAAATATTTATATGAATCACATCCATATAAATATTAATTATCGTGAATCACTATTCACGTTAATTATAGAGCTACTCTTGCGAATCATATTCACATAATTGCCCTTATCAATAATATGTAATAATCATAATTATTACAATATTGCCATTAATAGGTATGAGTCGTAATCCAATTAGGATTCATGAGATAGGAATGCAGATACTTGGAGATAATGTCAGGGAGATCATTCTATCCATGTATAGTGGCTTGAAATATGGGTAACTATCCTATTTCAGGGTTTATACATTTTTGCAAAAATCGGTCACATACGAATGTTAAGCTCGTACCGCAGCACTTTACACTCTTAGTGAGCTCAACGAAACACATCACACTCTCCGTGAGCTGGACAAATCGGTGAGCTGAATCCAGCCTCCTTGACCATTTCTAATCATAGTCCAAACCATTTGGAGCTAAGAAATGAGCTAAAGGAGCTTGTATATTTATATTTTCATGACCATTTCTGTTTTCAAAATTTGGACATTAAAATTTGAATTGGAAATTAGATTCAAATGAATTGTGATTTGATATAATTAAATCACAAATCATCTAGCTAAATGGAGCCACTAAAATCCATCTTGTTTCATCACTTCTTCGCTATGAAAGTGTCATGGTAGATGATCCATTATAACAACAAAAATAACCTTAGGTATTCCAAATTTTCATCCATCTTTCAGACTAGAAGACTTTGATAAGTCTGAACTTGAAACCTTGGTTTGACTGTCTTCTTCAGATTGTATCAATAGATTTCTCATTTGATAATTGGGCAATAATATTAGTCATATACTTTCCAAAAGCATATATTAATATCTCGAATTCGTGTCTTATTTCATAATTAAGACGACCATGAATGGAATTCATTCTAACCCCAATATATCTTCTGTTCGAGCTCTATCTCCGGGTTCATCAACTATGAACATGTATGATTCCTTTGAGAGATCATACATCTCATTCGACTTCATTTGCACACGAACACGTTAGTGTATGGATCTTGGCTAGGTCACCAATCTATTGGTCTGTCAAATGTACATACTTATGCATATAGATGCATACCTCTCTCAGGTCGAATGATGTGTGCATGATCGTGACAGTTACAATTCAGGTCTTATCTCGACCTCATCAAGTCAGATCTCTGACTTGATTATTCCAATACTTCAGAATCTACATTCTTATGCAGAGGACCTTCTTCATGAAGTAGTTTGGAAATCAATCTTTAAAGAAAGATTGTCATCTCTTTCTCGGACATGAGATCTTTATTGAATATCATATGTGAAGTCAGTTGTGTCCTCCCAACTGCATGGTATTTAATATGCCCATGGTACATAACCCTAACTGTACAAAGGGACCTTAATAATAAAGTGCAATCATTCAATTATTTATTTTATTTCAAATGGACATGATAAAACAATAACTTTTTGTGCATTAATGGGTCGTCGAGGGGGCTTACAAGTCCAACAGGATGATGCCAGTCACGACTACTCTATTGGATCCTTCTGCTCCAAGAAAAACCTAGAGTAAAGAATGTTATAGCAGATGATGAATCTCCATTTCATCACCTTTATTCTATTAATTTGACCTTAAAAACCCGTTAATGTATGTAAATATTCCTAATTTGTACAAATTAACAGCCATTATTTATTCCAGATATTGTGTATAAAATACTATTTCTAATGCCAAAATTATAGAATAAAGAAAAGAAAAAAATAATAAAATACCAAAGGTATTTTATGATCCTAAACCCTGAGACCAAGTCAAGAATTGATTTAGTCAACAAGGAATAAAGTAGGGGGAGATAAGGACCCAAAAATCACCAATAATTTACATTCTTTAATTCATCATTTATTCATTTTTGGGACCTATTTTGTTTTTTTTATTATTTATTCATCAAATAAAGAAACTTTGTACATGAAAGTTGTAGATAACAATATAGAAAAAATACAAAATTGATTTCATTCAAAAACAATATATTGAACAAGTTATACTATAAATAAGATTCCAAAATCCCAACTTCCCAGATCCATAACTCTCAAATAAAAACTCAAAATGTATCAAAATCACTTTAATTGTATATAACTTTTAATAAGCTATTTAATGAATATGGTTTCATATTTTTTGGAATTAGTATGTGAAAGTTAGGTTTTGGACCCCTATTGTAGATGATTTTACACATTTTCGCCAACTACCCATTAACATTGATAAGGACAAAATTTTGAATGATACCATTGCATATTCTGAAAATATCCCTTTCCCAGGAGCAATGAAAAAACACAAAAAATTAAAACTTTGGAAAATGTTCTGTCTAATCCTATCATTGTACAAATTATTCAAAATTTAGTCTTGAACATGCCTTTGATGAAAGCTCTTGAGTACATGTCTACTGTGAAGAAAGGACTCAAAGATGCATGTACAACGAGGCGTAGGCATCACCCTCACAATGCAAGAAGTCAAGGTGGTAAGTCCGAAAAGCATATTCTTACTATGGCCACAGTCAACGCCATCAGCAATCTCCCGAACAAAAATCAAAACAAGGGAGCACCACACGTTCGCTATCAGATGTTTAACCAAGATATTGAACGCACTTTGCTCGACAATGGGTCTTTTATCAATTTAATGATAGCTTCACTACTCACTGAATTTGGGTTAGGACCACTCAAGCCTACGAAGATGATTCTGCAATTCGCAGATAAATCCGTCAAGCGACCTAGGGGCATGCCGGAGGACGTAATCGTCACTGTTCATGGGATGTAATTCCCTGTCAATTTTGTTGTGATGGATATGGACGTCTCCACATCTCTGCTCCTCACACCCATCATCCTTGGTCTGCTGTTTCTGCAAACAACCAATGCAATAGTGAATTACGGCACTGGGTAGATCACATCTTGCTCCAATGACAGCAGAGTTAAGATAGAGACTGTGTCTGATGCAAAGCCTACAGAGGGAACATCTGCAGTGGGTGTGTAGGTTATCGGCCATTCCGACGACTGCAACTTTCTAGATGGAATTCGAGATACCAACCTATTAAGGATGATAATGGGATCCATGAATTCCTCTACCCCGAGAAAGGAATTGAGAGTGCACTCGAATTTCCCTATAGAAATCACAAAGAGATTCTGGCCGAAACTTGATGAGGTCTTAGTGGAGAACATATGCCTTCAAGACCAATAACATACCATTGAGGAATTCTAGAATGAAGAAGATATTATTGAAAACTTTTGTGAATTTTTGAAGGAAGAAACTGAACTGCTAAGGGTGGACGTAGAGCAAATGAAAGGACCACCATCTGCAATAATCACAGAAGTTACCACTGAAGAAGTTCCCACTCTGCCTAAGCTAAAACCATTGCTCTCCAATATGAAGTACACCTTCCTTGCGGTTGAACCCAACATGTACCTGATCATCATCAATGCACATCTGACCATAGATCAAGAATCTTGTTTGATGGAGATTCTTGAGTGAAACCGCAAGGTTATTGGTTGGAAACCTTCGGACCTCCATGGGATCAATCCTTCCCTTTTCTCGCATCGTATTTTCCACGAGGAAGACAACAAACCCTCCCGTGAATTTCAAAGAAGGTTGGATCCAAACCTTCAGACGGTTGCCATAAAAGAAATTCAGAAATGGTGTGATGTGAGATTCATATATCCCATCTCCGACAGCAAATGGTTGAGCCCCCTTCATGTAGTGCAAAAAAAATCAGGGATCACCATCGTGAAGAATGACAAAGGAGAGGAGATCACGACCAGAGTACCCACTTCTTGGTGAGTGTACGTACATTACGGAAAACTCAATCTCGCTACCAAGAAGGACCATTTTTCGTTGCTCTTCATCGATTAGATTCTTGAGAGACTACCCATGAAGGTATATTTTTTCTTCTTGGACAAATAGCTTCTGAAGACCAAGAGAAGACCACGTTCACCAGTCCATTTGGTACATATGCCTTTAGACGGACACTGTCCAGGCAATGCAATGCCCTGGCCACATTTCAGAGGTGTATGCTGGTAGTTTTTGCCGACATGGTGGGTAATTTTCTAAAGGTTTTCATGGATATTTTTTAGTCTATGGGGACTCCTTAGATCAATCTTGATTATCTAGATCGAGTTCTTTGGAGGTGATGCAAAGTAAACCTAGTGCTCTCTTAGGAGAAGAGCATCTTCATGGTGACTGAAGGAATTGTGCTAGGTCATGTTGTATCTAAGCATGGCATGGAAGTTGACCCAGCCAAGGTGGAGGTGATTTGTAAGCTAGATCCACCAACAACTCTTAAACAAGTACAATCATTCTTGGGCCATGTCGATTTCTACTGATGCTTTATCAAAGATTTTAGCAAATTGATCCAACCATTTACTGAGCTGCTAGGTAAGGAGAATGATTTCATTATTGATGACCAAGTTCTCCTTGACTTCAATCAGTTCAAAGAACTCATTACTCAGGCCCCTATCTTACAGCCACATATTTGGACTCAACCATTTGAGATAATGACAAATGCATCGGATTATGCCATCGGTGTTGTACTTGGACAGTGAAAAGATAATGTCCCATTTTCTATTCACTATGCTAGTCGAACACTCGATGAAGACCAAAGGAATCACACAGTAACTGAGAAGGAGCTGCTAGCGGTAGTTTTTGCCTTGGATAAGTTCAGATCACATCTCCTTGGGTCCAAGGTTATCATCTACACAGATTACTCGGCCATTTGATATTTACAATAGAAGAAGGACACCAAACCACATCGTATTCATTAGATCCTTCTCCTCCAGAAGTTTGACCTTTGAATACGAGATAAACCTGGTGTCAAGAATGTGGTGGCTGGTCATTTGTCCAAACTTCCTAAGCCTGAATCTCCTGAGCTGAACTTTTTGCCTATTATAGAAACCTTTCTAGATGAGGCCATCCTGTCAGTCACCTCGCTTTCCTACTATGTTGATATTGTGAACTATCTTGTATCCAAGAGAACTCCAAACGATTGGACAAAGCTGAAAGTGGATAAATATTTTGTCTAAATATCCATTTCTACCAGTGGGGGACCCTATCTATTCCATGAGGGGGCAGATTGCATCTAGAGAAGGTGTATTCCTCAGGAGGAAGTTCCGAGTGTCATTGCACTTTGTCATGATAAAGAATCAGGAGGATACCATTCAGGAAAAAGAATGACAACAAAGCTACTCCAAAACGGCCTCTGGTGGCCAACCTTGTTCAAAGATGCATACGAATATGTGAAGCTGTGCACTGATTGTCAGAAGATGGGTCAAACATTACACTACTATAAACAATACCCCTGAAGTTTATCCAAATTTTAGATATATTTGATTCATGGGGCATTGATTTTATGGGCCCATTTCAGAACAATCAGGGATATGAATATATTATGCTTGTTGTCAACTATGTGAGTCGTTGGGTGGAGGCTATCCCTGCCTGAGCCCGACAGTCGGACTGTCTATCGATTCTTAAGTGATCACATTATTTCACAGTTTGGTATCACCAAGGTTCTTATATCATATGGGGGAAGCCACTTTATAACAGAGAGGTGATGAAATTAATGCAATAATTCTATATTGAACATCGAGTCGCTTCACCTTACCACCCGCAGTCAAATGGCTTGGTTGAATGTTCTAACAGGGAGATAAAGACCATCTTGTAGAAGCTTCTGCATCCGAATTGCAAGAACCGGTCTCAGTTGCTTGATTTAGTTTCGTGGGCTTATAGGACTGCGTACAAGTTACCATTAGGAATGTCTCCTTATCACCTTGTCTATGGAAAGCCATATCATCTGCATGTTGAGCTGATACAAAATCTTTATGGGTCATCAACATCTGTAATTTGGACTCTAAGAAAGCCGAGAAGAACAGAACAATGGACCTGAACAAATTATTGGAATTCAATGATTATGCATATGACAACAGTCTTATGTATACGATGAAGGTCAAAAATAGCACGACAAGCATATCCGCCGCAAGATCTTCGAACCTGGACAGAAGGTGTGGTTATTCAATCCGAAATTAAAGATCTTTTCAGGCAAGTTGAAGAGTAAATGGGCAGGGTCATTTACAGTGAGGCATGTGCATGGCAACAGAAGCGTGATGATATCTGGTTTGTCAGCTAACGCACAACCGTTTATATTCAATGGACAGCTTCTGAAACCTTATCTTGAATATGATACATTTCTATCTGTCATTGACTCAATCCAAGTGATTTATGATGATGAGCCGAATACTTCCATAGTTGCAGTAGAAGACAAAGCACATCAAAACATTTTTGAATGACCTTTATTCTTTTCTTCTTTTCTTCTTTTCTTCTTTTCATTCTTTAGTTCCTTTTTCTTCCGAAAAGGTTCATATCCTTCATCATTGCTATACTTAGGACGTACTTTTTCCTAAGTATGGGGGGTTCCTACGCCGAGTTGTTCACTTTCTTATCCCTCACATGTTCCCTCAACTTTTGACACTCTACTTATACTTACGGATAGTGTACCCTAAGTATAGGGGGGATAGCTCGAGCCAATGATTTCATACATTCCCACACTTGACCCTCCTTGCCTTGTGTATAGTCTGATATACTTAGGATTATTTCATCCTAAGTATAGGGGGGATGGTCAACTTCTCACTCTTTTCATTCCTTCATTTGTCTATTATTTATTCGTTAGGCTTTTCTATACTCAGTATGAGTTATGTCTTGTCTTCTTTCTCTCTAATCTATGAGGACATAGCGCATGCTAAGTATAGAGGGGTCGTATATACTGCGTACATACTTTAGCCACAACTCGTACTTTCGTATTTTCAACAAGTATGGCTAAAATTTTGTAAAAAGGTTCATATGATTCTCAAATTCTTTTTGTATATACTGATTAATAAGTCAGGTAAAAATGATTTGCAAAATATTTGGAAAATAGTTAGAAAATCTATTTGAAAAAACTTTTTAAAACTTTTCGAAAAATATTTTGTAAATTATTTTCAATCTTTGTAAAAACATTTTGCTTGTAAAAATTCCTTTTTTTGAAATAAAAATGTTTTGAAAAATTATTTGCAAATGATTTGGAAAATGATCGCAAAAATATGTTGAAAAAACTATATATATAGTTTGAAAAACCTCTGCAAAATGAATTTCAAATGTTTGTAAAAAATAATTTTGAACTATAGTTTTCAAAATTGATTGTTAAATGATTTTCAAAAAAGTTTGATGAATATATACATCACACAAAAATTCCCTATATATATATATATATATATGTTTATAATCACACATCACTTGTAAATTCTTAAAAACCCTAACTCTTGTAAATAATAAGATGCATCCACGTGCAAATATTTATACCTACCCTTTCTTGAAAAAATAATTTTATTTTGAAAAATCATAAAAAAATTTTGCATAATCTTTTCAAAAATTACATAAAAATTTGCAAAACTATTTTCTAAAATCTATAAAAAAGTTCAAAAATTAAAAATTACATAAAAAAATATTTTCTGTATTGTATATAGCATTTGCATGGCATTCGCATTTTTTGGATTGAGTTTGATAATTGACCAAGTCTAAGTGAAATTCGAAGATTGAAGCGTGGATTGGTCCTTAAATCTACCTAATCATAGGAACATTATAGGAGCCCAAACTGAGGTACCTCAAGTCTAGGTGACTTAATTCTTTTAGAATCGTGAGACTTGGTTCAATGTATTCTTGACTGCCTATGTAGAGTATTTTAGAGCACGCACATAACTCTTATTGATAATGACCTGACTTGGACACATGCACTTTTCACTTGACTCAACATAGTTGGAGTGGTTAGGGGGATTGGATTTGTCGGTATGAGACGCACACAAGTGTAAACATTTATCCTCGTCAAGGGAGGGAAGTGCATCCCAACCCATCCAGTACCAAAGATGTCTAAAGACAGGTGAGTGTGGGTTACAATAATGCTTCAAAAAAGGGATAGTCTACTAGCTCAAGAGGAAAAACTCCTCGTGTAAATGTTGTTGCATATAGTATTTCAAAAAAAAGCAAAAAACTCCAAAAGAAGTGGACATGCCTGATTGAAAATAAATGCATGACAGAGTGTACATATTTGTATAGTCAATAAGCAAGCCTAATCTTCGAAGTCATATCATGTGAGCCTGCAGCTGGATGACTTGACTACAAGGGTCATGCATCCTTGGATAGGTAGCTACATTGTCTACCATCCATTCTTCTCTTCACCCCCTCCTCTTGACATGGTTGCCACTTGAACTTTGAAGGGAATACCCCACTCCTCGAGGAAGGAGGAGTTGCTAGATTGGGGAATCATTGGGTTGTCATGCTGGAGAACTCGGTCTCTTTGTCATTTCAGTTGAGGTAAGCCATTATCACATACACTACACAAGTGAGATTCATAGTCATAAGAGTTTGTGTATGAGTTGAAGTATTCTGACCTGACTATTGAGGAGACTTGATCAGAGTTTTGGGATTCTCGAAGGCACTTGTGTTTCAAATCTAATTCCCATTAAGGTTCCGACCGCACTAAAATTTCAAAGGTCCGACTTAAACTTCAAACTTTGATTTTAAGATGACAAGTATGACAATTAAATTCAATCCACTTTCTTTCCTTTTCTTTTCTTTGTTTTTCATTTTATACACTTATTGCATAAGTGTTTGCTAGGGACTAGCAAAGGAAAGTATAAGGGTGATGAATCTCCATTTCATCACCTTTATTCTATCATTTCGGGTGTAAAAACCCTAGCTAATGCTTGTAAATAGCCCTAATTTGTACAAATTAACATTCATTATTTATTCAAATTATTGTGTATAAAATACTATTTTTAATGCCAAAATTATATAATAAAGAAAAGAAAAGAAAAAGAATAAAACACCAAAGGTACTTTATGACCCTAAACCATGAGACAGTCAAGAATTGATCTCCTCAATAAGGAATAAAGTAGGGGGTGACAAGGGCCAAAAATCACCAATAATTTCCATTCTTTAATTCATCATTTATTCATTTTGGGACCTATTTTATTCTGTATTATTTATTCATCAAATAAATAAACTTTCTCATGAAATTTGTAGATAATAATAGATAGAAAAATACAAAATTGATTTCATGCAAAAACAATATAAAGTGTACAAGTTATACTCTAGATAAGATTCCAAAATCCCAACTTCCCAGACCCAAATCTCTCAAATAAAAAGGCAAAATTATCAAAATCACCTTTAATTGTATATAGCTTTTAATAAGCTATTTAATGATGATGTTTCATATTTTTTGAAGTTAGTATGTGAAAGTTAGGTTTGGACCCTTATTGTACAATATAACCGAATAAAATATTCATTTTATTTATTATTTATTATTTTCAGTATTGTATATTTCTATAATTTTATAAATATTATTTATAACCTATGTACATATTAAAAGTAAAATAAAACTGTATAAAATATATAAATAATATAATACACTAAAATACATAGATAAAGATACAATTTATATACCTATATATTATATATACCTATTTATTTAAATATATATTGTAATGGAGGAATCTAAAAAAATATATTTATGTATATAAAAATAAGCTCTAAATCTATAAAATAATAAATTAAAGAATAAAATAAAAAATACAAAAAAAGAATCAAAAAATAGGTAAATGTACCTATAAATAACACCCTAAAAATAGACTGGTAATCAATAAATCTCAAAAAAAATAAAAATCATAATAAATAAATATAGAAAATAACAAATATTTTTATTTTAAAACTTAAAATTAATAAAATCATTTATTATTTAATTCCTATTTTGTAAATAATTTGAGGCTGGATTTTTCTGGTTTGTCCATGTGGACCAACCAGAGCGCATCGTTTGTTGACTCTTGTTAATTTTCTGACCTAGGCCTTGGAACTATCAGAACCACGTGAATCGCCTCCTTTCTCCAACTTTTTGCGCATATTACACCGCTCAAGTATGTGTGACCACTTTAGGGGATTTACTCTCTGCTCATCCTTGATTCTCATCGAACCAAATTCTTTTCATGTCTCGCTTCACCCCGCCCGTGGTTCTTCCTCGAATTCTTGCCCCCAGTAGCTTGTACATAAGCCACTTGCCCCCGTCCTTCACTTTTTGATCCCTCTTCCACCTTCGAACCCTAGACTTAATGCACGAACCTTCTTCTTGGTGACAACAGGGAGGTCGGGGTACCCTCTGCAAGTCGATTAGTGTCGAATCGAGGTTGATCCAAGTCATTGCCGCCAGCTCCGCCGCGAGTTCGCTCAGCTCCTGTCTAGGTCAGGTAGCTGCTCCTTTTCTGGCTCTTTTGATTCTGTAGCTTAGCATTAGAGTAGCTCTACATTTTATTCTAGTTGGTTTCATTTTATTCTGATTTAATCCCGAGTTTTCGATCGTGGAGCTCCAACTCCTCCACCTATTTCTGACCAACCCGATCATCCTCTGCCTCGCCTAATGCCTCCCTCTACTTCCCATTTTCCTGCTTATCGCCTGACGCATCTTCATTCACCTTGATTCTATGTGGATCAAGGAAACCATCTCTCCAACTCTGCCACACACTGGAGGGACGCCATACCGAGCACCGTTTGCCCCCCGACCCTCTAAAGCACGTTGGTGCTTTGCATTTTTACCGCTAACCCACTCCTGTAGGAAATGAAGCAAAGAAGCATCATTGTAGGGTCTTTTGAGGTTCGAGTAGGAGCTCCAGGTGTCATGTGTCGTCGACTCGCTTCCAGTGGTGCCTAGCCATTTTGTGAGGATCAACACCTGGAGGAGGACATTAAGAATCTAGGGAGCACATCAGCAACATCAGAGGTGGCTTGGGGAGGTCGCTAGAGCTAATCGAAGTTCATCCTCACCAGGTTCTTGACGAGTTCTTCTTGGGGCCTCCTCCATCGTTCGATCTTTGCCAATTATTCCAGACATACAATGACCCTTGGATTGTGCCCTCTAGTAGCTATCAGATCATCTTGGATGATCTAATATGGGTCATCTCTCGCGAACTGTCATCGTGATGCCCAAAATCACCACATGTTTAAGTGGGTGCATGGTTGTCGTTCATCCGTGCCAAGCGTTGGGTATTTTGTAACTCTGACCCTAGCATTTTTGTAATTTAATATGTAATCAAAGAACTTTCCTTTATCTTTTAATATTTTTTTTCTAATTTTCAAAAGGCCCTCAAAGTTTCGATATTTGCATTTGAGTCTACACCATCTCACCTAATGTGCAGTCCCACGTGAATTGGGCATATTGCTGGCAAGCCCTCATAACTTCTTGTATTTCATTTGGCCTAAGAATATTCTATTTCAGTTATAAGATTTTGGAAAAATTGTAGAAAGGCCCTGGACTTTTATGTTTATTGCATTTGTGCCCCTACTAGTACAAGCATTTTTGTTTGTTTTCTTAGTTTATTAATTATAGCTATTGTGATCCAAAAATGACCAAAAAATAGGATGAAGTTCCTGATTGCACACACTTCCATGTCATATTTTTATTTTTGCAATTTAGGACTTTTTAGTATTTATGAATAATCAAAAGATTACATTTTTTACTCTATTTACATTATAAAACACCAAAAATATAAAAACTTTTCAAAAAATCCAAAAAATATTGATTATGTTTATTTATTTATTTTGCAACTCCAGAATCTGAAAATCCTAAAAACAGAACAAGAAAATACAAAAAAAATAAAATGCTCCAAAGTCCAGTGTAATAGATTAAAAATAATCTCAAAAATATATTTTTCTGCCTCTTAATTTTCTTTTTATTATTGTCTATCTGTTAAATTGATTTGAGGAATTTTTAAATTACTTTGCTATTTTTAGTCTTCATTTCAACTTCAAGGATTTATTAAATCCTTTATTTGGGATATTTTTGACTTTAAAAATATAAAAAAATTAGCAAAATTCTCTATAAAATCACAAAAATAGTAAAAATCATTTGAAATCCAAAGATATTTATTTCTAAAATTTTTAGTTATATTTACATCTATATTATCTTATATTGTCTATATAATCTTATATATTCTTATATTAGATAATTTAAAAAAAGAAACACAAAATCAGAAAAATATAAAAAAAACAAAATTTTAAAATTACAAGCAAATATAAAAATATAAAAACAAAAAGATAAAAAATTATATCTAAAATTAAAAACCCACAAAAAAACATAATTTAGCTAAGTGCTTGAGAAGAAATTTCTTAAGATTGATTGATATATTTCTCATTGCTCCACACCTTTGTTTCTTGTGTTCTACCCCTACTTGTTTGTCACTATACATCTTTAGTAGGGTATAATAAATTTTGATTCACACTTACATAGCTTGATTTCCTTATTGTGTGGGTTGATTGTTGATTGAACGCAATTGTTGAGGAGTCATCACAGCGATTGTGTCCTCACCTTGTGAGGATCATTTTAGACACCTCTATTTTTGCCTTCATCAGCAGACCATTTGTTAAGACTTGAATGTTTAGAGACTCCCTTGAGTACTATACCTATCACTGAGATCTTTCTGATGAATCGATCTTGGGTACCGGTTCTCTCCCATGGTGTTCTGGGATTGTGAACTATCTCATGATCGATAAAGTTCCACAAGATTGGATTCATGTCAAGAAGGACAATTTTTTGTCCCACATCCATTTCTAACAATGGGAGGACTTGTTCCATTACAAGAAAGGTTCAGATTCGATGCCGGAGCATATGTGAAAGACTGCACAAACTGTCAGAAATTGGGAGGTACCATTATTTCCAAAGATTCGATGCCACTCCAGTTCATCAAAATTTCAGATGTATTTGATGCTTAGGGCATTGACTTTATAGGCCCATTTCCAACAGTGAAGGATTTCAATACATCCTTCTTGTTGTAGATTATGTGAGTCGGTGGGAGGAGGTTGTCCTCGCTCGCTCTGCTGATAGTCATACTATTTATTACTTTCCAGGGAAAACATTATCTCGCAGTTCAGGATTAGCAGGTTCTTATCTCAGATGGGGGAATCCATTTTGTGAACAAGGATGTCAGAAAGCTAGTGAAGGAGTACAACATTGAACATCATGTCGCATCTCCTTAACACCCACAATCAAATGGTTTGGTTGAGTTATCCAATAGGGAGATCAATACTATTCTACAAAAGCTTGTTTGGACGGATAGGAAGAACTGGTCTCAACTTGATTCTATTCTATGGGCTAATCGACCCGCCTACAAGACTCCATTGGGTATGTCTCCCTATCGGCTTGTTTATGGTAAGCAATGCCATCTGCCAGTAGAGTTAATTCACAAATCACTTTGGGCAATCAACATCTACAACTTGGACTCACAACAAAGTGTCTAGAGCCACAAGATAGATCTAAACAGACTCTTAGAATTTAGAGATTATGCATATGAAAACAACCTTATATACAAGGAGAAAGTCAAGAGATGGCATGACAAGCATATCAGAAGAAAGACTTTCGACCTGAGAGAAAAGGGAATGCAGAGATTATGCATACGACAACATCTTGATGTATAAGGAGAGAGTCAAGAGATAGCATGACAAGCATATCAGAAGAAAGACTTTTGAACTAAGACAGAATGTTAGGTTGTTTGATGCAAAATTAAAGCTTTTCTCGGGAAAATTAAAGAGCAAATGGATAAGACAGTTTTTGGTAAGGACTGGGTGTGACAATGGTAGCATCATATAAGAGTAGTCATCTGATGCACAGTCATTCGTAGTCAATGGATAGTTGCTGAAGCCACACATAAATCTGATACATTTATGTCCGTGCTTGATTCAGTGGATGTGGTATTTCAAGAATAAAATGAACTGTCAGAGGATTCAGATTCTTGAGCACAAAAATAATTTTTCATTTTTGTTCTTTTCCTTTTCCTTTCCTTTTTCTCATTCTTCTGTTTATTCACTCACCCCTTTCATCAATGTTATATTTAGGATGAATTTATCCTAAGTATAGGGGGTGAGTGTATTGAGTGCTCATTCTTTTCCTCGCTTGTCTCCTAACTTATTAATATTATGTCTATACTTAGGGATCATTCACCCTAATTATATGGGGAGACAAGTCGAGTCATTGATTTCGCATATCCAAATCCTCGTCCATCCCCGCTTGGTGTGTAGTCTGCTATACTTAGGATTACTTAACCCTAAGTATAGGGGGACATAGAAATTCTTATTCTTCAATTCTTTAGTCATTGATGTGTAGGTTTTTCTATACTTAGTACGAGTTATGTCTTCCTTTTCTCTTAGATCTATGAGTACATAGCTCAAGCTAAGTATGGGGGTCGTCTATACGTTGTATGTACTTTAGCCATAACTCATATTTGTGTATTTAAAATAATATGGCTAATATAATAAATTTATTTAGAAATTCTTCAAAAAACTATTTATATATAATGATTAATGAATCAAGTCAAAAATGTTTTACAAAATGATTTGAAAATGGTTGGAAAAAATTGGAAAAATCTTTTGAATCTGTTTGGAAAACTTCCTGTAAAATGTTTCCAAACCTTTTTAAAAATATTTTGTTTGTAAAAATTTCTTTTATTTGTTTAAATAAAAGTTGAAAATCTATTTGAAATTTGTTTGGAAAATGGTTGCAAAAATATGATTACAAAATTTATACATCGTTTTCAGTCTTATCAAAATGATTTTAAATTTTTTGTAAATGTTTGTAAAAAAACATTATCAAATTATTTATAAAAATAAGTTTTTCAAAATGTTTCTAAAATGTTTGAATTTTTTCAAATTATTTTGAGAACTATGTGTAAAACTGTGTAAATATTACTCCTAATACAATTCTTATATTCAATTTGTATATATCTGTATATAAAATCATTTATAAATATACACCTAATTCTTGTAACTAACATAGACACTCCCATGCAAATAGTTGCACATATTTCTTTTATTTAACCCTTTTGTTTTCTAAAAACACCTAAAAATTTAAAAGTTTTCAAAATACCACAAAATTTTGCAAAATATTTCTATAGATGCATAAAAATTTGTAATTTTTTAAAAAATTTAAATAAAAAAATTTAAAACTAGAAAATACTTTATAAAAATATTTTCCTTGCATTGTGCATAGCATTTGCATTTTTTTGGATAGACAATGACAATTGAAATAGTCTAAATAATGTCTGAAGATTGGAGCTTGGTTATGACCTATATACACTTTGGATCTGAGTCTTTTCAGGTTAGCTTGACTTATTTCTTTAAGACCATAAGACTATGTTCGCATTCGTCTTGGTATGCCTAAGTAGAATATTTTGAGACTCACGCATGGCTTTTTAGACAATGACCTAACTTGGACATATGCACCTTACACTTTTTTTAACTCAGTTAAAGTAGTAGAGGGCTGGATTTGCCGGCATGAGACACAAGCGAATGGAAACATAAGAATTCAGAATTTAGTGGCCATTATGCCCCAATCTGATCTAGTGGCAACGAGGTCTAAAGACAGAATGTTGTGGGTTGTAATAAATCTTCAAAAGAGGGATAGTATACTTGCTCAAGAGGAAAAAGCCCTTATGTAAATGCTGTTGTATATAGTATTCACAAAAAATGCAAAACCAAAAACTCCAAAAAGAATATACGGGCAAAAATCAACGAAAAATCAATCCGTGTCAGAGTATGTATCCAATAAACAAGCTTATGCTTCAAAGTCGAAATATTCATGTGAGTGTGCAGCTAGATGGCTTGGCTACACTGGTCAAGCATCCCAGGATAGCTAGTTATACTGGCTACCTTATATTCTTCTCTCTAACTCCTCTTCTTGAGCCAGTTGCACTCGAACTTAGACAAGAATACCTCATTTCTCAAGGAAAGAGTTGATGGATTGGGGAGTTATGGTTACCATGTTGGAGAAGACCATTTTTTACCGCTTCAACTGAGATGAACTACATATCACTAACACTGTACAAGAAATACTCATAGCCATAAGAGTGTGTATGAGAACGATTATTATGATTTGGCTATCGAGGAGAACTGAACAGAGGATTGTGGTTCTTAAGGGTTGTTAAGTTTTAAAACATATTCCCATTAATGTTCTGACAAACTAATAATCCAAGTAAAGATGCAGAAGTTGGTTTTTGGGCCCACATTTGTACTATATCTATATACAATATTCAATATATTCTTCTTGTATATTTTCCCACTCTTATATTTTTATAAATTTGTAAATATTACTTAAAATACAATGTGCATGATAAAATCAGTAAAATTGCATTTAAATAAATAATGTATTTTAGTACATAGGTAAATATACTTATAAAGTACATATATTATATGTATATTTATTTATATATTTATTTATTTAAGTACATAAATAAATTAAGAAAAATAAAAGAAAATATGTACAGATGTAATTTAATATAATGTAAATATAAAAATTATGTATATAAAATAATAAATATAAAACACAAAATAAAAATATAATAAAGGAGATATAGGTATTTATACCTAGGGATAAATGGGGATGCCCCCTAGGGGGAGGAAACTTAGCTCCCCCCCGCCCCATTTTCCCTATTTTTTATTTTTTTGAAAAATTTCTTTCGTTAATATTCATCACTATATCCCTATATTATGCTATTAAAATTTCATGCGAAACAGAGACTCCTACGGCCTCCATCCAGACAGTCATTTTTTAACAGTCACGGGATTTTTTAAATTGACCCCGTCTGGATGGAGGTCGTAGGAGTCTCAGTTTCACATGAAATTTTAAAAGCGTAATATAGGGATTTAATAATGAATTTACACGCTTTTAGATTTCAAAAAAAATATGTGAAAATGGGGCGGGGGAGCTAAGTTAGCTCACCCTAGGAGGCATACACATTTTTCCCTTATACTTATAAGAACATGTAAAAATTAAAACCTCGCAAATAAAGCAGTAAAAATAAATAAAAATCACCAAAATTAGTTTATTAAATATGTAACATATTTCATGTTTTAAGTTTATTTATATTATACTTTGAGTTTTCTTTTGTTTTAATTGTTGTTTTGTCGTATTGTGCTGGTGTGGCACCGATATGGCCCAATCGCAACCCTTGAAGTGTTGACCCCATGTCAGCACCCCTCTCCCCCTCTGTTGCATGTCAGACTTGGCCGGGTAGCTGACTTCACTGATTTATCACATGAAGTACATTACTTATTTGGGTCTGATTTCTTTTTGGAAAGTGCAGATCAGATCATGCTCTTGATCGTGGATTATCTTGCTGTGATTTTTTTCGAGCGAGTGTGCTAAAATCTTAATGCCATTTTCCATTTTTATAGTCAGTTATAAATAACCCTCCAATTTCCTCCTTTGTTCCTTGATCACCTATTGTCCTCTCTAACCCCTTTGAGCCATCTGGAAGCCTCACCTTAGTGACAGGAAGGTTGAGCATCTGTTCTTGGGCGTTGATAAGGAGGAGGAGATATATCCATCCTTCTCCAAAGCTTTCCTGGTGATGATCTGCTCCCAGGTCTTCTCTCTAGTGAGATGTGCTTTTCTTCATTTATTTTAATTCCTTAGCATAGTTCTATCTTAGATTTACTTCATAATTGTTTTATTTTGATGTTATTAATCGAAAATTCCAAAAAAGATCCCTCCCTAGAGCTTGCAACTCTGGCACATATCCCAATCATACAAACCCGCTCCGCCGTCCATTCCTCCCTCATCACACTCCTGACTGCTTCTACCTCCCTCAGAATACTTCAGTCACCTTGATCTTGCAAAGATCGGGCTTTCGACTGGTCTCCCCCACCACCTCACCGGAGACCCTCCATCCCAGATCATTCATTACATCGCCCTACTTATTTTTATGTCTAAAAGCTCTGCTTCCCAGTCCTTATGCAAACTATGCAGGTCTTAAATCGAATGGTCCCCATTTGAGGGGTCCCAAGTATCAGAGAAGGAGCTCCAAGTCTCAGATCTTTCTTCGACCTCCAGGACCCATTTCATGGGTCTCGGACCATCTTCCGACCACCAACACGTGTGGCTTCATCCCAGGAAGTTTCCTAGCTCATCAACAACATAGGAGAAGGCTAGGAGCAGCTTAGGAGCTTCGATCCAAAGTTGACAAGCATGTGTTCTTTGCCCTTTCTTCTAGAAGGTCACCATTCCTCTGATAAAGAACACCCACCCAGACTCTACACCAGTCGTCTAATGATAGGCCACTTCCACCGTTAGATCAGGTAGATGATGTAATCTTGACCCTTCATATGCGAAGGGGTATCTACCATTAACGACGTGACACGTGCTTAAGTCAACGGATCCCAACCATCCCTAGTACGCAAGGAGTGGGTATTTTGCACTATTTCCCCTCCCGTTTTTGTTATTTACTATTTGATCCCCCTATTTGTTTTTTTATCTAGGCCATGTCACCACATGTGTGGTCCCAAGCGATGGTTTTGTGGGTCAGTTGCACTATTTACATGTGGATTTGTTGGACTTGTCTGGAAATTCTGAAATACTTTTCGAAATTATAATTTGTCCCTACTAGTTTAATTAGAATTTATATTTTATTGGGATACATGCATAGCTAACTCTGGATTTTATTTTCTTCGCAAAAATGCCCATGCTGAGCGCTTTTATATTGTGAATTTAATTCGGAAAATGGTTTGAAACACCCAGGACTTTGCTTATCTGTTAAAATATCATGCCTTAGGTTTTTTTGTAGAATAGTCCTCGTGTTGTTTATTTAATTGTTTTCATTGTTTATAATTGTGATAATTAGCTACTTAACTCTAAAAATCTCGAGAAAATTATTTTAATACCTTAAATTATATTGTATTAGATATATATTTTTATTAAGGTATTCATTGTTTATTTCTTAGATAAAAATTTGAAAAACGAGTTATATTTTACCATTTTGATTTATAAAAATCATAAAAATTAAAATATTTCTCTATAAATTATCAAAATATTAGGGTAAGTGTATTTTACTATATTTCATCACATATCCAAAATTCATGAAGAAAATATAAAATAGAAAGTCTGAAAATTCAAAAATACAGAGAACCTTAAAAATAAAAAAATCGTAGAAAAAATCAAAAAAAATATTTTAAAGCTTCATATTTTCTTTGATTTATCTTTATACGTGAAAAATACGTTTGGGTCCTTTCTGATCTGATAGATATTTTTTATGCCCATTTGAAATTCCTGTATTTTTTATTTTATGTAATATAATTTTTAAAATCCATAAAATGGTTAAAAATACCCTAAAAATAACATAAATAGAGAAAAAACATTTTATTTTGAGTATTTTGACTTTCTTTACTATATTTTAAAAATCCAAAAAGAAGCCTTTTTATCTCTCCTTATACATCTCTCACATATATATATTATATAGTATAAATATGAATTAAAAAACATTGAAAAAATAAAATCCATAAAAATATGAAATAAAAAATAAATAAAAATTACAAATAAAAATAAAAATCCATAAAAATGCATAAAAATCTAATAGACTATGAAACCAACAATTTTATGCTTGATTCTTTGAGTTAGTTTCATTTTGTCATCTGTCAGTGTTTGCTCCTATGGACGACACTCTACTTGCTTGCTTATACACATTTCATATAGAGTTAAATAAATTTCATCACTCATACCTGCATGATCTATTTTTCATATACATATATGTGGATTTTGATCATTGATTGATTTGGTTGATTAAAATCCAAGTATGACAAGAGGTGTCGATACAGCGATTGTCGGACCCAACTTGTTGTTCACCATAAGCCCTCCAAGACAAGGCCTTAGGATCCCTCCTATTTAACCACCTAATTCATCAAGGAGGTGGCTGGAAGAACATGTAAGAATCTTTGAATAGGTGAGCTTCCTCCTACTAGACCCCCTTGCTCCGACAACTTCTGATACTGTAGAGATATTCATTCGACACCCGAAAACGTTCTGCCGCTACTGAGGTATTCCAAATAGATCCAGAGACCAATGATTTATCCCAGGAGGTCAAAGTAGAAGCTAGGAAGCTGGAGCCAGATCTTGGAATAAAAAAACTCCTCGAACATTGCTTTCAACCTTCCTAACCTGCACGAGAAGCTTAGGCATACCAAAATGAAGGTACACGGGGCCTTATTGTCTAGTGGAGAAAAATTGGGTTGATGCGGCACTCTCCGGTGAGGGGTGTCGGACGAAAGCAGATTTCCTGATCTAGGGCATGGGGAATGAAGCAGCTCGGGGCATAAAAAAGACGGGGGGAAATGAAATGGAGGTGTAGTGAAAGTTGGAATAGGGTTGGACGGCAAAGAAACTATTGCCAAAGCTTAAGGGCTGCAGCGAACTAAATCTAAATTTTACGCTAAAATAAACAATAAATGCAAGAAATAAATATTCTAATAAAATGGTGGAAAAATCTACCTAAAACTTTATGAAAAGGAGAGACAAAGAGCTCAGAAGCTTTGCTGGGAGGACTCCAGCGAGGCTTGGATTGCCTTCCCTCGTGCCTACAACATGCTGCAAACTCAACGAAGAGGTAGTTGCCATCTCCCTCAACTTGTCTGGGCATGAATCTGATGGGTTCAGCATGAGAGAAAGGATCAAATCAGAAATAAATATTGGTAGAGGATATATGTACATGCAAAGCTTTGACCAAGGACGCAGCTCGACACAATGATCTGTCGACCGAGGAGAGATGTGTGCGTGAAGGAGCTATGGCTGAGGAAGAGAAGCTACAAAGGAATCAAGCTGAATAAGTGGAAGTCTCAGTCAGATAAATGGTAGAAATGAGGGGGTATACATCTGATAGAAGCAAACTTATGAGGGGCGAGGATTTGACCGAGGTCAACTCAGACCCGCTCCTCATTGGTCCATGTCAGCCTAGAAAGAGACAAATAGGGAGAAATAGATTTAAAATAACAAATTATTTTATTATTTTTTTGTCAAAACATGAAAAATATTTATTATTTGATGTAGTATTATATTATGATATTTATTTTTTACAAGTTAATTTATTGGGCGTTAATTTTTTACATGTAAAATTATAGGTATATTTACCTATATATAATTATTTTTTTATATTTTATATTTTACTATGTATATGCATAATTTATATATTTATAGCTTATTTACACACATTTAGATATTTTTATTGTATTTTTTGAGTTTAATTATATACATAAATAATTATGTATATTTATTAAATAGGTGCTAACAAGTATAATTTACCTATATATTAAGTAGCTTGATTTATTTTGATATAATTAATGGTTTTATTCTAATTTTATTATGTACATGTGTTTTAAATAATATTTACAAATTTATTAAAAATAAATAAAGAAGTGAAAAATATAAAGAATGGATATAATGAATATTATATACAAGTATATTGCACAATCTGGACCCAAAAGCCAACTTTTGCATATTAACATCAAATTGAAAGAAACCACCTTCATTAAATAGATAATTTAATTTTATGAACACTAAAGATGAGTTTGTTGAATTTTGAATTGAATGGAGAAGATACAGGTCTTTAAAGTTTTCTTTGCGGCTTGTGTACAGGTTTTATGTATCTCGGGCACATTATGCATTATTTTTTAATGAAAATTTTTTTTTATTTCTAGTTGCATTTTTATGTAGAGGTTTTATGTTCAAAGTTTATTAATTTGAGGTGTGAAAATAAAGAATAAAATGGATCCAAAAATACAATTATTGGGTTATTAAAATTAGGGGTTTTGTGTTATTCTGACCCTTATCTCTCATTACTTTATTCCTTATCGACCAAGTCAATTCTTAACATAGTCTTGGGGTTTAGGGTCATTAAATACCTTTGGTATTTTATTTATTTTTCTTTCTTTCTTTATTCTTTTAATTCAGCATTAAATATAATATCTTATACATTATTTATAGTATAAATAATGGTTGTTATTTTATACAAATTAATGTCATTTACATGCATTTAACAAGATATTTAAGGCCAAAACAAAAGAATAAAGGTGATGAAATGGAGATTCATCACACCCATGTACTTGCATTTACTAGTCCCTATCAAAAACTTGTGCCTATAAGTGTAGAAAATGGAAAGGATATTTACGCCCATAACCTAACGTATTTCTGTAATTACCCTAGGAACCCTCGATAATTTATTATTTCACCGACAACCCTGAATAGTCTTTAACTCTTACATGTCATTACCCTGAGTATTCATAATTGCATACATAACCTTGGGGAGTAACTTCCATCCTTTCTCCGTTAACTATGACAAAATCCATTATATTACCCACATTTAGCTTCAAAGTATTTAGAATAGATGCCACTCCTTCCCTTTATATACTTGTGGTGAGAACGATGGTTAAGGGATCGCGAGTTCCTTCCAATATTATACACAATTGATGCAATGATGATTGTGGGACAAAGGTTGTCCTGGTTTATTGGGTGATTAGAGGGGATGGAAAGAAAATGAGGAGTCTAGAGATCGGTCTGCAAGGTCTAGGCCGGGTTCTTGGGAATCGCCTCTAATTATTAACGATGTTGAGTCTATGGAATCGATGTGGGTGTGTCGGCTGAGTTCCAACTAAACCATTCATGGATCACGATCGTGGAGCAAAAAGAGATCGATGCAAAAGGAAAGATACTGTGGTGAATGAGGAATAAAAAGGAGTGTAAAATAGTAGAGAAGGTTCGAGTTGAGCAAGGGCAAAAGAGGAAGATACATGTGACAAATTTTTATGCAAATGTGTGGGACTTGATCTTTGAAACTTAATCTAGATCCATACAAACACAATACAAAATTGGGTTCACCAACTCATGCCATGTGAAGTTGTGAAGGATTGGCTATTTATTATCTTTTCATTTTTAGAGTTGTTATCTCAGGCATATCTTTTAACAAGTCCTTAGCACGCTAACCCTATAGGAGAGAGAGTACTGCCAGAAAAGTATCTCGTACTTGTCCTCCTCTTTTGTGACATGTAGTCTATAGTTTTTGAGGTCCTTGTAACCCTTCCTATATCCCTACTCATCCAAAGAAATAGAGAGAGTAAGCTGATAAGCGAAACCACTACTTCGGTCCTCTCTCGCAATGGAATCACCCGTGAGTGTGCAAGGACCTACTTAGACGCAAACCGATGAAAAAGACACACCTGTGAGGGCATGGCCTAAGAACAGTACTTCATACCATGTTGATGTTCCACACAAGACGGGAACACCATCGTTGACAAGGCCCTACTCGGTCACGTACGATAGAAGCGCCATTACTTCGGAAATCTAGGCGATACATAAGGCAATTATAGACTAGGTTTTTGGCTCTAATCATTAACGGGTCATACCTCGCTCATGGGAGGGGTTTTGGTCCCCTCCTAAGGTATCGGAAAACACTGAGGGCTTATGAACCCAATACAATGAAAGTCCATTACGGATTTTAATTAAGGTCGAAGTTTATTACAGACTCCTTATTTTAATTTTTGAGTTTTCACTTTTTTGGATGTTTTTGCATGCAAGCACCTAACATTTTTGTAGATTTTCATTTATGTCCTTGGGTTCTCAAAATTAGAGGGAGATAGTGAAAAAATCATGCAAGTTGATTCGATGATGGAAATATAACCATTGAATATAATGATGCATGTTGAGTTAGAAGACTTACAGTGCTTCCCATCTCTCTCCGTGAGGTATGCAAAACAGTATTTTTTAAACCTAACTACGTGGTGAACTGCAATCGATAAAATCACCCTAAATAGTAGTTGCTATTAGTCGTGAAGAACCATCTGTTAATTATTCAGAAATAAGACCAACGTCTGGTCTTCAATGTCAATCGGTGCCTACCACAACAGGTACTGCAAGCACTATATACGACCTCTCTCTGCATGCGGTCTCAAATCCAAGTAACTAACATTTATTAAATTGACTAGATCCAAACATGAGAGACTATAGGTACATGCATTCTTATTAGGGTTTGGACCTAATTTCTGAGACAAGCAACCTAAGTCTAGGGGCTCCGTGCATACAAAACAAATAAAAAGAAAGGTGAAAAACTCACAACAATGGGAAACAAAATAAAGAAGGCGGTAAAGCACGAAAACTACGATGAGGTCCCCAAGTGAACAGACTCCCAGGCAATAGACCTCGTTGTGAAGAGTAGTGTCCAAGTCTTAATTATTATGAATTCTAAATGAATGTCTCTCTCACAAATAAATAAATAAATCTAAAGAAATTCTATGCTAAATATTTTCTCCTTGCGCCATCTGTCGCCTCTCCGATTCGTCAGACGGTGAAAACCAGTCTCCACCAAGCTCAGCTGCACCGGTCTCCTAGGAGACCATCCTCGCATAGCGGGCCCTCGCAAATAAATCACAAAGAGATATATGTTAGCTTAGAAAATAAAATAATGTAATCTAAATGAGCTATATACAAAGAATAATTGAATGAATATGTGCGAGCAAAATAAACCATTAATCGCATCAATGAGTCAACGAACAAGCAGAATGATTACACGAAATAAATGACAAAATAGGCTACACACATTGCTCCCCACTAACAGCACCATATGATGACCCATATTTTGCGAGGGTCTAAAGTTGTCTACAATAGGTGAGACCTATAGCGTCGCTCAAGCTACCGCTCACGAAACCCTAGTTAATCAACAATTAACCTATGATATATATCAAGCAATGAATAGCACAAATAGTGAGTAAAACTTTATTATTATCTACAAAACACAAGGTAGAGCAAGTAAGCAAGTAGAGGTCGATCCACAGAGAGCAAAACAGGTAGCCTGCGATTATTATTAATCAAAGTGTATTATGTATAAACATGTCCTTTGTTCTATATTTTTGTGGGTTTTTTATTTTATATTTTTTTTATTTTTATTTAACTATTTTTATATTTTGTTTTCATTTTTTCTTTTGTATTAACTATTTATATTTTTTATTTTTTATATTCTTTTCTTTTTAATAGATGATAGAATATATAAGGCAACATATGACATATAGAGTAATATACTTGTAAATATGAGTAAAAAGAAATATAATATAGAAAATAAATTGTTTTAGGTTTTATATATTTTTATGATATTTCGTAATTTTTTCTGTAATTTTTGCTAATTTTTATGGATTTTGCAAATAAAAAAGAATCTAAGTCTGGGATTTAAAATAGGTCAAGATTAAAGTGAAGATTAAAAATAGAAAATTAAGTATAAAATTTTTCGAATCAATTTTAATTGGTAGAGAATAATATACATGAAATATAAAAATAGGAAAATAAAATTTTAGATTTTTTATGATTTTTAACATTTTTTGTTGGATTTTGGTCCCCTTTTTTAATATTTTTCTTTTTCTATTTTTAGGTATTTTTAATTTGGAGTTAAATATGATAAAATATAACATATAATTTTTTTAGAATTTTTCAAAATGTTTTCCTAATTTTTTGGTATCTTACAATACAAACAGGGGCAAAAACATGCTCATTTTAATTTTAATAAATAAGAAAAATGCCAAAATGCTAAAATGAAAGTGGTGTATGATGTTAGCAAGCATCTATCCCTACTTTTGCATACTTTTTATAGCATGGTGCTTTTTTTAATAAATGAAATCCAACACCAAAATTCATAACTAGAAAGTGCATAACTACAAATAAAATAAACATCATGGGCTCAAATGCAATTTTCCCAAAAATTTACAACGTAAATTAAAATTAATTGGACTAATAGTAAATATACAAAGCTGTGAGGGCTTCCTTGCGAAATGATCACCTCACCTGAGGCGACACTTGAGGTGATCTGTCATGGAGCTACCTGAAATATGCAACAAATAGAAGGGTCTTGAATACAAAATTACCAATTTATTTACCCTATACATTTTATTTATTAAAATAATAAATAAATACTAAAATTATCTGGGAGAGATATGCAATTACCTCATTAAGGCACACGATCGTGTCTTCAGATGAGCTTCATTTATACACGTGGTGTGATCTGCGCAGCCAGTACCGATTCGACGATCGACGGTTCTGATTAGATCTCAGGAGTGAGATCAACGGAGCAGGCGTGGGTAGATCGGACGATGGTTGTTCTGCTAGAAGAACTGGTCACGATCTAATGCCAGAGAGGGACGGTCGAAGAATAGGGAAGAAGCCTCGCTTCAGTGAGGTTCCTCCAGTGAAATCTCCCATCTCTGGCGTGCTCTAAGGCTCCTGAATGGCGCGAAGGTCTCCTGGCAAGGTCCTCTATCTGTTGGGGGTGTCAAAATGTATTGAGGGTCACCAGAACTCTCCCGAATGTTTGGAGATGAGGAAGAGCTCCAAGTATCTTTGGTGAATCGCAAAGTGGCTCCAGTTATAGTTGATGGCTCACGGGACTTGCAAAAAATGGGTGGTCGGTGGAGCATATCAGCAAGTCTTTAGAGAGCGAAGGGGGGGAGACACAGATTCGTAGATTGAGGTTTGATCTAGTAGTTTGGATGGATGAGTTGGATGGAGAACATGTAGGGAAAGAGACTGGAGGCAGCTAGGTGGTCGGAGACAGACCAAATCACGATGGAAATGTGTTGGAGCCCGAGGGGTCCTAGCTGATGTACGCTAAGGCAATGATTAATACTTGAAAACAAATACAGGAAAGTAAACGTGAGGATTAAATCTACCTAAAAAAAGAAGGAAATAACTCTTATATCTGAGATGGTTCTCAAGGAGAAGGGCAGCCAACGAGGCTGTCGTGGGTGGACCTCCTCCTCCGCGAGCCACTCTCGGACCTCCAAGGGAACACCGCCTGTTATGTGACGATACATTATATCGGAGGCGGGGGCTCAGGGACTCAGTGATGACCAAAGATTGAAGGGAAGGAAGGAGGTATTATTTATAGGCAGGGGTAGGCACCCTTATTGGCTGACGGATTAGGAGAAATACAAGTTATGTACAAGAGAACAAAGGTGATGGTGTGGATCATGGAAGATTAGGGAGCATATCTTGTGAAGAGATCGAGGGTGATGGATTGATTAAACACCCTTGAAAAGGAAGGAAAATGTGGGAAAACATGGGTCTGAAAGGCGACAGAGGCGCCAGGGGTAGTTGACCAGAGATCAACAATCCCTGGGCTCTGATTGGGCCATGTTAGCCACATAAGGACAAAATAGCTCGTTTATTAAAAAATAAATAACTACAAATAATAAATGATTTTATTAAAATAAAAATGCTAACAAATAATAAATAATTTTTTTATAAAATAAAAAATGCTTATTATTTTATGTAGTATTCTAATATAATTTTTATTTAATATAAAAAATGCTAATAAGTTAATTTTTGAGAGTATATTTATTGGTATATTCATCTATGTTTTATATATTTTATTTTTAATTTGTATATTTTAATTTATTCTTTTATTCTATTATTTTATATATTTATAACTCATTTTTAGGTGTATAAATATATTTTTATTATAGTTTTATGATGTTATTTATACACTTAAATAAATAGGGGTATAAATCATATAGGTACAAATGCAGGTATTTTATCTATGTATTTAGCTATATTTATTTTAAAGTATTTTATTTGGTTTTATTTTGAGTTTATATTTTTAGAGGATATAAATAATATTTACAATTGTGTAAAAATAAAAAAGAATAAATTATAAAAGAATGAATTTCACTTTTATTTAATTATAGGTATTAGCATAGGTATTTTACCTATATATTTATATAGACTTATTTATTCTGTGTTTTCTTTATGGGTTTATTATATTCTAAATATTTATGTATATTATACATAATATTTACAAAATTATAAAAATATAAAATTATAAAAATAATAAAGAATAAATAAATGAATATTTTATTGAGGTATATTGTACAATAGGGTTCCAAAACCTAACTTTCATACCATAACTCCAAAAAATATGAAACCACCTTCATTAAATAGTTTATTAAAAGTTATATACAATTAACATTTTCATACATATTGAGTTTTTATTTGAGAGATATGGGTCTGGGAATTTGGGGTTTTGGCTTTTTATTTAGAGTAACTTTTAGACTGTATATTGTTTTTGTATGAAATCAATTTTGTATTTTTATATATATTATTTTCTTCAACTTTCATGTACGAAGTTTTTTTATTTGAGGTATAAAAAGTAGAAAATAAAATGGATCCCAAAAATGAATAAATAACAAATTAATAAATGGGATTTTTATTGTATTTTTAACCATTATCTCCCCCTGCTTTATTCATTATCGACCTACTCATCAAGATGCCAAGGTGTCGAGGTTTAGGGTCATAAAATACCTTTGGAATCTATTATTTTTCTTTTCTTTATTATAGAATTTTGGAATTAAAAATAGTATTTTATACAGTATTTATACATCAAAGAATGAATGTTAATTTATGTAAATAAGGGGTATTTGCATTAATTACCTAAGGTTTTTAAGGCCAAAATGATATAATAAAGGTGATGAAATGGAGATTCATCACCTTCTTTCTTCCTTGGACATCCTGCCTCACCTTCTTTCTTCAGATAAGTCCCACCCCAAATCAAGCATCTGCGTTGCCTTCCTCGCTTCCGATTCTGATCAAAGGTGGGTGCTTTTGTTTCTGTTCTTTATGGGTATTGGAGATCCCCCCTTAACCCATCCATAATGGATTTGTTTAATCTGTTTGTGGTAAAAAGATCCAATCCTTTGAGTCTTTTGTTCAGTCTTATCTTTGTTGGAATCAAGATGTTAGATCCTCTGTTGGTGGCGAGGTACTAGTGCCACGAATGCTCATGCATGGTGAGCCCCATCATGGAGGCCGAGATCAAGTTCCCCTCCTACGACATAGGCTTCGAGGGGGAGATGCGCCCCGAGGACCCCACAGAGGTCATCCTCGGTGACGCACCCTCTCTATGGACCCCCATAGTCCTCATTATGATGCACACATGCATCTCCCACAACCGCACAAACCACCAACTTGATGTCGATGAAAATGCCACCGTAACCAACACCCGATGCCGACGCAGCAACACCATCTCCATGTTGGAGCATCTCCATGACCTCCAGGCCATGGCATCTGAGGAGGAGATAGACACGCATGAAGAGGGGCAGGACGTGATGGTCCTCAACCCCATCCTCTCTGGCATGGCCCACATGGGAGCCTCCCTTTGGAACTACTTCGTGGGGACAGGCTTCGATCAGATCCTCCAGCGGCTGTGGGAGAATGACCCCAATAGGCAGGGGACCCTACCGGCACAGATTGAGGCAGAGGGAAGGGGTTGCTGCCGCGTGAGGGGAGGGGAACGGGAAGGAAGGGGAGGTGGTCGGCTGTGGAGGGGGGCTGGAGGAGGAAGAGGAGGGGGAGGCGGAGGGAGGGTACTACTGATGAATCCTCATTCATCACTCTTTATTCTTTTATTTTAGTTAAAAACCTATGCAAAACACCATGTATATTTGTGTAAATAAAATACATTGACAAAGAGCATGCATTGTGTAAATAATAATAATTAGCATGTTTTTGTGCAAAAATAAAAGAATAAAGAAATAAAGAAAAAGAGGGAAATATTTAGAAAAAAATATTGAGTGACCTAAACCCAAGGGAAAGGCTCCGCAAGGGCCTGACTGCAAAATAAAATAAGTAGAGGGAGATAGGGTGACTCAACATGATGTAAATATCCCTCTATATGTAAATATTTTATTTTCTAAAAATAAAAATATTTATGTGTTCCCTATATTTTGTACATATGTATAAAAATAAAAACAAAATAAAAATGGGAAAAATAAAAGAAAAATAAAATAAAATAAAATTCTCTCTAATCAGTGTATATATGCCATGTATATAGAATAAAAGTTGTATTATATCCCCCTTGTAAATACTTAATAAAAATCTAATAAAAATCTTTTTATATTCCATATTTTATGGTGTAAATAAGTAAAATATAAAATTGGAATAAATGTATAAAAATAAAATAATAAAAATAAAATTAAAAAATAAATAGGCATACAAACTTGTATATAATAATATATGGTAAATACGTAATTTATTTCTCAAAAAAATAAATAAAAATCACTAAAAAATTCTTTGAAAATAAATAAACATTTTTCATTTGTTAAATATTTTCAAATAAGGTCATTTTCTAATTTATTTTGAATTTTCAAATCCCTAATTTCTCATTGGTCCACGGGGATTGTTGACCCCCTGTCAACTCTCCCCCCATGACCACCAGGTAGGCGGATCTGCGTCCTGACCAGACTTCGCCCAATTATCATGGACTGATCCGACCATCTTTCACCTAAACCCCGAGCTCCATTTTCAGATCTTACATCCGAGATTCACGCCTGGGGATTCTCCTAGGGATCCGTGCACCAAAATGCCTTGCCTGACTCCTTCTTCGTCGGATGCACCAAAATCCGTGCACCTAAACCACGTCATCTTCCTCCGCCATTTGACGCACCTTTGTCTCCCGCCTTCGACTCCCAAGACCTCCACCGTGTTCCTTGAGTGACAGTGGGTGAGCTCGTGTGTATGAGTGAGGATTTGGAGGTATGCAGCCCAGGTCCGGCGACCATCGTCGTTGTGCTCCGCCGCCGGCGAAGCTCAAGCCTCTGAAGGCGACGCTCCATTGAGGCGAAGATCACCGGAGAACCAGCGTCTCCTCCCCAGTCGACTTCGATCATCAGGTAGACCCTTTAGCATAGCTTAGATTCAATTTCCACTTTCCAGCTCCGCCCCAGTGGCCGGAGCTCCGCCACTCCATCTTAGTTGTATCAATCGACTCTCCGACCCATCACCACCTTCCCTACATTATCTGATCACCTCGAGCTGGGCCATCTTAGCCTAGATCGAGCCAGGTTCCATACATTGCCTTCGCCGGAACCCCCCATTGCCCATTCACTCTGCTTCTCCTTATCTTTTAGCCAATAACCTATGCCGGGGTGTCCCTCCGAGCAAGAACTTCGTTTTGAAGGTCAATAAGTGCAGGAACCCCCCTTGTTTGTTGTTTCCACCCTTCGCCGGAGTTGCTCCAAGTCGCTCCTCCCTCGCCGGAGGATCCGACCGTTGGGGCCCTCATCGGAGGCCACCATCCAACGCAGAATGCCATCGCGAGGAGATCCCACCTCTCTGATCTTCCATCGGTAGTTTCGATCGCCTCCAGATAGCCGGAGAAGCTCACCCAGGAGGAGTTCTTCCTGATCCTCTCATAATCGTCGGATCGCCCTTTCGTGCCAGTGTTCATCACAGTCGCACGAGGTCTGTCGCCGTCAGACCGTCAGATCCATGATCTGACGGCCACGTTTCCCCACGTTCGCCCTTATGCCAGCACCGTTGGATTCTCCAAAGGGCTTCATCAGGACCGTGCATCCGCCACCATCCACAGCTCGACACTTGGCACGTACGCGCCCCTCACGTGCCTCGGCTGGGTAATTTGCACCCAAACCCCCTGCAGTTTTATTTAGTTTTTATTTAGTCTATGAAATAAATGTGCACACTTGGTTATTTTGCATATTTGGACCTCTAGTTTAGAATATTTGCTATTTAGTCCCTGTTTGTGTGAGACACGTGCTTCGACACGTGCTTGTTTGGACTTTTTGCAACTTTGATCCTGTAGTTCCATGGTGTTACAGTTTGTATGTTTATTAAATTAGAATTACACTTTTGTCCCTATGAATTTGAATCGCGTGCTAGGCATGTGAGATTGTGGGAAAATTGCATCTTTAGGGCTGGGGTTTTGTGACTGTTCTGGTTTAAGTTTTAAAAATTGCATTTATACCCATGTGTGTACAGTTTTGGACATGTGTGAATTTGAGGTGATTTTTGCGTCGATGCACTTATAGTTTTTAGCACATGTTCTGGTTTAGCCCTGAAACTTTGTTTTTATTGCGTATAGGTCCCTTTGTGTGCTGTAGCTTTGTTTTTATTAAATAAAATATCAAATCAACCCAAATCAAGTGAAATTTGGACACGTGGCCCCTGCCATTGTGTAAAGATTTCACTCAATTATTGGGACATTTTTGTTACTTTTTATTATTTTTAAAAAATCAAAAACCGTTATTTTTTCTAATATTTGAAATAGAAAATCAACTAAAAATATAAAAACTTCTCTAAAAATTCTAAAAAATTAGGGCTTGTTTGTTTTGTTGTTCTTGAGTTTTTATCCAATTTTTGCATTATTTGGATTTATAAAACCTATTAAAATTGAAAAATCCTAAAAACCTTTTAAAAATTATTGAAAATTCTATAAAAACCAAAAAAATGCAATTTCAATTTCTTTTTTAGTTTTTTATTTTTACTTTTCATAAAAATTTCCATAAGATATTTATATGCTAATTAGTTATTTTTAATTAGCCTTTAAAATATGACTGCACACTTTATCACTATTTTTGCCTTTTCGATTTTTTAAAAATCAACTAAAAATTAGAAAATTCTGAAAAAAAATCACCAAAAACACATAAAAACGTAAAAAAACACAAAAACAATTTTATTTGATTTTTCTGGCTTTATTTGTTGTGTTTTATAAATAGTTGTTTGTGTGCTTTTCCTTTGTTTTTATATTTCCTTTATTATCAAAAATACAAAAAAATAAAAAGATTTAAAGATCAACCAAAAGCATTTCTTTTTATTTTGTTTTCATTTTTGACTACTTCATAGTCTATCTTGGCCAATTCCTTCTCCTTGTGTCCGACCCTGGTTGCTATACGAGGTTAAATAAATAGCGATGACCGCTATTGATTTTATTGCTTTATTTCCTTATGTTGGTGGTCTCTGATATTTTTCTTGTTGAGCTGAGCAGCGAGATCCGGGTCACAACAACCCTTGAGTGATTTTATACCTTCACCCGGGTCATGGTCATTTTCAGCTCATCAGAATGGCGTCGTTGCTGGGGAGCACGACTTAGTAGTCGTTTTGTTTTCATTTTTGTTCAGTTTTGTTTTTTCGCGACTTTTTCTGTGGCTTTTCTTTCGTCTGCGGCTTTTCTCAGCTTTTTGTTTCTCTTTTGTTTTCATTTTATTTTTTTTCTTTTATTTGATTTTATTTTTATTTGTTTCTATTTTGTATGTTTATTTTATTTCCATTTTTGCATATAATTTGTTTTATTTTATTTTACCTTGCTTAGTTCATAATAACTATTTCTGACACTATTGTTTGACTTCTTGCGAGGGCCTGAGGACCGAGGCAGCTTTCTTCGAAAACCAGAAGCAACGGCGGAAGTCAGAGGCGGCTCCATTCTGTACAAAGTCACGTGAGAGAGAGAGAGGTTGAGCGGGAGAGGAGAGTTTTTATTTTATTTGTATTATTGTAATAAAATAAGGACAGCCAGGACTCTCAGCCAGACTTGTGGATTGCGGGGTCTGTTTCGCCGAGCACCGGTGTGCTCGAGGGACCTCACCGTGATTTACATCGGTTTTGTTTTATTTTTGTTTTTTTATTTACTACCTATCTGATTTACACAGTTTTGGCCTTAGCTTAGGATTTTCTCTGATTGTGTCGTAATTCATTAGGATCCAAACACCTAATTATCTGCATGTTCCTATTAGATCGTAATTTGGACCTAATTAAAAAATTAATAAAGAAAAGGCTAACCTGGTCACTTGAGGGGTCACGCGTCGCTAGAGGTCGTATACAACGCTGGCAGGACCCGTAGTAGTGGGCACCGATCGGCATCCGAGATCGGACTCCGACCCCTCCTGTTGACCCGTTAGTCAATGGTTCTTCCCGTGTAGAAATTGCTTCGTTAAGGTCGATTTCCTTGTGCATCATATAGGTAGTTTACTTTCGGTCTTTATTTTATGCACGGATCACCCTGCATGTAGAGTGCTATAATCAGGTACGCCTTTCTATCTCGGAATGCATCATTGATTTCATCGCGCATCGGTTTTTTCGTCTTCTCCACCCATTTTCTGGACTTAAAATAATCAAGAGAACTCGAAAAAATTCGTTAGGCGATTGTTTGCTTGAAAAATATTTAAAAAATAAAAACCATAAAATTTGAGAATGCTAAAGCAAATTGGACCTAAAAGACACTTTACAAAAAAATCTGTATTGGGACAGCAACCCCCTCCTTGTATGGTTTGATTGGGCGAGAGAGTGACACGCACACTAGGTAGAGAGACATCCAACCCCCTTATAGACTACTGCTTCTGGGCTAGTCGTTCTATAGTGAGGATCGCTCCGGTCTCTGGTAAAGCGGGCCACGATATCCTTAACAGAGCGAGCCGATCGGGTAGCCGGTAAACGGTCTGCGGCTTGTACTGGCTGGGAAAGATCTAGTTCGGGATCGGGACAGTCTCCTAGGGGCGTTGGATTCCCAACATCTTGCTTAATCGCTCTTTTAGACTGTATTATCACCCAAATAAAAAAGACAAGATAAAAGATCGAACTCTTACGGTAATCAGCTCGCATCGCGTTGGTGAACTTGGGGTTTGTTTTCCTGATCATGTTTGCTTTCCAGATCCAATCCACCTGACTCGCCAGATCACAATGATGGGTCGGAGGTCCCATAGGCAGCCTTTGGTTGCACCGCTTACGAGCACTTTGGCCCGTTCATCTAGGTCGGTTCGTGAGAGCTGAGACCCGCTCTCCGAACCCGAGTTCGCTTCCATCCAGTCCCCCCCTCCCCAACCACCTTTCTTCTGACAGTCTAGAGGTGCACGATCAGATTGAGCAACAGAGAGATTATATTTTGGCACCTAAGCTTGGGTCTTTTGCCTTTGCAGAACCATGGCCGACAGCAGTGATGACCGCATCGGAGGCTCACGAGCAGAGTAGACATACGTCCTGGACCAGGGTGAGATCAACAACACCTTGATAGCTTCCTTCGAGATGATGCAGCAACAGATTAGGGATCAGGGGGCTTTCATGGTTGAAATGAGGAGAGAGATGGAGCAGATGAGAGCCGACCGAGAGCAGCCGAGAGCCGCAGGAGACAGGCCAGAGGTACCCGATCAGCCCGATGAGCCAGTCCAGCTGGCAGCAGCAGCAGCAGGAGCCAGACCGATGTGGGAGTTGCATAACCCTAGGTCGATGCTTACTCACTGGTGGATAGTTCTTCCGGCGATCGTTGGGGACTTCAAGTTCCCCCCACAGACCATTCAACTTCTACCCTGTTTCCACGAGCTCGCGACTGAGCCCCATCTCCACCTCCAAGAATTCGAGATGATCTGCAGCACCGTCTACGATCGGCAGGTGGATGAGGAAACTATTAGGATGATTTCCTTCCCCTTCTCACTGGTCGACCGAGCAGCCAACTGGCTGAAGCATTTGGGGAGGTTTGTCCATACCTGGGAGTAGCTCCGCACTGAGTACTTGAACAAGTTCTATCCACTCGGGCAGACCAATGCAGCGAGAGCCATGACCATCAACTTATCCATGCTCCCCAACGAGCCGTTCCATGAGGCATGGGAGAGGTTTAGAGAGCTCACCGACAGATGCCCCCACCACGACATCTCGAAGCCGAACTTAGTTTAGAGCTTCTTCTGCAGGTTGACACCAGAGCTGCAGGGCCTGGTGAATGCTTCTTGTGGCGGTTCCTACTTCGCCAAGGATGAGGATCAGGTCTAGGCCATCTATGACGAGAAGGCCAAGAACTATACAGTGATGTCCCAGACCCGACTCTACACCCAGGGACGCCCCCAGCCAGAGATCATGCAGTTTCAGAGGATCGCATGGGTCGATGCCGGTCCTTCCACTTCGTCCGCGACAGCCGCACAAGCCGAGTCTACAACCGCGGACATGGGCATCATCAGCGAGAAGCTGGACCTAATCGAGCTAATAGAGAAGAAGCAGTGCCACGGCATGACGTAGATCGATCAGATGGCACAGACGTTGAGTGACCTGATGACACAGATCATGTGTCTCCAGGAGACACAGACGGCTTCTCAGCCCCGTCTTAGGTCACGAGGAGATCTGAGCAGCAGTGGTAGCTCGTCCTAGCACTCCAGTCAGCCTAGACAGGTTCACCATGTCCAGGTGGAGTCGTACCAGCAGCCGTCGCAGTCTTACCAGTCACCACCATCCCCAGACACTCAGATGGTGGTTTATCAGCCGGATCAGCCTCTGGAAGTACTTCCCCCACCCTCGTACGAGAAGGAGCCGTTAATGGATGTCAACGGGATTTGGTATGACCGACCCCAACCTGGAATCCAATGAGACCATCCCGGATTCTGCTGGTCGGCCGGCAGTTCCCAGCAGCAGCCTCCAACTCTTGGTGGCCAGTACGGCCAGCAGCGTGAGCAGCACCAGCAACAGCTTCCCTCAGTCCAGCAGTAGCAGCAGTCATCCCCGTACCAGCAGTATGGTCCTCGTCCCTATCAACAGGGACAACCTTGGAGGCGAGAGCAGACTCATCAGCAACAGTATCATCAGCAGCAGTACCCCTCTCACCCTCACAAGTAGCAGCAGCCTCATTACCAGCGAGGCTACCCATCAGGTTCTCATGGGCCGACCTATGAGAACCCTGCTTTGGATGAGCTAGCCCGCCTCATGACCGAGTAGCAGGCTACCTTTTGATGGGAGATGGACAAGTTCTCTCAGGCGATGAGGGAGATCGTGAGAGGGAAGACCACCATCCCTGCCCAGATTGAGACGAACCCCAACAGCTTGAAGAGGAAATCTGAGCAGGTAGAGTTCATAGAGTCCACCACTCCCAGTGATTCACTTGGTGACATTTCTGCATATCTATTTGATGTTGACTTTGTTACACTTAGGAACGGTAGGATGCCAGCAGGCGGCGCCTCGTCTGAGCGACGACTCGATGCTACTTCAGGAGAACCAGGCGAGGAGAGGAGCGGTACTGAGGCCGTTAGAGATGATGACGGTGGTACTTATGCCACCAGGGACGTTGATCCAGCCGACGGTACTGAGGTCATCGTTTCACCTTATGGAGGAGGTGGTGCTGATGCCACCACATGTGATGTCGAGCCATAGCATGGTACTGATGCCACGGATGCAGATGCCGAGGGTGGTGCTGAGACCACCAATACTTCTACTGCTAGTCATGTTGTTTTTCCTTCTGTTCATGCACTTTAGGATGTTTATGGGAATAAAGGAAAGGGTTTGATTTATTATGATCCACATGTGGTGATTGATGATGTATGTATGGATTCTGTCTTTCTTGAGCAACCCAGACCCTCTCCTAGTCCTTCATCTGAGAAGGACCCAGCAGTCCCCTTCCCCCCAAGCACTCCGCTTGGCTAAGGGGAATAGAAAGGAAAACCCAAAAAAGTCACACCAGCTAGAGTTCAGCCAGCACATGATGGACTGCTTTCATATACAGCTGACTCTACAGGAGGCCTTGGAGCACATCCCTTTCTTCTAGCGATCACTCAGAGACAGGACCATAGTTTGGAGGAAGAGGAGGAACCACCAGTTAGAGATCCATGTGCTTACTCGTGCCACGTGCTTCGCGATTCAGAACTGTCTGCCATCTAAGAGGCCAGATGCAGGAGCCCCGTATGTCAGATGCCATATTCAGGAGCAGAGGATCGATCGTACTCTATTAGACAGTGGGTCTTTGATTAACCTACTTCTGGAATCCCTACTCGACCGCTTCAAGTTGGACCCCCTACGACAGAGCACAATGGTCCTTCAGTTTGCTGATCGATCTGTCAAGAGGCCGAAGGGGTTGCTGAAGGACGTTGTCGTCACGATTCAGGGCCTGAAATTCCCCGTGGACTTCGTTGTGTTGGACATGGAGATCCCTGAGTCCGTGACCGATACCCCCATCATTTTAGGACACCCGTTCTTGGCCACAGCCAAGGCGATATCCGATGATGATAGCGGGAAGGTATACTTTCACGTCGAGGGTGAGAGTGTACAAATAGAGACAATCGAGGAGACTAGAGCCAGAGATTCAGCTTGCTCCGAGCAGACTTTCGATTCAGAGCAGATGATAGAGGTAGGGCGAGATATCCACCAGGACTGTGACTTTGTGATCACAGATGACGAGGCAGTGTGGGCAGAGCCAGCAGTACAGGCCATCCTCTCACTTTCAGAGTTTGCTGATGCACAGATGACAGCAGAGGAAAGCTTGGATAGCGCACCCCTGGTCCAGGATACATCTCAAGTAGCAGAGTCGGTCCCCGATCGCGAGGCAGATTTTATTTGTGATTCTGATATAGATCCCTCGGAGTCAGATTTTGACTGGGCTGAGTTTGATGACTTGATACCATGTCTGACTTCCACAGAGCCGACAGCTAGGGAGGAGGTTGATTCTATACAGAGCAGAGACATACCAGCAGAGCAACCTTCACCTTATTCAGATTACGAGAGAGAGTTTCCATTCTCCCATACAGATTTGACCGCATTCACTCAGACCTTTCAGAGGCCAGATCCACCAGCACAGTGTTGTCCAGAGCTGAAGCCGCTTCCTTCATCGCTGAAGTATAGGTTCCTTGCGGGCGAGCATGAGATGTGCCCAGTCATTATCTCAGCAGATTTGACTGGAGAGCAGGAATCCCGTCTGATGGGGGTTCTTGAAAAGAAATGCAAGGTGATAGGATGGAGTGTAGCCGATCTCCATGGGATAAGTCCGGCCCTGTGCTCCCACCATATCTATCTCGAGGAGGATGCGAAGCCGTTGCGTGAGTTCCAGCGGCGGCTGAACCCGAACCTTCGAGATGTTGTCATGAAGGAGATCTCGAAATGGTGGAGCACCGATTTTATCTACCCCATATCTGACTCCAAGTGGGACAGTCCGTTGCATGTGGTGCCCAAGAAGACGGGCATCACTACAGTTGTCAGCGAGTCTGGAGAGGAGATCGCTACCCGGGTACCCACTTCTTGGCGGGTCTGCGTAGATTACAGACGACTAAACCAGGCCACCAAGAAGGATCATTTCCCCCTGCCCTTTATTGATCAGATCATTGAGAGACTGGCAGGGAAGAGCCACTACTTCTTTTTGGATGGGTACTCCGGATAAAACCAGGTGGAGATTGCACCGGAGGACCAGGACAAGACTACCTTTACCTGTCCCTTCGGGACATATGCTTTCAGACGGATGTCCTTTAGATTGTGCAATGCTCCGGCGACCTTCCAGAGGTGCATGTTGTCCATCTTTTAGGACATGGTAGGGGAGTTCTTGGAGGTCTTCATGGATGACTTTTCAGTCTATGGTGACGGATTCGATTCCTGTCTTGACTTCCTAGATCGTGTCCTCCAGCGATGTATTGAGGTGCACCTGGTGCTTTCTTGGGAGAATAGTCACTTCATGGTGACTCAAGGGACGGTGCTTGGCCATATCATCTCTAACAGGGGCATGGAGGTTGATCCGGCCAAGGTGGATATCATTAGGAAACTCAGTCCACCATCCAACTTACGGTAGTTACGATCTTTTCTGGGGCACATCGGTTTCTACTGATGATTCATTCATGATTTCAGCCGGATTGCCCGGCTGTTGACTGATCTGCTGACGAAAGACACTGAGTTCATTGTGGATGATAAGTGTCTAGTGTCATTTGAGACTCTCAAGAGTCTAGTTATCAAGGCTCCTGTCCTGCAGCCGCCTGATTGGTCTCTCCCATTCGAGATCATGACGGATGCCTCCGATTTTGCCGTAGGGGCCGTGCTGGGATAGAGGAGGGATGGAGTCCCCTTTTCTATTCACTACACTATCCGGACTTTGGATGCAGCTCAGAGGAACTACACAGTCACTGAGAAGGAGATGCTAGCCGTAGTGTTTGCCCTAGATAAGTTCAGATCGTACATCATTGGATCTAGAGTAACCATCTTTACTGATCACACCATCATCCAATACCTCATGGTAAAGAAGGATGCCAAAGCCAAATTGACCAGATGGATCCTTCTACTCCAGGAGTTTGATATAGAGATTAAGGACAAGCCTGGAGTCAAGAATGTGGTGGCGGATCATCTCTCTCGATTGGAGTATCTTGAGGATTCCGAGCATATCGAGCCTATTTTTGAGACCTTCCCAGATGAGGCAATCCTTGGTATTGCCTCTCTCGGTATGCCGATATTGTGAACTTTCTTGTTGCCAAGAAAGTCCCACAAGATTGGCCCAGGCAGAAACTTGAGACCTTCCTCTCAAAGGCTAAGTTCTACCATTGGGAGGATCCCATCCTTTATCATGAAGGAGGGGATAGCGTCTGGCGTAGGTGCATTCCTCAGGAGGAGCACCGCAGCGTCCTTACTTACTGCCACAAGTTTGAGGCAGGAGGACATCACTCTGGGAGGAGAACGGCACAGAAAGTGCTCCAATCCGGCCTATGGTAGCCTACCCTCTTCAAGGACTCTGATGAGTTTGTGAAGAGGTGTACTAACTGTCAGAGGATGGGCACCTGTGGACAGCGTGATATGATGTCGATGCAGCCCATTCACTTCTGTGAGGTTTTTGACGTATAGGGCATCGATTTCATGGGTCCATTCCCTAGGAGTCAGGGATTTAAGTACATTCTGTTGGCCGTGGATTATATTAGTCGTTGGGTTGAGGCCATCCCTGCCCGAACCACAGATGCTAGGACTGTTTGCGGATTTTTGAGGAAGAATATCATTTCACGGTTTGGGGTACCTCGAGTGTTGATATCTGATGGGGGGTCTCATTTTGTCAACGACAAGGTAAAGGCCCTTGCTAGCGAGTTCAGCATAGACCATCGAGTAGTCACACCATACCGTCCTCAGACCAATGGTCTTGCTGAAGTGTCGAACAGGGAGATCAAGACTATATTGTAGAAGATCGTCTGCCCTGACCGAAAGGATTGGTCACAGCTTTTAGACTCGGTCTTATGGGCATATCAGACGTCCTTCAAGGCACCGTTGGGTACGTCTCCCTTTCGCCTCGTTTATGGCAAGCCCTGCCATTTACCTGTTGAGCTTAGACATAGGTCACTCTGGGCAGTTACAGACATCATCATAGATCCAGTGAATGTAGGAGACTAGAGGAGGGCAGAGTTAGCAGCCCTGGAGGAGCTTCGTGATGCAGCCTTTTCGAGCAGCCTACAGTACAAGGAGAGAGTGAAGGAGTGGCATGATTCTCATATCAGCAACAAGCAGTTTGAGCCAGGACAACGAGTATGGTTATTCAATGCCAGGTTGAGATTATTTCTAGGGAAGCTACAGAGCAAATGGAAGGGACCTTACTTGGTTAGAAAGGTACACGACAATGGGAGTATTGATAAATCTGAGTTGTCTTCTGAGAGTACCTCTCCGGTTAACGGGCAGTGGCTCAAGCCATATCTAGATCATGAGCTGCTGGTCATTGGCGTTGCCCCGATTCTTTTTGCGTGAGATATGGTCTCTTGACTCACATCTATTGCATCTCACGCTTGATTGTCACTGTTCCCCCGACTTGTATAGATCCAGTTGTCCATATCACACTATTCTTCAGTCCAACACCCCATTTGCATCTTCGATGTTGCTATACTTAGGGTGCACTTTACCCTAAGTATAGGGGGTGTGATACTTTTGAGTTTCTTTTGATTCATTTCTACCTCTGTTTTGCTGCCTATACTCAGGGATATTTTACCCTAAGTATAGGGGAGGTAGACCATGTACATTCTTCACTCGATTTTCCCTTCGTGTACAACCTGCTATACTTAGGATTATTTGATCCTAAGTATAGGGGGAAACCCCGAGATCCTCTTGTATTTCTATTCTTTCATTTCGTCTTTGTATATAGCCTTCCTTTTCACTTTCCTATACTAAGCACGAGTTATGTCTTCTTCATCGCTCTTGACTTTGAGGACATCGTTCGAGATAAGTATAGGGGGTGTGTATATATTTCATATATACTTTAGCCATACCTCGTACTTTTTGTGAGTGTGTCAATAAATAAAAATGGCTAAAACACAAAAATCCATAAAAATTAAAATTCTTTTATTGCACATACATAGCTAATGTACAAATTATGTTTGTAAAAAATTTTGTAAAAATCTTTTGTGTAAATAGCTTGTAAATATTTTGATATCAAAATTATGTATATAGTACAAAATTTTTGTAAAATATTTTGAAAATCAAAAGTTTGCAAAAACCTTGTGTAAATTTGTGTAAATATTTGCAAAACTTGCATTCATGCATACATCCATGTTTTCAAAACGTTTTTTCAAAAATTTTGCACATGTGTAAATATTTTGTAAATTGCATCTTTGTATATATTTGTATAGTTTTTCCTGGATCATAGTTGACATTTAAACTAGCCTGGAATTAAATTGAAAAATGGATCTTGGTTAAGATCTTAATCCACCTAATTCTAAGAGTAACCTTATAGGGTTTAGGGTTGAGACTTTTCAGGTCCATGGTGACTTAATTCTTTGAGTCCACTAGACTATGATCATATGTCATCTCGATGAGCCTAAGTAGAGCACTTAACAACACACACATGACTCATATAGACAATGGCTTTAGTTGGACCCGCACTTTACACCGAGCTCTCTACGGACGAAGTGGTGAGGAGGCAGTCTTCCTTGACTTGGGGTAGCATATGAAGATAGTACTTCTAGGCAGAACCTCTCTTCTTCTTATAGTGAAGGAAGTGTGTCTCAAATTGGTCTGGTTGCCATGAGGTCTAACGACAGGAGTTGTGGGTTGCAATAATGCTTCAAAAGAGGGATAGTCTACTGGCTCAAGAGGAAAAACTCCTTATGTATATATGCTGCACTTTATAGATATGTTGAATATATGCACATTAAAAATGCAAAAAGAGAAGAATAACTCCAAAAAAGTGGTGGGTCTGATAGACAATGATAATCCCACCGGAGTGTATATAGTGCAATAAGCAAAGCTTGAGACTCATGTTCCATCTTATGATGCCTGCAGAAGGGAGACTTAGCTACACTAGTTGAGCTCCTAGGGATACATGGCTACACTGGCCATGGTCCATTCTTTTCTTCTCCCTCTTCCTGAGCCGATTGAACTTGAACTTAGAAGGGAATACCCCGCTCCTTGAGGAAAGAGTGGCTAGACTAGGGTCTTAGAGTTACCTTGTTGGGGAGGGTTGTCATTTTGCTACTTCTGAGGTGGAGAGCTATGCCTCACTTACACTGTACAAGGAAAGATTCATGGTCTTCATGGTTTGTGTATGTAGACTTGTTCTGATCTGGATTATTGAGGAGTCTTGACTATAGATTAGTGGATCTTAGAGGCTGTTGAGTTTTAAACCTAAGTCCAAATAAGGTTCTGACACATTAATAATTCAAAGATCTGACTGAGCTCCATACTCCAATTTAATGAAGGCAAGTTTAGTAATCAGCATTGATTCATGCATTTTCCCCTCTTTTTCTTTTTCTTTTCTTTTTCACTTCTATTTCAAATAAGTGTTTGCTAAGGGACTAGCAAAGTTAAGTATAGGGGCTGATGAGTCCTCATTCATCACTCTTTATTATTTTATTTTAGCTAAAAACCTATGCAAAACACCATGTATATTTATGTAAATAAAATAAATTAACAAAGAGCATGCATTGTGTAAATAATAATAATTAGCATGTTTTTGTGCAAAAATAACAGAATAAAGAAATAAAGAAAAAGAGGGAAATATTTAGAATAAATATTGAGTGACCTGAACCCAAGGGAAGGCTCCGCAAGGGCCTGACCGCAAAATAAAATAAGTAGAGAGAGATAGGGTGACTCAACATGATGTAAATATCCCTCTATATGTAAATATTTTATTTTCTAAAAATAAAAATATTTATGTGTTCCCTATATTTTGTACATATGTATAAAAATAAAAAAAATAAAAATGGAAAAAATAAAAGAAAAATAAAATTAAATAAAATTCTCTCTAATCAGTGTATATATGCCATGTATATAGAATAAAAGTTGTATTTATTTCCTCCTTGTAAATACTTAATAAAAATCTAATAAAAAACTTTTTATATTCCATATATTATGGTATAAATAAAAAAAAATATAAAATTGGAATAAATGTACATAAATAAAATAATAAAAATAAAATTCAAAAAATACATAAGCATACATACTTGTATATAATAATAATATATGGTAAGTACGTAATTTTTTTAAAAAAATAAGTAAATATCACTAAAAAATTCTTTGAAAATAAATAAACAATTTTCATTTTGTAAATATTTTCAAATAAGGTCATTTTCTAATTTATTTCGAATTTTCAAATGCCTAATTTCTCATTGGTCCACGGGGGATTGTTGACCCCGGTCAACTCTCCCCCCAGGACCACCAGGTAGGTGGATCTGCGTCCCGACCCGACTTCGCCCAATTATCCTGGACTGATCCGACTATCTTTCACCTAAACCCCGGGCTCCATTTGTAGATCTTACATCCGAGATTCACGCCCGGGGATTCTCCTAGGGATCCGTGCACCAAAATGCCCTGCCCAACTCCATCTTCATTGGATCCCCGCCAGTATATAGCGTCGTCTTCCTCCGCCATTTGAAGCACCTTTGGCTCCCGCCTTCGACTCCCAGGACCTCCGCCGTGTTCCTTGAGTTACAGCGAGTGAGCTCGAGTGTCTGAGTGAGGATTTGGAGGCGTGCAGCCCAGGTCTGGCGACCATCATCGTCGTGCTCCGCCACCGGCAAAGCTCGAGCCTCTGGAGGCGACGCTCCATCGAGGCGAAGATCACCAAAGAACCAGCGTCTCCTCCCCAGTCGACTTCGATCATCAGGTAGAACGCTTAGCCTCTTTAGCGTATCTTAGATTCGATTTCCACTTTCCAGCTTCGCCAGCTCCGCTCCAGTGGTCGGAGCTCCGCCACTCCATCTTAGCTGTATCGATCGACTCTCCGACCCATCGCCACCTTCCCTACGCGATCTGATCACCTCAATCTGGGCCATCTTAGCCTAGATCGAGTCGGTTTCCATCTATCACCTTCGTCGGAACCCCCCGTTGCCCATTCACTCCGCTTCTCCTTATTATTTAGCCAATAACCTATGCCGGAGTGTCCCTCCGAGCAAGAACTTCGTTTTGCATGTCAATAAGTGAAGGAACCCCCCTTGGCTACTGTTTCCACCCTTCACCGGAGCTGCTCTAGGTCCCTCCTCCCTCGCCGGAGGATCCGACAGTTAGGGCCCTCATCGGAGGCCACCGCCCGACGTGGAACGCCATCGCGAGGAGACCCCACCTCTCCGATCTTCCATCGGCCTTTTGGATCGCCTCCAGATAGCCGGAGAAGCTCGCCCAGGAGGAGTTCTTCCTGATCCTCTCGCAGCCGTCGGATCGCCCTTTCGTGCCAGTCTTCATCACAGCCACACGTGGTCTGCCACCGTTAGACCGTCAGATCCATGATCTGACGGCCACGTTTCCCCCACGTTCGCCCTCACGCCAGCACTGTTGGATTCTCTAGAGGGCTTCATCAGGATCGTGCATCCGCCGCCATCCATAGCTCGACACCTGGCACGCACGCGCCCCTCACGTGCCTCGGCGGGGTAGTTTGCACCCGAACCCCCTGCAGCTTTATTTAGTTTTTATTTAGTCTATGAAATAAATGTGCACACTTGGTTATTTTGCATATTTGGACCTCTAGTTTAGAATATTTGCTATTTAGTCCCTGTTTGTGAGAGACACATGCTTCAACTCGTGCTTGTTTGGTCTTTTTGCAACTTTGATCCTGTAGTTCCAAGGTATTACAGTTTGTATGTTTATTAATTAGAATTACACTTTGGTCCCTATGAATGTGAATCACGTGCCTGGCACGTGAGATTGTGGGAAAATTGCATGTTTAGGGATAGGGTTTTGTGATTGTTCTGGATTGTAGTTTATGTTTTAAAAATTGCATTTATACCCATGTGCGTACAGTTTTGGACATGTGCGAATTTGAGGTGATTTTTGCGCCGATACCCTTATAGTTTTCAGCACGTGTTCCGGTTTAGCCCTGAAACTTTGTTTTTATTGCGTATAGGTCCCTGTGTGTGATGTATCTTTGTTTTTATTAAATAAAATATCAAATCAAACCCAAATCAAGTGAATTTTGGACATGTGGCCCCTGCCACTGTGTAGAAATTCCATTCAATTTTGGGACATTTTTGTTACTTTAATTATTTTTAAAAAATCAAAAACCATCATTTTTACTACTGTTTGAAATAGAAAATCAACTAAAAATATAAAAACTTCTCTAAAATACTAAAAAATTGGGGCTTGTTTGTTTTGTTGTCTTTGAGTTTCTGTCCAATTTTCGCATTATTTGGATTTATAAAACCTATAAAAATTAAAAAAACCCTAAAAACCTTATTAAAATTCTATTAAATACAAAAAAAATACAATTTCAATTTCTTTAATTTAGTTTTTTATTTTTACTTTTCATAAAAATTGCCATCGGATTTTTATAGGCTAATTAGTTATTTTTAATTAACCTTTCAAATTTGATTGCACACTTTGTCATTGTTTTTGTCCTTTTTTATTTTTATAAAATCAACTAAAATTAGAAAATTCTGAAAAAATCACCAAAAACACTTAAAAACATAAAAAAACACAAAAACAATTTTATTTGATTTTTCTGGCTATATTTGTTGTGTTTCATAAATAGTTATTTGTGTGCTTTTTCTTTGTTTTTATATTTCCTTTATTATTTAAAATCCAAAAAAATAAAAATATTTAAAAATCCACCAAAAACATTTCTTTTTATTTTGTTTTCATTTTTGACTACTTCGTAGGCCGTCTCAGCCAATTCGTGCTCCTTGTGTATGACCTGGTCGCTATACCAGGTTAAATAAATAGCGAGGACCGTTGTTGATTTTATTACTTTATTTCCTTATTTTGGTGGTCTCTGATATTTTTCTTGTTGCGCAGAGCCGCAAGATCCGGGTCGCAACGACCCTTGAATGATTTTATACCTTCACCCGGGTCTTGGTCATTTTCTGCTCTTCAACTACTGCCATGTGAGGGGAGGGAAATGGGAAGGAAGGGGAGGTGGTCTGCAGTGGGGTGCTGGAGAAGGAAGGTGGTATGTTTTATTTTTTTTTACTCTTAGTTATTTTCAACTGCCAGATCGTGGTTTAGATTAACCCAATTGTCTGGTCAAGTTAATCAATTAAACGAATCGAAGGTTATGGGTGTAAAACATCACTAATTTAGGGTCGTGGGAGAAATAATGAATTATCGAGTGTTCCTGAGGTAGTTACGAAACTACTCAGGGTTATGGTGTAAATATCCCAAAAAGAAAATAAAGAAAAGAAAAAGAAATAAATTGGATTGATTTTAGATTTTAAACATATCTTCATAAAATCAAAGTTTAGAGCTCAATCGGACCTTTGGAATTTAGGGATGGTCGGGACCTTATTGGGAAGCAGACTTGAAACTCAACAGCCTCTAAGAACCACAAAACATTGCCCAAGTCTCCATAAAAGCCGGTCAGAATAGGTTGATATCAAACGTAGTCCCTTATGACTATGAGTCTCTTATATAGTGTAAGTATCTCCTCTCAGCTAATGCGGTAAAAGACAGTATTCTCCAACATGGTGACCCTAATTCCCCAATACAACAACTCTTTCCTCGAGAAGTAGGGTATTCCCTTCTAAGTTCAAGTGCAACCAACTCAAGAAGAGGAGATGGAGAAGAGAATGTATGGTAGCCAGTTCAGCTACCTATCCTAGGATGCTTGACCAGTGTAGCCAAGTCATTCGGCTGCATACTCACATGTACCTTAGATTTTTAAGCTCAAGCTTATTTATTAACTATATATATACTCCATTGGGAATTCATTTTTCATTAATTTTGCCTGTCTATTTTTTGGAGTTTTTGATTTTGCATTTTTTTGAAGTATATATACAACAACATTTAAAAATGATTTTTTCCTCTTGAGCTAGGAGACTATCCCTCTTTTGAAGAATTATTGCAACCCACGACATCTTGTCCTTGGACCTCATCACTACTGGATCGGGTTGGGGCACAATGTCCACAAAATCGTGCTTCATATGTTCCCATTCGCTTGTGTCTAATCTCGACAAATCCAACCCTCTACCACCGCATCTGAGTCAAGCAAAGTCTAAGGTGCAGGTGTGCAATTTAGGTCACTGTCAACAAGAGTCATGCATGTGTTTCGAAATATTCTATTAGGGAGACAAGATGACATTGAAACTAGTCTTGTGGTCTCAAAGAATTAAGTCTATTAGACATGAAGTGCCTCATTTCTAGTTCCTATAAGATTCCTACGATCAAGTGGATTAAGGTCCAACCGAGCTCTAATATTCATATTTTATTTAGATTAGTTCAATTGTTATTATCAATCCAAAGAAAATCTTTTTGTGAAGCAATTTTATGATTTTGAGATTTTTATGGATTTTTTAAAAGGTTTTGCCTAATTTTTTGCAACTTTTAAAACATTTTGTACATTTTCTGAGTTCTGATATTTTGTAAATTGTTAATTTTGAAAAACAAAAGGATTAGTAGGAGAATTATGTACAAATATTTACGCGGGAGTGCATATGTTATTTACAATAATTAGTTAAAGGATTTACACTTGGAATTTACGACTTGGATGTTGGTTGTTTTTATGGTTTGTATATACAAGGTTTGTGAAGAATTTTATTTAATGAAATTATCTACAAGGTTCCTAAAATCATTTGAAAATAATTTTACAAACATTTTGAAAGCTTATTTTTGCAAACATTTTTACAAAATTTGAAAATCATGTTGTAAAGATTTTTCAAATAATATGAATAGATCTTTTAAAATATTTTTACAATCATTTTTCAAATCATTAGTAAATAAATTTTCAAGACATTTTATTCGACATTTTATTCAAGAAATTAAAAGAAATTTTTCAAGAAACTAAAAGAAATTTTTACGGACAAAATATTTTTACAAAGGTTTGAAAACATTTTATAAAAAGTTTTCCAAATGGTTTCAAAACATTTTTTAGATATTTTCCAGTCATTTTTCAAATCATTTTGCAAAACAATTTTAACCTTATTTATTAATCAATATATAAAAAATTAAATAATTTTATACATATTTTTATCAGTTTATTCTTTACAATTAATCAATAATATAGTATGTTATCCATATTATTCAAAAATACGAAAGTACGAGTTATGGTTGAAGTATATACAACATATATACGACCCTCTTAAGCTTAGCTTGAGTTATGTCCTCATAGATCAGAGAAAAATAAGAAGACATAACTCCGACTGAGTATAGAAAATCCTATACTACAATGATTAAAGAATAAAGAATGAGAAGTCAACTGTTCCCCCATACTTAGGATTAACTAATCCTAAGTATAGCAGATTGTATACAACTTTCAGGGGGGTCGAGGGTGGGAATAAATAGATCAACAACTCAGTTTGTCTCTACCTATACATAGGGTAAGAAATCCCTAAGTATAGAAATGAATAGCAACAAGAGAGGAGATGGGCGAGGAGATCAAGAAATCAATAAAAAGAAAAAAGTGTGTTGCAGGAATGAACGCATCACCTCCCCCCTCCCCTATACTAAGGGTAAGAGATCCCTAAGTATAGGCAACAACAAGGGGAAAGAACAACTCGATCTACACCCCCCTATACTTAGGGCAAAGTACGTCCAAAGTATGGACACCAATATCAGACAGTAGAGCTAGGGTGTAGGATACACGGAAGATAGATGGAACAGAAGACAAAATGTGTATATATAAGAGGTGTGGATTGTTGAGGTGCCTCTCAACAAGTGCTAGGTTTTACACCTCTAGCTGGGCATAAATGTTAGGACAACATTGTATCAAGGTTCAAGACAACATCTGCCATATGAATGCCATACTCTTTCCATCAAATCATAGCGAGAACGATGACAAAATCAAAAGTACACTAGTATATACAATCAAGTGGGTGTAGATTACTGGGAGAAGAGAGTTGACAACTAAACCAAGATCCGACAGAAAAGAAATTATCAGCTTACAAGAATGAGTGAGGGATCAAAACCGACAAAATCAAACGTTGAGAAGGATAGATAAGTGATGGAATCCTCCACATCAATCACAGTCTCATAAAGATACGAAGAGTAAAGATCAAGAGACTCTCTAAGCAATTGGGCATCCGATAGACATATGGTTGAAAGATTAGAGTAATCATTGTATGCCTTAAAACAGGAATCATCCACACGAGGTCCATCAAGGAGCGAGAACTTGAAGGAGTCATAGAAATCAGATGACTCGATATCTGAAGTTGAAAGACCAGGTACCTAGAAAGTGTTGCATCTATTCGTTGAAAACCCTCAAAGCATAATGCAAGATGATCATTGGAAAGCGAGGTCATGCTAGAATCTAAATTCTCATCCTTAAAAAAATTATCACGCTCATTGATCAGAAGGATGTAAGGTTGTTGGGAGGGTCTAATAAGATGGGGCATGTGAAAATGGAATTCCTCACCAAACAACATCCACTGGAATGGCTCAGGGTATTGATCAAAATCCGCTATGTGCTCTATGGAGACCTGGAAGTCTGGAGGAGGAAAATAGATCGACTAATAGGATGTGTGACACAATACGGGTTCTGACTCTGTCTCCTGAACTACCGACAGAGGTGGTACAATAGGCTCCTAAAACAAGACATGTCAAACCGATTCAAGGGTCGGTATAGGGAAACGGAAACACACAACATCGATATCATCATCCTCAATATGTATTACCTCAGAGATCACTTCCTCAACCAGGTGTGCAACTGCAGAAACCTCAATAGAAGCATCACATAAATCAAAACCAAAATCTATCAAAGGAAGCACACCCATTCAAGCCTCAAATCTGCTCAGCTCAATAATATCAATAGTGTCCTTGATGCATGCCTCATCATATAGCATAGCATGCCTAGGGGTAGAAGAAGGCGACACATGAAGGAATGAAGAGGGCAAGCGAAACATACGAGACAAAATTATGCATAGGACTACCGTACGAGGATTGAGGTCAAACCGGATGAGGCAAAATTGCGGCTCAAGAAGAGAGTCATCTTGGGCCAGACCATGGATGCAGTCACTACGGTGATATGGGTGAAAATGAGCCATGAGATCCAGCTGTAGATAAGGATATCCTATTATCACAATACATAAAATGATAAAGAAGAAAAAGGACTCAATAAATGAAAAGAAGAAAAAGACTCCATCATTGATAACTTAGAGTAAAGACAAACACACTCAAATCCAAAGTTTAGAAAACAAACTCCAATTCACCAACTCGACATAGTGAAGATCGTAAGAGATCGATTATTTATCTTTTCAGTTTAGAGTTAGGTGAATTTCAAACATTTATACAAGCTCACATGTGTAGTCTCCTAGAGTGATTGTGTTCCAGTCAGCGTAGTACACCTACTAGATCACCAGGGACGCTTCGTCTATAGTCGAAGGCAAGTTCTTGCAGCAAGTAATAAGGCCCAAGAGCCGACTCAAGCGCATAGGGAACAAGTCCATGGATGGGGACTCTAATCCTTAAGTGTATGTGTCTCGCTTAGTCCGAATACAACATGTGTACAGTGAGGGGATTTCTCTTCGGAAAATAATGGATCCAATTACGTTCTATTTTAAGGTCGGATGGAATTAGTGGTCCCAAATTTATTTTGGTTATCACTTTTTTGGTTATTTTTCATGCATGATGCCTAACGAGGTTCCAATTCCTTCAGTATCCTAAGGTGATCAAAATCAGAGGGAGAGATTGGAAAAGCATGCAAGCGAAAAATCAATTATGCACATTGTGCCAGAAGTTCTCACCTTGCTTCCCAGCTCTCTTCGTGTAGGATGCTAAACAAGAATTGCGACCTATGCTATGTGCATAAGCAAAGTCGATGAAATCTCCCTAGCATGAGAATTGTTATTAATCGTGAAGAACCAGATGTTAACTACTCAAAAGTGGAACCCAAATGTACGGTCTTGGAGACTCTTCGATGTCCGCCACAACAAATCTTGCTACTACTGTATAGAGCCTCTCTAGACGCTCGGTTACAAATCTAAGTAATCAACAATTAATTTGATTTAAGTCCAAGCAAAATAATCCATAGGTTATCGAGTAAGCAAGTCCTAAGCTAGGTCTCAATCACACAAAACAAATAAAATAAAAATAAAATGTCAAAAACTCAAACCATGAGAAACAAGGAAAAAGAAAGGTGGAAACCGTGAAAAAGTCAACGAGGCCCCCATCTGAACAATTACCTAGGCAATGAACCTCATATGTCGAAGTATCCTAGTGTTCAATTATCATAAATTAAAAATGTATCTCTCTTTCTTAAATTACAATAGAATTTAAAAGCACAACTACCCTCAAAATATCTCTTGTTCCTCTTTTGATTCTCTCTACGGTTAGATTGTACTGAAAAGCTGACTCCGGTTCACGTGGTTGCACAGGACTCCTACGAGCACCTCCCTCGATCTGTGGTCCCTCATAATAGGGTTAAATAAAGTGATGGTTAGACAGTTCTAGATAGATAAAGAAAGATATAAAATAGAGAGATAAACAATGGAGACAAATAGACAAAGGGAAAGAAAGAAGAATAATCTACACGACGTCACACCGGCAACAACGCCATTTGTTGAAACAGGTTTTGCGAGGGCAAATGTAATCTCGCAAGGTGAGAACACGGTCGTTGAGTTGACCACTCACAAGACTCAGATCACGCAACAGTTAACCCATAGATAAAGATCAAGCAAAGCAGCATGTGTGTGGAGTTAAAATTTATTATAACTCTACAAAAGGTGTGTAGGTGCAAGTATATAGAGTATCAAACTCAGGGAGCAAATATGATAGATTGAGAAATAAATCCCAAAACTTTCCTTTTCTAGTCTTTTTATTTCCTTTTTATGGGTTTTTCAGTTATATTTATTTTTTAGGGATTTTTTATTTTATATTTTTTGTTTTAAATTGTATTTTTTATTTTCATTTTTTATTTTCATTTTATATTTTTTATGTGTAATTTCCTTTTCTTTTTAATATGTAATAATTATATATAACTGTATATATTTATATGTACAATATAATTACTATATAAGATATAAATATAAAATATAAAATCAGGAGATTGCAATTAAGTACATTCCTTTTTATTTTTAAAGGTTTTAAAATATTTATATGGATTTAAAAATATTAATACTAATTATAAGTAATATATAGTAATAATATATGTGAGATATATGTATACGGTTTAAGATATATTTATATAACTATATATATCAAAAAAGATAAAATAAAATATTTTTGTATTTTAAATATTTTTATCATTTTTTAAATTTTCTTATAATATTAGTTATTTTTTATTTTTTAATTGATTAAAAATTAAAAAAAGTGACTGATAAATCTCGTATTCATCATGCTAAAAGTTGCAGATCAAAACCCCTGCTTAATCAATTCAATAAAAGTACCTTTTAATTCCTTTTTTTATCATGTATTATATTGTATATATTTTACCACTAAATTATTGTATTTAATTTTACTTAATTTTCTTGTATTTATTTTATCCTCAAAAACTCTTAAATAATTAGGTAGAATAATTGTCCATAATTCACTGACCATTAAAAACACAAAAAAATACAAAAACATCTCAAAACCACAAAATCAGTGTTTTTATCCCCCTAAAAATACCCCCAAAAATGGTTTTGTACAGTTGACCTCTTTTTGGTTTTTTGAGCAACATGAAAGTTGTATATCTCGTCGAGACGAGCAACTTTCATGTTTTGACTTTTTCCTAATTCGGTCTCTAACTATTTCTTTTCTATTTATCTTTATATTTTTCTTTGAATTTTTCTCATTGGGCCACGTGGCGCTCTCTGGAGCACCAACATGGCCCGTCTCCCCTCTCGCCACCCAACGCACACCCTACCGTCTGATCTCCTCCATTCCGCCTTCATCGGAACCGTTCAGCCTTCCTAGCCGTCAGATCAAGCTCCTTGATCTAATCTCAACCGTTACTCAGTGCCTAAATCACAGCCCTCGGATCCTATCTCCATATAACGCCACTCCCCGCACCACGTCTCCCCCTCAACCTCTACCGCTCAATCGTATCTTATCCAACGTCCCTCAACGCGCCACCTCCCTCTTCAACCCTCGTCGTTGGATCTCACCATCGCTCCATCTGGGCCGCTCTTTAGCGCCCATCCCTCCACCACACAATCAGATCCTAAGGATCTGATCGTGGCCCTCCGCACACGCTGCACTCCCAGCCGTTGGATCGTTAGATCCAACAGTTATGGTCCATCGTCAACCTCCCGCACGCCTCGCCCCCAGGCATTACGACTCGCAGCACCACCACTCCCTTCCTATATTGGAAGGCCACTCCGGTCATGCCTCTCTCTCCTGACCGTCGCCCCACGAAGCCCTTATCTCCGACATCCTCACGTAGCCCTCATCAACGCCCGCCATTACTAACCTTTGCCTTTATTCCCCTCGCAAAAACGCTCCATCCCCACATAACCTCCAGCTACATTCCCCTATAAAACCCTCTCCTTTGCCACCTAAGACCATTGTCCACCATTATGGGCTTAAGCCCAGTCTCCCCCGCCCCTCCGGTGACAGCAGAGGAGGCGGGGCGTCGAGGCGACGACGGCTTAAGCCTGGTCTCGACCCTCAGCATTCCTCCGCCGAGTAGCGGATGCCATTAGGCTCTACCGAGCCCCGAGGCCCGGCTGACCTTGCCGGGCGACGACCCGAGGCTCCTTAAGCCTTAGCCCAAGCTATATCCTCCGCCAAATCCTCGCTCCGGCGAGGTGCTTTTCCTTTCACCATCTCCGATTTATTCCCCCGCCTATCATCGTCGTCATCCTCACCAAACCATCTCCTGAGCCTCGCCATCCCCCCAGTCACTCACGCGGACCCCCTCTCCCTTCTCCAGAGCCATCCCCGCTCTGACTCCCCCCTTTCCCTGCTCCGCCGGTGAAGAGACCTCCGGTCACCGCTCTCGACGCCTCCACGGCTGTCCACTCACCTCACAATCACTCGTACACACCACTCTTCGGCTATCTAACATTTGAAGGTGCTCCCATCGTCAATGGCCGGAGTGCAGATCGGAGCTCCTTCGAGCTTTTCTCCCCCGACGATGCTTCATTGATCGTCACCTCCGATCAGCCTCGGAGCATCGTCGCACCACCAACGTCTTCGTAAGGTCCCCAGCTTGCTCCTCCAATCATCAGAGGACCCGTCAGAGCACGGAGGAGCAATCCACGTGTCGCCGGAGCCCCGCCTCATCCGGTTGCCCACGGCAGAAGAAGAAGATGCAGGTGTCGTCCGATCATCCTGATCGGATGGCTACGATCAAGCCACGTGGTAGCCCCAACCTCTACCCAAGCCTCCACGCTGACCCTACAGGCTCGGGTGGTCCTAGCCTCGAGATGAACCTCCAGGTGCTGCCACGTATCCCGATCCACATGTGCTGACCCGAGCCTGGCCCCTCACGTGCAGCGCACGTGAGGTGCTGGGTAAATTGCAGAAAAGACCCGGACGTTTTATGGAATTACACTTCAGTCCCCAGGCTCGTGCCTCACGTGCGTGCCTTGGTATTTTACAGGGAGCCCCTCCAAGGTTTCAGATATTGCAGAAATGCCCCTGCGCGCAATGGACAAATTGCATAAGGGCCTAGGCGGTTTTTGGTATTTGCATTTAGGTCCCTCCAGAGACCTAAATGCAATATTTATCCCTTTATTTTATTGCATTTTTATTACAAATATTCCCCTGCATTATTTTTAGCATAACTTGAGTATCGTAGGTCCAAATTGCATGATTTTAGTGTCGTTTTGATCCTTGTTTTGTCCTCTACATTTTAACATGATTAATTATCTCATTTGCACTTGTTTTAATTGAAGTGAATTTTTATGTGAAAAATGGGACCCTGCTCTCCTTGTCTTGCTTGAATTTGATGACCACTTTTTATTATTGTGATTAAATTAACACTAATTTCATTTCTATCATGTTGCTCATAATTTTTAGGGTATAATTGTAGTCTTGAATCTGTACATAAATTCTCTTGCATATTTGCTCATGCATCACTTTAACTTGCATAAAAATTATCTTAAAAATTGCATGCATCCTGGCTTTGCTTTATAAATAGCATAATTCTTCATATGGCCGGAAATTAACTGACCTTGTGCTTTATGAATCGAAATTTGATAAACATATTAAGTAGATGTGTCCATGTGTTCGACCTTGGTAGACTTGCCAAATATAAATACTCCACAGCATTCAAAGACTATGGTTTTTACTGAACCGAATTCGCCTCCTATACTACAACTTATTTCACATTATTAAAGAGGTGAATTTCACGTTCATCAAATGGCGTCGTTGCCGGGGACACGGCTTAGCTTAATTATCGAATTCTGATTTTTTTTATTTGTTGAAAAATTTCAAAATTTTTAGGTCCTCATTTCATGCATCCATTTTTGCATAATATCTGCTGATTTAATTTCTCGTGTGTCTAACTTTTCTCTTTTGTGGCAAGGCTTATGATGATCGAGGACGCTTGATCCTCATGGAGGCGTGAAGTCGGGAGCTTCCGCTGAAGAGGCCGCAAAAGACATCGTGAAGAAATTTTAGGAGTTTTAGATCAGACAGATTGCATTTCGTATTGTAAAAAAAACTTGCATATGCATATTTAATTTCAGTCTTGTTGTTGTAAAAAAAGGTAGATCACTTGATGATCAACCCCCCCACACACACACACACCTACACTTGCAGATACACACTCACTCCCACCATCCCCCTGTATTTCTCTCTCTCTCTCTCTCTCTCTCTGTGTATATATTTCACAAACCCCCTCCCCCGCACCCTTGTATCATAGAACACCCTACCCCCCTAATGCAGACCTTACTTAGGCTATTTATAGCCTAAGTATAGGGGGGGCATGCCTGCTCATCCCTCCCTCGTCCCGTCTTCTTGTACTTAGGCCGATTTTGGCCTAAGTATAGGGGGACCCTCCTCCTCAGTTCTGCTATATCACCCGATATTTGAATCGAGCCTTGGCTTCATGGCACATATGCTATGAGGACATAGCAAAATTTAAGTATAGGGGGGTATACCGTATATTACTGTATATTTACTTTAGCCTTAGCTCACGTTTTAATTCTTTTTAAATTTTATTTTTCGGGCTGGGTTTTGGTAAACTTGTGAACTAAGTAAAAACCTTGTAAAAATTGTTTATTAAAATTGAGGGATTAATTTTTGTAAATATTCCTGTAAAAAAAATTAAAAATATTAAAAATTAGAAATCTTTCTTGGAATTTGACGCTTACTATTAGGCTTAGTAGACATTTTCAGTGAGGGCACCTCGGTCTCCCTTAGCAGAGTGGGTGGTTTAGAGTACATCGCATATGGCCCCGTCCTCAAGTAACACAGGTGTCGGCCCGTACTTACGCCCATACTGGCTGAGAGTGGATACTTTTATTTGAGCTTGGGCCAATCATTGTCTCTCCGAGGAATTAAAAAAAATTAAAACCCATAAAAATCTGCAAAACATAAAAATCACACAAAAAATCACTAACCTAAGGAGTTGGTGTATTCCTGACACATTCACACTCACTCAAGGCTTGAGGATTTTGAGGACACTGGATTTCTGGGATCTTGAGAGTCTGAGTTAACATGCCTTAGTCATTAGGGTTTTTAAAGACTTAAATATCCACACTTCCCTGATTTGAAAGATTTGAGTGCTATATTGCACTCTTCATCTCTACCTTCAAGAAAATATGATCAGCACGGTCACTTCCACAACTGCATGATTGATGAGTTGAGTTGAGGTATCACTTGAAGAACTAAGACCAGAGATTTGAGTTTAGACCCAATTTAATGATATTCGAGGATGGGATAAAGTTAATGAAGGCTTCAGAAAACCTGAGTGTCAGCAAAACCCTAGCCAGTATGTGAACAAGATTCATATGCTATCTCTTTGATATTGACCGATGTGCCAGGGTGTGATGAAACTTAAAGGAATTTGTTGATCAGTGTGCACCAACTTTTGGTAAAAACAGTGTAGCTAGCCAACAAAAGAAATGAAATGTCAAAGAAAAAGCTCTAAATTCCAAAGTCAAATTACAAATGAGCTTCCACCAATGGCGAGCGCTCCAAAACATTTTTCAAAGTGTCCACTTGGACCAAGAGCTAATTAGGACCAAGGAGTCGGGCTGACACCACAAATTGGGCCCTGCATCGTAAGCGATACAAGTCTGGGTGTTGAAGGTATCTTAGATACTCAGAAAAGACACACCCGAGTGTACTCCCAGAAAAACAAGTGCAGACGACTCCAACTCTCTTGACGGACACATTGATCAGCAATATTAAAATTTACATGTGTTGAGTAAAAAGGCACTCGAGAGGCCCCTTGTTCCAGTGTGAGGGTGAGAAAAATAGACACAATCCCATTACCTCCATCATCTGGTCGTCCATCAACATTTCAAGTCTGACAAACTAAAGAGACGGTTGACTGAAGCAAGAATAGACTTATTCCCTAGTATTGAGGATTAGGTCTAGAGGAGAGTCTTTGGGACTGGAACTTTGAGTGATGCATCGACTCGGCTCTCATGAAATGCAGTACACTAAATGTCATATCCTTATATTATGTGTACAAAAAGAGAGTCTGATAATCAGAGAAGTTGGATTCCTTCTGACTAAGGCTTGGATAAACCCGGAATTTTAGGAATATTAGGTCAAGAGTCTTCGAAAGATCAAGCCTTGAAAATTCCACGCGCACTGTCAGGAATTAATCTGACTCCTTCATTCTTTAGATGCTCGAGGACGGGCATGGTTTAAGTATAGGGGTATGATGAATCTCGTATTCATCATGCTAAAAGTCGCAGATTAAAACCCCTGCTTAATCAATCCAATAAAAATACCCTTTAATTCCTTATTTTTATCATGTATTATATTGTATATATTTTACCATTAAATTATTGTATTTAATTTTACTTATTTTTCTTGTATTTATTTTATCCTCAAAAACCCCTAAAAAATTAAGTAGAATAATTGTCCATAATTCACTGACCATTAAAAACACAAAAAATACAAAAACATCTCAAAACCACAAAATCGGTGTTTTTATCCCCCTAAAAATACCCCTAAAATGCGTTTTGTACAGTTGACCTCTTTTTGGCTTTTTGACCAACATAAAGTTGTAGATCTCATCAAGACGAGCAACTTTCATGTTTTGACTTTTTCCTAATTCGACCTCTAACTATTTCTTTTCTATTTATCTTTGTATTTTTATTTGAATTTTTCTCATTGGGTCACGTGGCGCGCTCTGGAGCGCCCACGTGTCCCGTCTCTCCTATCACCACCCGACGCACACCTTGACCGTACGATCTCCTCCATTCTGCCTTCATCTGAACCGTTCAGCCTTCACCCACTTCCTAGCCGTCAGATCAAGCTCCCTGATCTGATCTCAACCGTTACTCAGCGCCTAAATCACAGCCCTCAGATCCTATCTCCATCTAACACCCCTCCTCGCACCACGTCTCCCCCTCAACCTCCACCGCTCGATCGTATCCTATCCAACGTCCCTCAACGCGCCACCTCCCGCTTCAACCCTCGCCGTTGGATCTCACCATCGCTCCATCTGGGCCGCTCTTTAGAGCCCATCCCTCCACTACACGATCAGATCCTAAGGATCTGATCGTGGCCATGCGCACACGCTCCACTCCCAGCCGTTGGATCGTTAGATCCAACGGCTATGGTCCATCGTCAACCTCCCGCACGCCTCGCCCCCAGGCGTTACGACTCGCAGCACCACCACCCCCTTCCTCCAGCTACCTTCCCCTATAAAACTCTCTCCTCCTCCATCTGAGACCATTGTCCACCATTTTGGGCTTAAGCCCAGTCTCCCCCGCCCCTCCGGTGACAACGGAGGAGGCAGGGCATTGAGGCGATGATGGCTTAAGCCTGGTGTCGACCCTCGGCATTCCTCCGCCGAGTAGCAGACGCCATTAGGCTCCGCCAGGCCCCGAGGCCCGCTGACCTCGCCGGGCGACGACCCGAGGCTCCTTGAGCCTCAGCCCAAGTTACATCCTCCGCCAACTCCTCGCTCTGGCAAGGTGCTTTTCCTTTCACCATCTCCGATTTAATCCCCCGCATATCATCACCGTCATCCTCACCAAACCATCTCCTAAGCCTTGCCATCCCCCAGTCACTCACGCGGACCCCCTCTCCCTTCTCCAGTGCCTTCCCCGCTCCGACTCCCCTCTTCCCCTGCTCTGCCGGTAAAGAGACCTCCGGCCACCGCTCTCGATGCCTCCACGACCGTCCACTCACCTCACAATCACTCGCACACACCATGCTTCGGCTATCTAACATTTGCAGGTGCTCCCATCGTCAATGGTCGGAGTGCAGATCGGAGCTCCTTCGAGCTTTTCTCCTCTGGCGATGCTTCACCGACCGTCACCTCCGATCAGCCTCGGAGCATCGCCGCACCACCAACGTCTTCGCGAGGTCCCCAGCTTGCTCCTCCAATCATCAGAGGACCCGCCGGAGCACGGAGGAGCAATCCGCGTGTCACTGGAGCCCCGCCTCATCTGGTGGCCCACGGCGGAAGAAGAAGATGCAGGTATCGTCCGCCCTGATCGGACGGCTACGATCAAGCCACGTAGCAGCCCCAGCCTCCACCCGTGCCTCCACGCTGACCCTACAGGCTCGGGTGGTCCTAGCCTCGAGACGAACCTTCAGATGCTACCATGTATCCCAAGCCACAAGTGTTGACCCGAGCCTGGCCCCTCACGTGCAGCGCATGTGAGGTGTTGGGTAAATTGCAGAAAAGACCCGAACTTTTTATGGAATTACACTTCGGTCCCCAAACACGTGCCTCACGTGTGTGCTTGGGTATTTTACAGGGAGCCCCTCCAAGGTTTCATATATTGCAGAAATGGCCCTGCGAGTAATGGACAAATTGCATAAGGGCCCAGGCGGTTTTTGGTATTTGCATTTAGGTCCCTCCAGGGACCTAAATGCAATATTTATCCCTTTATTTATTGCATTTTATTACAAATATGCCCCTGCATTATTTTTAGCATAACTTGAGCATCGTAGGTCCAAACTGCATGATTTTAGTGTCGTTTTGATCCTTGTTTTGTCCTCTACATTTTAGCATGCTTAATTGTCTCAATTGAAGTGAGTTTTTATGTGAAAAATAGGACCATGCTCTCCTTGTCTTGCTTGAATTTGATTACCACTTTTTATTGTTGCGATTAAATTGACACTAATTTCATTTCTATCATATTACTCATAATTTTTAGGGTATAATTGCAGTCTTGAATCTGTACATAAATTCTCTTGCATATTTGCTCATCCATCACTTTAACTTGCATAAAAATTATCTAAAAAATTGCATGCATCCTGGCTTTGCTTTGTAAATAGCATAATTCTTCATATGGCCTGAAATTAACTCACCTTGTGCTTCATGAATCAAAATTCGACAAACATATTAAGTAGTCGTGTCCCTGTGTTTGACCTTGGTAGACTTGCCAAGTATAAATACTCTACAACATTCAAAGACTGTGGTTTTTGTTGAACCGAATTCGCCTCCTATACTACAACTTATTTCACATTCATCAGTGACCTATAAAAATAGGTTGGATTTTTTGGAATTAAAAAATAGATAAATATCTCAAAAATATTCGAAAATATTTTAATACATAATATATAGTATAGATAAAATTCGAAAATGGAAATAAATGCTTTTGGAATTTTTCAAATATTTTTTAATGATTTTTCGAAGGTTTTTGGGTTTTCAATTTTTTAGTTTTTTTCTTTTGTACTTTTTAGTGATCTTTGTTCTATAGATACAAAATACAATAATAAAGGTACATTATTTTTTTGGAAAATTTAGAAGTGATTTATATTTTTTTGGAATTTCAAAAGCAAACAAGGAATAAAAGCTCTGTTTTTATTTTTAATAAATAAAAAATATAAAAAAATGTTATAAAACAATATTAAAGGCATTTACCATATTATTTCTAGGATTTTTGTAGCATTAGAGACATTTAATAAAAAGAAAAATAACAAGAAGAAAATACAATATTGTTAGGGACTATATCGAAATTTATAGAAAGTATTTGTGCAATCTAGAATGTCCTAAAGAAATCCAGGGGTTTACATTCAAAAATCCTTGAATATAACAATATAAAACACATGATAGGGGTATAATTGAAATATCCAGAAAGTTACATGTCCACAATGTAGTTTTTCTAAAAATATTACACTGAATATTGAAATTAGTGGACTAAAAAGAAATTCAGAAATCCAAAGGGTTTTAGGTGTAAAATGTACCGCCTCCTCATGTCTATGTGCACATTAGGTGATGTGGACAAGACTGGATGAAAATATTGAAATCTAAAGGTTCAAATTACAAAAATTATGAAAATATATGTACTACAGATGAATGTTTATGGACTAAATATAAAATACAAAACTCGGGAGTATAAGATGCAAAATTACCCACAATGCACATGAATCAACGGCTTATATGATCCACTTAAACATGTATCATCGCATGGTTGCGCTATGACTGTTAGAGGATCAACGATGGAGATTAGATCTCCACCTAAGATCTGATGGTTGATGGCGCTCCAATCCAACGGATGCTGCTTCACTTGCAATCGGTTTTTGATCGACAGTAGAGGAGGTGGCTGGAAGAACAGGAAAGAATCTCTTCCTAGGTGAGATTCCTCCTACTAGATCTCCCCGCTCTAATGACTTTTGACGCTACAGAGATATTCAAACGATGCATGGGTTCTGCAGCTACTGAGGTGCTCCAAATGGATCCAAAGCCCTACGATGGGGCCCTTGAGGTCGAAGTAGAAGCTGGGCACTTGGAACCTGTTCTTGGAATCAAAAACACCTCAAACGAGGCTTTCGACCTTCCTAACCTGCACAAGAAGCTTAGACACACTAAAATAAAGGTCCATGGGGCCTTATTGCATGGAGATGGAGCAAATTTGGGATGGAGCAGCGCTCTATGGAGAGGTATGGCGAAGGAGAGCAGATCTCCTGATCTAGGGCTGATAAGGGGAATGACACAGCTCGTGGCATAAAGAAGATGGTGGGGACGGAAATGGAGTGGAGTGGAAGTCGAAACAAGGCTGCACAACGAAGAAATAATGGTTGGAGCTCGAGGGTTCCATGAGCTAAATCTATATTTTACGCTAAAATAAATAGTAAATGCAAGAAATAAAGACAGAAATAAAATGTTGGAAATGAAATCTACCTACAATGCAAAGAAAAGGAGCTCGAACCTGCCCAAACATAAGGAGCTTAGAAGCTCCATCGGGAGGACTCCGGCGAGGCTTGGATTGCCTTCCCCTGTGCCTATAGCACGCTGCAAACTCGACGAGGAGGTAGTTGTCACCTCCCTCAACTCGCCAGGGCATGAATCTGAGGGGTCAACATGGGAGAAAGGATCAAATCAAAAATGGAGGTTGATGGAGGATATATGTACAGGCGATGCTTTGACAAAGGATGCAGCTTGATGAAATGATCTGTCGACTGAGAAGAGATTTGTGTGTGGAGGAGATGTAATCGAGGAAGAGAAGCTACAAAGGAATTGAGATGAATTGCTAAAAGACTCGATCATCAAAAATGGGATAAATGAGGGGGTCTACATCTGATAGAAGAATACCTATAAGGGGTGGGGAGTTGACCGAGGTCAACTCAGACCCTCTCCTCATTGGTCCACGTCAGTCCAAAAAGAGACAAAACAGCGAGAAATTCCCTTGTTAGATAGATATGAAATAACAAATGATTTTATTAACTTTTGTCAAAACATGAATTTTATGTAGTATTTTATTATGATTTTTATTTATTTTTACAAGTTAATTTCTTATGTTGTTTACATGTATAAGTATATGTGTATTTACCTATATATAATGTATTCTATTTTTAGACACTTTTAGGTATTTTTATTATATTTATTGATTTAATTGTGTACTTAAATAATTATGTATATTTATTAAATAGATACTTGCATGTATATTTTGCATATAAATTGAGTAGTTTTATTTATTTGATATTTTTTATTGGTTTTATTCTAGTTTTATTAAGTAAATTTACTTTAAATAATATTTACAAATTTATAAAAATATAAGGAATTGAAAATATAAAGAATGAATATAATGAATATTATATATATGTATATTGCACAATGAGCTTCCAAAATCCAACTTTTGCATTTTAACTTCAAATTAAATGAAACTATCTTCATTAAATAGATAATTTAATTTTATGAACAATAAAGGTGAGTTTGGTGAATTTTGAACTTGAATGGAGAAGATACTGATCCATAATATTTTCTTTACAGCTTTTTATTCTGTGTATATCGGGCACGTTGTGCATTATTCTTGAAAAAATAAATTTTGTATTTTTCCTTGCATTCTCATGTACAATTTTGGTTTTCAAAGTTTATTTATTTGAGGTGTAAATAATAAAGAATAAAATGTGTCCCAAATTACAATTATTGGGCTATTAACATTAGGGTTTTTATGTGGTTTCTAGCCCTTATCTCCCCCTACTTTATTCCTTGTTGACCAAGTCAAATCTTCACTTAGTCTCAAGGTTTAGGGTCATTCAATACCTTGTTATTTCATTTCATTTTCTTTTCTTCCTTTATTCTTTTATTTTGGCATTAAATACAATATTTTATATATTATTTATAGTAGAAATACTGAATATTAATACAAATTATTATTATTTACAAGCATTTAACTAAGGATTTAAAGCCAAAACGAAAGAATAAAGGTGATGAAATGAAGATTCATCACCCCAATTCATCTGTGTTGCACTTAGGATATGCTTCATCCTAAGTATATGGGGTGAGTCTCCTCGGGTTATTTATTATTCATTCCCTCACTTGTCTCATAATTTTTGACATTTTGTCTATACTTAGGGATATTTACCCTAAGTATAGGGAGGACAAGCCAAGTACATTGATTTCATAAATTTTGGATCCTCAACCATCCCTATTTTGTATACAGTCTGCTATACTTAGTATAGTTGACCCTAAGTATAGGGGGGATGACCGACTTCTCATTCTTTAGTCATTGTAGTATAGGCTTTCCTATACTTAGCACGAGTTATGCCATCCTTTTTCTCTCAGACCTATGAGGATATAGCTCAAGCTAAATATAGGGGATTGAATATACGGTGTATATACTTTAGCCATAACTTATACTTTTGTATTTCAATAATATGTCTGATATACCATATGGACAAGAATATACAATTAAACACTTGTAAAGAAAACATTATAAATATGTATAAAAGTTTTCAAGAATATTTCGTAAATAAGCCAGTTTAAAACTGTTTGCCAAATGATTTGAAAAATGATTGTAAAATGCCTTGAAAAATCTTTAGAAATCCATCGAGAAAACTTTTCATGAAACATTTTCAAAAATTTGTAAAAATCTTTTTCAAATATTTGCAAAAAATTGTTTCATTTGTTTGAATAAAGTTTTGAAATTTCAGTTTGCAAATGATTTGGAAAATGATTGTAAAAATTATATGCAAAATCTATTTATATTGTTTGAAAAATATCTACAATATGGTTTTCAAATTTTGTAAATGTTTGCAAAATTGTTTGTATAAATTATTTGTAAAATAAGTTTTCAAAATATTTGTAAAATGTTTTTAGATTATTTTGAGAACCTTGTACGTAAATATAGAAAATATAATTCTTTACAGGCCTTGTGTGTAAATATATAATATGTGTAAATAACAACTACTTAACTTTTGTAAATGTCTAGTGTAAATTCTTCAACAAATTCTTGAAAATATAGATACATTCCCATGTAAATATCTGCATATAATTCTTTCACTAACTTTTATTGAAAAAAAAACCCTAAAATTTTCAAAATCCAAAAATCCATAAAAACTTACAAAATGGTTTAAAAGACTTGCATAAAAATTGCAAAACTTTTCAAAAAAAATCCATAAAAATTTCAAAATCAGAAAATTGCTTCACAAAAAGATTTTCTGGTATTGTACATAGCATTTTTATTTTTAAGAATGATTAAGACAATTAAACAAGTTGAAGATAAAGTTTGAAGATTGGAGCTTGGTATAGGCCTTAATACACCTAATTTCAGAAGGACCCATTAAGGACTGGAGATGGAATACTTCAGATCACCTTGACTTAATTCTTTAGGTTCCACGAGACTATGTTCATGAGTCGATTCATTGCGTCTGACTAGAACCTGCGGACCAAAAGATTCTATATCCGTTGGGGCACACACAAGAATGCGGAGCAACACAAAGTCAAAGAAAAAATATCCAAAAGAAGCCTACACCAAAAAATTCCCAAAAATAGTGAGCTTCCTGAAAAAGCATGCTTCTTGCTGAAGATTCTGTTACACTAGTCGAGATTCACAATGGAATGAGACTACATTGGTCCATTCCCACTTCTTTTCCCATTCTTCTAGCTTATCCCTCTTTCGGTTATGAAACTAGCAACATATGACCTTAGAAGAAAATATATGTCTCCACAAGGATGGGTTACAAGAGGAGAAGACTCTTCTATAGTTTAGTTATTTGTCTGGAAGAGTTGAAAAATTCACACATGTAGTTCTATCATTTCAAGGTTGTGAAAGTATGCGACTGAGAGAATGGTTCTGACCAGACTATGAATAGAACTGAATAATAGGATTATGGAACCTAAGGGCTATTGTGTCACACTTCCTAATCTTCATGCATTTCTGAACAAACCAAGAATCCAAAGGTCTTAACTGAGCTCCAAACTTTGACTTTAATAAAAACAAGTTCAAGAGTCAAAAATTGTTCCAAGTTCTTTCTTTTCCTTCTATTTATTTTCTTTTTCTGCACTTATTGCATAAGTGTTTCCTAGGGACTAGCAAAGGCAAGTATATGGGGTGATGAATCTCCATTTCATCACCTTTATTCTTTCATTTGGCCTTAAATCCCTAGTTAAATGCATGTATATAGCATTCATTTATGAAAAATAACACTCAATAATTAACATGAAATATTTTATAAAATATTGTAAACAATACTGCATTTAATTACAAAATAAAAGAATAAAGGAAGAAAATAAAAGAATGAAGGATCAAGGATACTGAGTGACCCTAGACCCTGAGACCCAGTCATCATGATGAGGAATAAAGTAGGGAGAGATTGGGTCGCCAATTGTTCAAAACCTAAAAACCCTAATTTTACATCCCAATAATTACCGTTTGGGGACCTATTTTATTTTTCTATTTTTATACCTCAAATCAGTAAACTTTGAACATGAATATTGTATATAAAAATACAAAGAAAATACAAAATTTATTTCATTCAGAAATAATGCACAGTAAGCCCGGGACACACAGAATAAAAAGCTACAAAGACAACTTTGCAGACATGTATCTTCTCTATACATTCTCAAAATTTATCAAATTACCCTTTATTGTTCATAAAATTAAATTATCAATCTAATGAGGGTGTCTTCATTCAATATGGAGTTATAAAACAAAAGTTAACTTTTGGGCTCTCAATGTGTAATATACATGTATAAAACAATCATTATATTTGTTCTTTGTATTTTTAGCTTTATTATACTTTTATAAATTTGTAAATATTATTAAAAACACATGGAAATAATAAAATTAGAATAAAATCACTAAAAATATATTAAAATAAACAAAGGTATTTTATATATAGGTAACACATACCTAAAATTTACCTATATAATGTATATATACAAAATTATTTAAGTACATAAATAAATTCATAAAAATATAATAAAAATATCTAAGTATGTTTTTAAATATATTATAAATATATAAAATACTTGTATATAATGATAAACTATAAAATAAAAATAAAAATAAAATATGCTAAAAATGGGTATACATACCTATATATACATGTAAATATTGGCATGTAATAAAATGCATTACAAAAATAAATATAAAATTGTAATTAAATACTACATAAAATAACAAATATTTTTATGTTTTAACCAAAAATAAAAAATTCATTCACTATTTTAAAACAAATTAATAAAGGGTTTCGTTCCCTGAATTCCTGATTGGTCCACGTGGACCAATCATGTAGCACCCTTTGTTTGACCTACGGGTCAACTACCCTCCTTGTAACCTCTGCTTTATCAGAAAGTCACAGGACACCCATATTCAACCATTTTCACGCCATCTCCATGATCCCATTCGTCTCGTGCTTATCACCATTGTGTAGCCTAATCACCCCTCTTCACCGTCTGTGCCTTAGATCCCACCATTTTCCTCTCCACTACACGCAAGCTCTCCGCCATTTTTGTCAAAATCCACTTCTATAACCCCCCCCCCTTCCTTTTTTGTTTTGATCCTTCTTCTTCTAACGTAACCCCTAAGGAGTACTTGGGTCAACTTCCTGGTGACAAGAGGTTGCTCCCCAACCTGTTGGCATGGACAAGGAGGAGGAGAAGCGACCTCCTTAGTCGGAGCTCCGCCTCTGCCTTGACTCTCTTCTCCCAGGTCTTCTGACCTAGTTCGAGCTGACCTTCTTCATTTTCTATGTAATTTTAGTCACTATCATTTAAATTCCGCCTTTAATTTCTGCAATTACTTATCATTTTAGCTTAGTTCTAGGATTGTAGATCGTTGGAGCTATAGAGCTTCGGTCATCGTATCATTTGAAATCACCTTGGTTCTGACCTCAGATCATCCCCTCACCAAGCCATTATGCTTCTCCATTTTTCATCCCCTTTTGGCCTCTGATTTCACAAGAATCATAGCGAACTGAAGCTCATTCTATCTCCATTCATAGAGCTTCATCACCATACATCCTCTACATGTTATTGAACTTCTTTTACGGGCTGAGAGCATTGGTTTTGAGCTATGTAATAGTTTGTTGCAGCTATTAAGGTGCGAGAAGGTGCCTGGAGCTGTTTCGAGCATCCTCCTATCACTCCAGTAAAGCACATACTGAGGACCTTCTAGATCCCCAACGATGGGATCTGGATACTATTTATGCCTACTAGTAGGAGCGATGAGGCCCCACGGAGCTTCTGAACTCATTAGAAAGAAGAAAAAGGGGTGAAGCAGGCAGGGTTTGTTGATCGAAGCTAAGACCCAGTAGTGTTCTTGGCCTTCTCCTCCTTCCTTCCCCACCTTCAGATATGAGCCTCAGTCCAGATCTTACCTGGGTTGCCGAGTTTAAATAAAATGACACGCTTCTAGAGGTAATAGATATTAAGTGGAGCGATGTGGCACATCTATCACCCTTCACCCGTGCCAAGAATGTGCCAACCTGGGTATTTTGCGCTATCTTCCTTGTGCATTTTTGTGTTTAACTAGTATTCCTATAAATATAAATAGTAGTGTGATATTTTACGTAAAAAATACAAGTGAACCCTCACATTCTTTGCCTATTACATTTAGGTACTTTTCCAGCTCATCTCACATGCCCCCGCGTGTGAGGTGCTGGACTTTTTGCACCAATACCCTTATGAATATAGGTATTTCTTTTTAGTTTTAAAATTTTTAAATTCAATTCAAAACTTTGGTCATTTTTGTACCGCAACCACTATACTTTATTTAAACTGCAAAAATATCTTTGCGAGTATTATAAATTAAATTGGTGTCTTTTTTTAATTAACTAGTTGTTGTTCTTGAAAAATTATGCAAAAATAATAGGATGTGCTTTAAATGATGCTTAATCACATAACCATTTTTATTTATCATTTCATTACACTTCATGTTTATTAAAAATCGAAAAAAACTATGTGTTCTCTATATAAATATAAAATACAAAAAATTATAAAACCACCTTTAAAAATTCCAAAAAATATAGCTACAAACTAAAAATCACAGAAAAATACAAAAGAAAAACCTTAAAAATTAGAAAACCCTCCTAACCTTAAATATATTTGCAAAAATTATGTAAAATCCAAACAAAATAGTTTTATTATGAATATTTTTATTTATACTATATACTGCATATTAAAAATATTTTTTTTTGAAATTTTGCACTAATTTTATATTTTTAAATCTCAAAACAATTCGGCTTAATTATTATCTCTCTAGTTTGGAGTATTTTGGACTTCAAAAATACCTATAAATTAACAAAAAATCATAAAAAAATGAAAGTAGAGAAAAAATATAAAAAGGACAAAAGGATTTTATCTTATGGTTTTTTTGTATTTATAGCTTTATGTATAAATATAAAAGCTTATATTGACTATATATACATAAATATACTTATGTAGTTATTAATATTATTAATTACAAAAACCTAAATATATTTTTATTCCTTTAAAAAATTAAAAGGATTGTTTTTTTGTATTTACTAAATATATATTTACTATTATATATACCATATATATTATTTACATTGCAGTATATGTACTATTACATATTATTAAAAAGAAAAGGAAATTAAAAATTAGATAATCAAAAAGAAAATAAAAATTAGAAAATTAAAAATATAAAAAATTATAAAACATTAAAGATGCATAAAATTAATTATAATTTAAAATCCATAAAAAAATAAAAATACCGAAAAAGTACAAAAAATAGTTGTTGTTTACTATTTGTAGACAATAATTATTTTCCTATCTGCGTATTTGCTCTTAGTGGCTCGACCCCTGCACTTGCTTGACTATACACATTTATTTGCAGGGTATAATAAACTTCATCCCGCATAATTTCATTAGTTTATCATTATTGTGGGTTGATTGTTGATTCATTTGATTGTCGATATCCAAGTACTGAGAGAGTTGCCGACACATCAATTGTCGAACCTGATTTGTCGCGTACCACAAACCCTCCATGATCGGACGTTAGGATCCCTCGACGATGATCTGACTATCAGATATAAGCCATGATCTTGATCAAATATCTCTTTTTGTAGTTAATATACCTGCAGCTAATTTATTGATCAATTACAGAAATGTGTTTCTATGCTTGGTTCTTGGACTTTGGTGGTATTATTATTAGCCATGGAGTGGATAATTTGCCTTATAGCATAGAAGGGTATTTGTATTGAATGCACATATCATTTTTGACATAGGCAAAGTAGACGGGGGATTGTTTCAATGAAGTCCAGAATGGATCCTTGTCTCTTACTTGGGGAGCTGCATATATCTATATGATATGTGTGCATAAGGTATGTTGATTAAATTAGAACATATCTTTTGATATCTTATATGCATATATCTATATGATATGTGTGCATAAGGTATGTTGACTAAATTAGAACATATCTTTTGATATCTTATATTACTTGCAAGCTGCAGTTCCCGTCAGTCTTTTGTCAGAAGATATTTTATGTGACTAAAATGATGCCATCTTGGTCAGAGCTACTTATATTATTATTCTTATATAAAAAATCAAGTTCATTTATTTTCAATCAAATGGGGAAGAGTTTAATTTACACAATGCTTGGAGGTTGCCCGCACATGCGCGGGGCAAAGGACCCATATACTTATAATTATATATCTTTGCTATCAAATTGGTGGACCATTCAATAGACTCGCATGTTTTTTCTCCATTTTTTTTCTAGCATTGATATATTATTCTAAAATTTGAAAATAACTAGTAACATGATATGTTGTTATTAAGTTATAATATTTACAACATCTCAATTTTACGAAAATATTAACATGAACATTTAGGTTCAGTATCAAATTATTTATGTTGCAGCTAAATAATAAAATAAATACATATAAACAAAAAAATTCTTGCATCAATCCTTTGCACTTCAAAAATCATTAACAACCCTCATCTAGTTTCATTTTTTATTATATAATGCACGTCTTATAAGCAAACTTTAACATCAAATGCTTATTGAGAGCAATGAGTAGAATATGGAGGTAATTATATTTTATTGGTTTGAGATATGTATTTCTAAGTAGAATATGTTAATTTTATATATTGATCTACCAGAAACTATGGTGCGAGGCATATTTAGTTGGATTTTTTTAAAGGATATCTAGTTTATTTCTAAATGTATAAATTTAGAAGCAACAAATTTAAATTAATGGTGTTCTTTGACATGCTTTTGTTTCCTTTCTAGGTTTTACTTTGTCGTCATGGACTTGAGGTCTTGAACATGGACTTTCAAGACAATTTGACTATGTAGATTGACCCCTTTCTAAACCACCGTAGGAACCCATGGATATGTGCAGCATAATTCAAGCTTTTGTTTCCTTTCTAGTTCTGATTGTAGCTTGCGCAGACGCCATTGAGCATACTTAGAGCTCCGTAGAAGAAAATGTGCAACATGTCCACATTCCTGAAGTCCCTCTTGTTGCGGAGGTTGACGCCATTCTTGGGTGCATTAAGTCCTTTTCTAAAGGGACTTCTTTTGGTAGAGATGGGTTGAGGGCCAAACACTTACTTGATGCTATGTGTGGAGAGGGATCTGTTGTGGCCATGGACCTTTGACACGCCATCACTCGTATGGTTAATTTATGGCTGGGTGGAAGGTGCCCCCACTTCTTTCTCAGAATTTATAGAATTTGCACCGCTTACACCATTGCTCAAACTAGATAATAGCATTTGACCTATTGCAATTGGTACTATTTGGAGACGGCTAGTGTCCAAAGTGGCTATGGTAGGTGTTAGTAAAGATATGGCTAAATATCTCAATGACTTTCAGTTTGGAGTGGGTGTTTTTGGTGGAGCTGAGGCTATTCTACACAGTGTTAACAGAGTGTTGAATGCTCGTCATATTGATGGCTCTCTTTCCTTACTTACTGTGGATTTTTCTAATACCTTCAATATGGTTGATAGATCTGCCTTATTGCGGCAGGTGAGAGAAAGATGCCCTTCTATATATTTATGGGTGGAGTTCTTATATGGGCAGGCAGCAAGGTTGTACCTTGGAGATAGGAATATTTGATCTTCCGCTGGAGTGCAGCAGAGTGATCCTCTAGGTCCGCTCCTATTTTCTCTCGTCCCACTTATCTATTATATCAGGGATAATTGCAAATTACTTCTTCATGCATGATATCTTGATGATGGTACAGTTATTGAAGATACTTTCGAGGTGGTCAAGGTCTTAAATATCATCCAACAACATGGACCAGACTTGGATCTTGCTATAAATATTCATAAAATAGAACTCTTTTGGCCTACTTGTGATGGCAAGAAACTTCACAAAGGATTATTCCCACCCAATATTGGTAGACCTTTATTAGGTGTGAAGTTGCTTGGAGGGGTTGTTAGTATGGATCAAAATTTTGCTGAAAGCCTTGCTTTGGAGAGGGCTGCTAAAGCGGTGAAGTTGATGCATCTTCTGCCTCAGTTGAAGGACCCCCAGAGTGAGCTTCTCTTACTTCGTTCTTGTATGGGTCTATCAAAGCTTTTATTCGATTTGAGGAATTGTCAACCTTTATACATGAAGGAGGCCGCAATTTTATTTGACAGAGGCTTACGAGGTTCTATTGAGGACATTGTTGTTTGTGGAGGACTTTTTTTGGAGATCTTCATTGGAGGGTAGCTTCTTTGTCCATTCGACTTGGTGGTCTGGGACTACTTTCAGTAGTGGAGGCTTCTTCCTACGCTTTTGTAGCTTCCAGGGTGCAATCTTGGGAACTTCAGGAACATATCCTGCGTGACAGTAAAATTTGCAATATGGACTCCAACCTCGACTATGCTCTTCAAAGATTTCATGATTTGATTCCCTCATTCGACCTTAGTGGTTTCTCTAAAAAGGACACCGCCCCTCTAAGACCTAGAATGTTTTGATGAGTGCACTTTTTAGCAAAATAATTGAGGATTTAGAGGTGGTATATAACATGTTCGTTAGATAAAAGGCAGTTTTTCGGTGTCTTCAAGTTGTTCATGCCCAAGATTTTCTCCTTACCCTTCCTATAGACGGTCTTGGACTTCACATGTCACCGGTGGAGTACCGCAGTATCCTAAAATATCGTCTCATGATTCCGTTATTTCCTACTGATGAGATTTGTCCAGTCTGTCGCAAGGCATGCTTGGACAATTTTGGTGATCATGCCATTCATTGTAGGGATCTCCCGGTGATTTAGTACATACACGATCTCGTTAGAGACGTTTTATTCGATGTCCTCAAATGTACGGGTATTGCTGTTAAGAAATAGGCGCCAGTGAACTTTTTAACAGACCCTCAGGAGGGAAGATCCACGCTTAGACCTGCTGATATTTTGATTTTTGGGTGGATAGGAGGAAAACATGCTTGTGTAGATTTAACAGGAGTTTTCCCGATGGTGGGGTTGAAGAGCGGGACCTTCACAGCAGGGCAGGCTGCCCTTAAAGCTTCTTTAGCAAAAGTGGTGAAACACAAGAAAGCCTGCATGGAGAATCAACATGCCTTCATCCCTTTGGTTTCGATACCTTTGGCTTCCTAGCACCGGAAGCTATTGAGCTTTTAAAAAGGATCTAAAAAGTGATGAACAGTAATGTGATGGACCCCAGATCTATGGATGTAGTATTTAGGAGGATTGGCTTTGCAATACAAAAAGAGTTAGCGGCGCAGCTTGTTGCCCGCTTGCCTTCTGTTTCGATGTAAACCTTTCTTATTACTAGTGTTTTGCAAGATCGATAAAAAAATACAATAGTCCATCGATCTTTCCATATCCGTTGTCATGAGATGAAATGTTCATCTTTGGTTTTATTTTTAACGTTTGACTATTCCTTCCACGTTAAACATTGTCGAGGTTTTGTATCCGTATGCTTGCAGATATGGAAGTCAGTCCCGAATTCACAAGATTACGAAGATATATCCCTTAATGATTTTTTCAGTACAAGATGGCTGGATCTGGATTTTGAGTTTCTTTTACGTATAAGAATTGACTGATGGAATGGCTACCGATTAGCAGATTGTTTGACGGTTTGTTGTTGGACTGGTAAAGATGGTAGCTCTTCAAAGTTACTAATAAGAAAAGGAAGAATTTACAGAGCAGGTGACGAATGTTATAAAATATATTAACATAGTATTTAACCTTCTCCTACTTCTGGTCTATAATAGTAATTGCATTATGAATTTTTGTCTCCTGTACCAAGGTCGCTCATCTAAGACAAATAATTTATGATAGTGTACGTGTGGGAGATCAAAGTCAATGTAAAACTTCTTTGGTATTTCTTGGTATTATTAAAGAAAACAAAGAGTTGGACCTTCCTTCCATAGAGGTACTAGCGAGTATATTTGCCTAATTAGATTTTCTTATGGAGGTTAAATCAATAATTGGTTTTTGATAAACTTTTTTCAGCATACGTTTGCCGGGAGACGTGAAAAAACTACCAAGGAAAAGTATGCTAACTTGACTACCAATAAGGTAAGTACACCTCTGTGGACTCTTCTTTTTACTTCAACCACATGTTATAAATTATTTTATTTTAAGATGTATAATCACAAAAGTCATGGTTCAGTGGTAGAACAGGACCACTGAACCATGGTACAGACTTGGGTTCAATCTCCTCTCCAATGTGGTACGACTATTCCCTTCCCTTCCACATTATTCCACCATTATTCTTATCTTATTCCACCTTACCTACTCTTATTCTACCTTATTCCTATCTTTCAAGCTGAACAAGAATAGTTCCTTATTCCATCTTATTCGTCACCTTTATTCCTGCTTATTCCCGAACCGAACGTCCCCTTAGGAGATACTATCCAACTGAGAAGGGTCCGATAAAGAATACTGATCCCATACAAAACTCTCCTACCATCATCAGCAAGGTCAGTTCTCATTGTCTTCCAGATCCAATAAAATTGGTTATTTTGGCTCTAAAGATTATTTGATTTCCTTGACTTAAATACACATTTGTCTTACTAAATACATGGTTATTATATTATGAACTTGAAAAAGGTATTGCATCTATGAACATGATACAAAGCTTGATGTGGTCCTAGTACCGTGACAATGGTAAGTTCTCACTGTCTTCCAGATACATAAACTAGGCTATTTTTGAAGGATATGGAAGAATCCTTAAGCGCATCACGGAGGATCGTATCATATACGATCGAGAGCAACTAGTCACACTAGTTGCTTGATGTAGCGGAATTTAAAAAAATTTAATCGATGAAACCACATGATTCAAGAATACTTTTTGGATCGTTTCATCTAATAACCACAAAGTAGATATAGGAATACATCTTGTAGCATGGTTGTGATCGAGCCTCTATGAAAAGAGACCTCTTGTCCCACAGCCAATCTGTCAGAGGCGACGCTTGCGAGCGTGGAGATGAGATGCATGCTTCTCGCAATCCAAGTCAATGATCCAAGCAATGGATCTCCTTATCTCGTCTCACAATATCGAACACCTTCTTCGCAAGCGAGACACCTAAAGAAGATGGAGATCCAAGAGTTGTCGAAATGACATCACAACAGCGATATGACGACGAAAGTGACCTTCTCTAGGGAGGATTGGACGACCACCCAAAAAGAGAGAGAGGGCTTGGCGTGAGAATGAGAGAGAGAGTTGTGTTCTTGTCGTTGTTGTAACTCAAAGAGCAAGGGGTACCTCTTCTTATATAAAGTTTTGGCAGTCCGTGGATCTCAATCCATGGTCAACACAAAATCAATGGATAAGATTGATTTGTGTTTCTTTCAAAGGCCATGATATTTTTGTAAAAATACAACAATAATTAATTTAATGTAATATGTATTGATAAATCAATATAAATCAATTCAAATCAAATCAATTTGACCTTGGAGATAAGGGAGGAGTAAAGGATATGGTAAGATCCTTAAGCGCATCATGGAAGCGTTAGGATTGAGTCGTATGCGATCAGGAGCGACTAGTCGCACTAGTCGCTTGATGAATGCCCGATCGATCAGGGTTAAGTATCGAGAAATAAACAAGGTCGTTGCGGCCCTAACTAATCAGACAGGCTCAACAAGAAAATAAAATCACTTAAAGAAAGAAAAAACAATCACAAAATGTAAGCAGTTTCGCTATTTGTTTTACCGTGTATAGCAATCAGGGTCGAACACAAGGAGCACGAGAAAACCTATGGAGTAGTCAAATCTCAGGAATAAAATAACATATTTTTAGTGGTTTTTTAATTTTGTAAATTTTTTTAATTCCTTCTTTTTGATGAGGAAACAAAATCAACAAATAAGAAAATAAGGTAACACCACAAGTTTTTTGTATTTTTAATCAAGGTAAAAAATGCTCAGAAAATTGAGATAAAAATATTTTTGAGTTTTTGAGGTTTTAAAGTATTTTTAGTTATCTCGATCTCATTAAGTCAACTCTTTGACGTAATTTATCTAACATCTCTGAATCCCTATTCCTATGAAGAAGACCTGCATCAAGAGATCAGTTAGATATCAACCTTTAGAGAAAATATTGTCATCTCCTACTCAGGCTGGAGATCATCTCTTCGCAATCATTTGACGGTGTTTGATGAGTCATCAATCTAACTCTTTAGATATTTATCCAAGCACCAGCCTCTATGATTTAACAATTGAATCAACAGTTGTATAATCATTAAGATGGTTATTATATATAATCCTAATTGTAGTAATTATATGATATGTCGGTTATGCAAATTAATTATTCTTAATTTCAGATCAATGAATGATATTTGTAATAAAATTTATTGCATAATGGCTCATCGTGAGCTCGCATGTCCAACAATTTTAGCTTTAAGGTTACTTGATTTCTTTGATTTATCATGCAATTGGCTTACTGACTACATTGTTATTGTGATATGGGATGCATGACGATGTCTAGTGTATACTTTTAATCATTATTTTACTTCAAGGGATAGAAGTGATACAACATATGCATGAATAGTCTAATGGTAGAATTATACCTTCAATATGACACATGCCTGGATTCAATTCCCACTGATGCGCATCTATGTTTGTTGGTGAGTCTAGTGGTAGAATATTCTTAAATGAAAATATGTTTTTTTGTTTGATTATCAAGCATCCTCTCACATTATTGTTTTTTAATGATTAGAAAACATGCTGAGAATTGATAATATTTATAGGCATGATTTTAAGAAGTAAAAATAATTGTAAAGAAGCACCAATGGTCTAGTGGTAGAATAGTACCTCGGCACGGTACAGGGTACCCTTTTCCTGAGAACTGAGGCATCATATTGATCTTTTATTAATGTAAATTTATAGGTTTTCTTAAGGGCTACCCTTTTCTTTACACTGAAGGAAGATAATACTCTTCAACTTATGTTTATAGATTATTAAACATTTACTTTTATTTAAATTAGAACCTATAAATCTTCACTATGGCTTAGAATACTTAAATATACATTTTAAGGGCACTAATATGACTACAACTTTGGGAAGGGATTTGTAAGGTATCCAAGACTAGTGCTTATGTTTGTAAACAATGGGACATTTATCTAAGCCTTTAATATTATCCAAAATGAGGTTGTATGGACAACCACCCTCCAACAATGTTTATTTTTGATATGCTTTAACAATATCAGCTCCTAAAAATCACTAAAGCATTTTATAAAATAAATATCTTTTGATCTGATCAAGCAAATTCCAAGGCAAATGGCTATCTACATTCTACAGGCCTCGAACCCCCATATAAACCCATGCTGAAAGAACAGGAGGAGAATGATATTGCAATAATATATAAATTTTGGAACGACATTATTCTGATACACAGAATATGATATTGGATCCTTCTCTCATTTATGTGCAGATCAACAATTTGTCCATATGGAACGTGGATGTGACAGGCTACAGGGAGGCTATTGCTTCCAATTTTTACTGCAGTCTGCGGAAGGCAATTGTACTGGGGGCTCTAATTGTACAACAATTATTTAAATCGACATTTGTTTGATCTATTCTCGTGAAATCGACAGAGCAGGTAATATGGCAAAAAAACTCATTTCCGATCCTTTGAATTGGCGTAAAATTTCGACGTATGTGAACGTTTTTTTTGTTGGGTAAAATAATTGTATTGATTGGAAAGAAGAAGATTTACAGTCCTGTAATGGGAGTAAGTCTGAGAGCCCAGAGTCCCAAAAATGAGCTCCCCTACAGAAAAACCAAGAACACCTAAAGGTCGTGATAAGGACCAAAAAAGAACTTCAATCAAGAAGGAATTGACGTTGAACCCATTGAAATGTTTGTAGCAGAGGTGATGGATGCGGCAATTCAATGCTGCGAGGAAGAAATAGATGTTGCCCAACATGAGTTCCTCTCCTTCCAAATTACCCACACTGCAGTCGAGAGGACCACACACCAAAGTCTGCGGACCTCTTCATCATGAAGCCCCATGATCCAGCCCAATATGTCACGCAGAAGTAGAGAGGGTGGAGAAGCAAGCCCCAACTCAGCGAGAACCTGATTCAAAACCTCCGCAGCGAATCTGCACTCAAAAAATACATGATCACGAGATTCCTCATCAGAACCACAGAGGTAGCATTGACTAACATGGGAGATCCCCATCCTTTGAAGCCGATCCAAAGTAGGAAGCATGTTGGTAATAGCACGGTATATCGCACATGAGAATTTTGGCGCAATGGACTTGCACCAAATAATACTCGCCCAGGGGACCACAGCCCCCTTATGTCTACATCAACGGCTTGCGAAAAGGAGTACTCCTTAGCCGAGTTAAGCCATGTATGTCGATTGTTGCAGATAGAGATATGACCCCGAAAGGCATCTCTCTTGCGGAGCAGCGCCTTCCACAACACCGAGTCACCCTCTTTAGGCGTAACATCCCAGAAAGAACAATTATGGAGGTACCTCCGCCTCATGTAATTAGCCCATAGTGAGTGCTCCGCAATGAGGATTCTCCACGCCCAGGCAACAAAAGTGGCCTCACGCAGCAGAAGCAAGGAGCGGAGACCAAGCCCTCCTTCAGATTTGGCTAGGCAAATAGTCCGCCAACTAATCCAGTGAAGCCCAAACCCCCACAAGAAGTTTGCACACATCTTATCAACACGTGCAACTGTACCGTGGGGGGATAAGGCATCCTCTCACCCAATAAAGAGAAATACAGCCACCACAAAATTTAGGAGCTGAAGGCGTCCCATCAAGGAGAGGGAAGCGTCCTTCCAGTCGCCCAATGTTGCCCGCCCACGCTCCTCCAGAGCCATGGCAAAAGAACCCCTACCACAGGATGAAACAAGGGGCAGACCCAAGTAAGAGGTTGGAAGGGCACGTCTGAGCACCCCCAACCTAAGAGAGGAGGCAAAATCATCAGGGGTTGCTTTAGGTCTAAAAGGTTTACTATTGCGACAATTCATCTTGAGGCCAGAGACTTCCCCGAACGTTTCAAGTGCCCTAGCCACCTCCGAAAGAGAGGAAGAAGTGGCCTTACAGAAGAACAGGAAGTCATCCGCATAGATGAGGTGCGAAGGAGCAGCCTCCCTACCACGACCAAACAGCTTAATTCCACCATCAGCCATCGCATTTTCAACCAGCAAGGAGAGTGATTCCATGCCCACCACAAAGAGAAGAGAACTCAGAGGGTCACCCTGCCTCAGCCCACAAGTACCATTGAAAAAACCCTCAGAGCTCCCATTAATGAGGATAGAGAAGGAAGCGGTAGTGATGCAGTTGGCAATCCAATTCACCCAGATGGAATCAAAACCCATGAGCTCTAGATTCCGAAGGATGAAAGCATGCTCAGTAGTGTCAAATGCCTTAGTGAGATCCACCTTCAAATAGGCCCGTTGAATGCTTGATTTCCGTTCAAATGCACGAGTCAACCCATGCACTATATGAACGTTGAATTTGATCAAAAAAGATGTTTAAACTTCACTATTTCGATATTTAAAAATGTCGATTTTCCCCCAATTTCTTGTAGTGAGGGATACATATATATAATTTGGAATATGTTGTCATATTGTTTTTTTAAAATATACAACAAATATTATTGGTTGAAAAATTATTTTGGAACTTGAAATTAGGGCACTGACATCTTTTGGTATCTTATAGTTATGTTTATTTTAAATTTGTCACTATATCTTCCGTTGTATATGTATTTACAAATATTATTCGATGCAAATGATTTTTATGCGAAATTTTAACCATGATTTTCATATACGAGGATATAATTGAAATGCTTATTTGTTGTTATTTTTCAATTATTTTGAGCTAATCATCGCTAATTTTACAAGCGATGATTAGCTCAAATTTTGAAGAATAGCAACAAATTAGCATTGATATGTAGATTGTTGCTTATAATAAAGCAAGTGGATATGACTTTCGTTACTAATTTCTAATATAAAAATTATTTTGTAACGTATAATATCCGTCACTATTTATTTAACAACACATGAAACCGATTTAAAATTAATTCATTTAGATCCAATTCGGTGTAGTGTAAATATGAATAACGATTGTTCATAAAGCAACAGCTACGTACTTATTGCCTTTGTGATGGAAATTTACGCTAATCATGGCTACTTTATTAACAAATATATTAAATATGTTTACATTTACAATGCAAAGATATTGGAAGGAATTAGGTATTCGAATCACATCTCATTTACCAAACAATTAAGTTTGGCAGTTTTCCTAACTGGGAATTATATATCATTTATCCATAACCCAATTAAGTCTAATTCTATTTGTGGACTTCAAAAGGCGTGGCGACTTGTCCAACCACAGACGTATACGATATCGACATATGCAAATGGTTCGAAACATATTGGCAGCATGGAAATGTGGTATCTCTGTAATCACTCCATGCATTAATTTAGCTTCATGGGCTTAGTTATGCTTCCCTTTCTTGCACCCTTGGTGATGTTGATGGTCAATACATTTGGCACCACTCATTCATACGGAAACATGTGTCTCGTCTTAGCCCTTAATTTGATCCAATCTATTATATGAAACACACTGATAAGAGATCAGTTCCTCGCACCTTATACTTGGCCAACTATCTAAATAAAGCACACCTCCCTTCTCCATTGCTAAGGATCACCATGAACAACAACGAACTCGCCATCGACATGGAAACCTTAGATCACCTAGGATCCTTACCTTCGCGACCACCACTTACGAATCAATTGTCGACTAGGGAGATGGACACACTCTACGCCATCAGCAACACATTCATCCCTTCTCTGAGCTTGGCAGAAGTAGGCGATGAGTTTGATGAGTCGACTCGAACTTTCTTCCACACTTCCGCATCCATGCTTGGAGTCCCAGAGACGGTAAGCCTCAATGTTCCCATTATACAAATGTAAACTAACTTTGTTTTCGCTAAAGGCATGTTTAAGTTACCTAATCTAAAGCGTTATATCATAGATTTTGGTGGTGACGGTTTTATAAATTGTAATACATAGGTATCTATTCCTTGTTATTGAATAAGATTTTACGTGGAAAACCTTGTATTAAGAATGATTTGTTTAGTCGGGATGCGTGCTTAAATTAAGCGCAGAGGCAATAAATGGCTTATGTTCAAATGTGTTTCGCTCTTCCATAATTGTTTTTGGCTACCGATGCAGACGTTACCATATTTGTTTCATACCTAATTTGATATATGTACATCAGTGACTATTTTAAAATGGATACTTTGATATCGGCAAATATCACTATATGTATTAGTATATTTATATTCATACATAGATATAATTGTAGATTTATTTTTAATTACATTTAACATAATTTGAAATCTTTTACTAAATTTAGAACAATTATACAAAATAAATACATTTATTATTTTTTACCATATATTAGGCATCTTTCACACACACACATTTATGCTAATATATACATTATTTCTCCTATTGCCTATATACAATGAATTCTATATTGGTATATGCCTTTTATAAATATAGTAACATAATTTTCAGATTTTTCATTATTTGTGCATCCATATTTGTACTTAAAAACAGATAAAGATCAATATGATAAAACCTACATTGGTAAATGCTCATTGCCTATTTGGCTTGTTGACGGAGAGCGTGGCAGAATAGATTTGGTAGTAGTTGGTGAGAGCGAGGAGGGTTGAATTGAGGTGCTCAGGCGGCCGGCGAAGGGGTTGGGAAGGCGCTTGTTATGGAGCCCATTGTGAGGGTCTCCGCCACTCGGGGTTATCTCCCCTGTTCGGTCGGGGGTGTCTCCGATGCCGCTCTTTAGAGCACTCGGCTAGGCAATGTAGAGATCCCATCCGGTATTTCAAGTGCTTGGGATTCGCACATCATAGTGACAAGTGCGAATCGGGAGGCCATCTGGGGTGCAGGCAGCGCACATTTTGATAGGAGAGGGCGGAGGCGGGGGACCGTTGCTCAGGGGGACGTCCGATGTAGGCGTAGCAACGAAAGGTGCCTTCAAGGGGGGATGTCGCTGCTCTGTCGCATTGGAGGGTTGTGGCACGCGGCTTGGCTGAGGGGGAGGGAGGCAAGGTCCCTGCTTGCACTGTCGCTTGCGGGGATGTCTTTGCTAAAGTGGAGACATACGCGTGAGGACGACGATGTCTTACTGCAGAGGAGCATGTCTCTAATAAGGTGAAGTCCTTCCCATTACATTGGAGAAGCCTGCAACGGGTGTGGTGTTTACTGGAGGGGATTGCGGAGGTGGAGGCCATGGCTATCTCTAGGGTTTCGCGTGGAGATGGTGTGGATCCACTAATAAAGGTCTGTCGGCTTCACCCACGGATGCTGGGTTGCTGGTTGGTGCAAGAGGAGGGGGCGGATACAACTGGAGATCTCATCGATTGTGTTGTGCGCAGAGGAGGAGCACTGTCCTCTACGGCCGGGCGAAGCGGTAACGGCGAGGAAAGGCCAGCTCGCAGGGCCTCTAAAGACCACGACGACATGCGAGGCTACTCGCGTGGTTCGTGAGCCTGCGAAAACTCTGCAGCCAATCTGTGGTAGCGGTTACGCCAGCCAATGCCAACCTATGATAGATGTGCCTCCGAAGATCACGGCGGTAGGAGAGAATGATCGCGTGGTTCGTGAGACTGCGAACAATCCGTAGCCAATCATGACGGTTGAGTCGCATCCGTTCACCCCTGTAACGCTTTATCTTCCGAAATATGTGACAGCCATTGCGAAAGCTCTTCGATATATTGCAATCGCCTTTGGGATAGTGAACCAGAGGCAGAAGTTAATGACTAAAGAAAATGGAAAGGCTGCAAATTTGGCACAATTTCCTTCAGAGATGGGGACCACCACTGGCGAGCTGTTCCTAGCGGGTTCGGGTTGGGATTCGGTTCAGCAAGATGGACCAGAATCGAGGAAGAGCCCGACCCGAAAGGAGGTGGAAGTCAGGTCTTGTGGGTGGGTTTCGTTGATTGCGGACCATGGAGCTTTCCGAGTGAAGGTTTCGGAGCGCGGGGCTGCTGTAGAGTCAAGGCCAGAAGCCCGAATCGACCTGGTGGTGAACCTCGACAGACTTCGAGTATGAAGGAAGTGGTGGCAACGGACCTTGGGCACATAAACGGGAGAGGGAGGGTCGTGGAAAGGACAAAGGAGCCCTCGGAGACCCATCCGCTATTATCTGCTAACGTGGGGGAGCGGTTACAGGAGTGCGGCAGTTTGGAGGTGACCTGTGCAGGGGAGGGGGTTGGTGGGTCTGTTGGGAGAGGGCGGGTGGGCCAGGTGGAGGGGGTTGGCGGCGAGCTGGATGTCAGGCTAGAGCAAGGGCCTATGAGGGGCTTGTGAGGAAGGGGCAAGGGATGGAGTGAGAAGCGAAGGGAGTGAGGTTAAGGAGTTGGAGGGACGGATGTAAGGGATGGAGGGAGATGTGCAGGGTGGGAGGGGTAGCGTTTCAGATGGTGCTTCGAACGAAAACCACAGTTTGGGAGGAAGAAAGGGAAGAGAAAATCCTTAGCGAAGTCATGCGGGTGGCTGAGGCAGGCTGATGACAAGTGCTTTGAGGGAGCAGAGGAAGAACTGTAGTCCTCGATTGGAAAACCCACTTTTTTTAGCCTACTAGATCAGAATTTCGCAGAAAGTTTCGGCGTAGTTCCGCCTCGTGAGAAGATCAAAGTTGTTTCCTAATGAAGGAGAATGTAAGAGGGTTGGGTCATCCTGAAAAATGATTGGGGATCAGGAAATTGATGGACGAAGCTCATGAGGATGTAGTGCTCTTGCAGGAGACTAAGGTTTCGAGTTCGGGGGGGGGGGGGGGGGGGGGGTAGTGAACCTTGGGTGGTGGTTCTTCTTTCGACTTCGCAGAAGTTGAGGCTCATGGAGCGATTGGTGGGCTCCTCATCGGGTGGAGGAGAAGTGAATTTGATAAGCTGGTGGAGAGGACTTCTTCTTTTTCTCTATTTGTGCTTGGCTTTGGATCTCTCAAGGTGGGAGCTGGCAAAGATGATGGGATTTGGCTAGTTGGAGGAGATATTAATACTACTCTGTTGCCCGATGACAGACCATTGGGAGGAGGCAAAAGGGACCAGGTGCTTGCCTTGGGGCTCACAATCATTGACGCATCAGGATGTGCCTATACATGATGGAATTCTAGGTCCAGATCACGGCTGGAAAAATTTCTTATTTTGTTAGAAGCATAGAGATTTTCCCCCTTTCACGGGCGTGGGCGTTGCCTCATGCTCATTCGAACCACACACCAATCCTAGTCTTCTGAGGAATAGAGGCTTCCAAGATACATCTTTAGATTTGAGCAGGCTTGGCTGTTGGAAGGAGGGTTCAGAGAGGAGGTGGATGTATGATGGAGGGAGTGGCAGGTGGAGGGTTCAGTCGTAACCCGTTTGGCATTCAAGCTGGTGTTGCTGAAGAAATTTTTAATTGACTTCCGTCATGGAGTGAAGGCTCGATGGAGGGAGCGGAGAAATGAGGCTCAACAGGGGGTGGTTCTGCTGGATGGGCTAGAGGATCATAGGGTGTTGGAGGTTGATAGAGGCTGCTGGAAGGGATGCTAGAAATATTACTTATGGAAGAGAGGAAGGAGGAAGTGGAATGGAGGCAGAGATCTAGACAGAAGTGGTTGCGGGAAGGGGACGTAAATACGAGGTTCTTTCATTCAATGACTTCTAGAAGGAGAAGTAATTTTATTCAGTTCTTGAAAGTGAGGAGGGAAAAGGGTGGTGGGGGAAGCTTTGCTTGGGCGGGCTCTCTAAGTAGAATTTTGTGGAGACATCGAGGAGAAAGTAAGGTGAGGGGAGGGGTTGGCGTAGTACAGGTGTGAGGTCGGTGTTCGAGGAACAAGTGCTTGGGCTTGAAGTACCTTTTATAGAGGCTGAGGTCAAAAATGCGGTATGGGGTTTGAATGGAGATGGGGCACCAGGCCCGGACAGCTTTTCGGTTATGTTTTACAGAGAATTTTGGGACCTGCTTAAGGAAGATGTCATGGATGTAATCATTGAGTTTAGAAATGGCAATAAGGGTTTTGAGAAGGTGAACGGAGCTTTACTCTTCCTCCTGCCCAAGAAGGAGCATCTGATTCGAGTAGAAGATTATAGACCGATCGCGTTGTCCAATGCAGTCTATTTGATTATTGCAAAGGTGCTGGCAAATAGACTGAGGCAGGTGCTTGATAGTGTCATTTCGCAGATCAGTCTGCTTTCATCATCGGATGACATATGGTTGATGGGCTAGTGATGGCATCCGAGATTTACCTCCAGTAGAGGCGGGAAAACAAAAAGGGGTTGATGTGGAAGATCGATTTTAAAAAAGCATGACTGTGTGGATGGGAATTTTTTGTGGGCATCATTTCATCAGCGCGGCTTCACTGATCTCTGGATAGCCTGGATGAAGAGGTGCATAATGACATCATCCTATACAGTTTTGGTGAACGGGAGGCCGGATGGGGGTTTCTTTCAGAAGTAGATGGGAGTGTGGCAGGGATGCCCATTAGCATCGATGCTCTTTGTGTCGGCGGCATACGCTTTAGCAATGATGTTCAGGAGATCAGACGATGAGGGGTGGTGCGAAGGTTTCAGTGTGGGATCTATTTCGATTCCACTTTTACAATATGCCGACGACACAGTGATTTTTTTGAATGGTGCGGAAGAAATGGATAGAAGGGCAAGACATCTGGTAGAGATCTTCACAATATCCCCGATCTCAAGATTAATAGAAGCAAGTCAATGGTAATTCAGTTCGGGATGGATGAGGAGGAGAGTGGCAAAAGGGCTGTAATTTTAGGATGCCCTTTGGGTGAGCTCCCGATTTCTTATCTGAGGTAGCCTCTAGTGGCAGGAAGACTCAGAAAGGCAGAGAAGGACATGGTCCTCAGAAGATTTAAGCAGAGACTGGCAGGTTGGAAGGCAATTACTCGTTTTAAGGGAGGAAAGTTGATTCTCATGAACCATGTGTTATTGACTATTCCTATCTTCTTTATCTCTGCACGGATGATGACGGCGGGGGTTAGAAAGAACATAGAGAAATTGATGAGAAGATTTTTCTGGTCCGATGGGAAACAACAGAGAGTGGCATACCCCTAATTCGATGGGATTAGCTGACAAGATAGAAGAACGAGGGAAGTCTAGGAATTCGGGATCTGAGCTGCATAAATAAAGTTCTTCTAGCAAAGTGGGTTGTGCAGATTTGGGGTAACATCTAATAGATTGGCTATTAGGATGTTGCATACCATTTATGGGGTTAAAGGCTCCCTGGAGGCAGGTAGAATGCCGTTCGAATCTTCCCTTTAGAGTGGATCAGTGACATTATACCACAACTCAGGCCAGCAATGACGTTGAAGGTTGGATAACGGGTGACATTTCAATTTTGGTAGGACAACTGGACAGGAGAAGACTTACTATGCTATAGGTTTCCAAGATTATTTGCGCTGGCGGCAAACAAGGAGGGTGATGTAGCAGATGCAGGCAGGGTTGGTTCGTGGGTTCCACAATTTCTGTCCGACCTTACAAACCAAAGATTGGAGGTCCTGGCTACACTGCAGTCCGAACTGCCCTCTCCCAGCTTTTTGTCTCAAGGGAGGGATCATTTTATTTGGGAGGAAGGGAGATTTTCGGTGAAGAAGTCATGCATGATTTTTAGAGGGGCGAACGGATGATCTGGACTAAGACTTGAAGCAAGATATGAAGATAATTTGAACAAGCAAGATTCCATGCAGAGTGAAAGTATTCTTGTGGTGCCTCAGAAGGGGTAGATTATGTGACAAGGCTAGAAGGGGCAGGATTTTGCATTCCGGATACCCAGTGCGACAGATGTGGCGCAGATACAGAAGATGCAGAACATTTATACTTTACTTGTCCTTTGTCGGAGCAGGTTTTGAAGGAGTTAGGAGCATTATGGGTCAATCATGGTGGCTTAATTGATTTCTGGAGATCACTAAGGTCCGTTGGAAGTAACTCAACTACGACTGCGCTTGGCCATTTGCTGCTCTTTGATCCATATGGGGGAAAAATGACTTAATATTTAAAAATCAAAGGTTCTATTCTAAAAATATTGTAGCTTACTGTCGTTCCCCGTATCACTTTTGGTTCACAAGGTAGTGTATCTCCCTCAATTTTTTAATAATATATAAAAGCGTAGTGCGGTGAGTCCCAGCTCGATATTACACCCTCTTTTCTCTCTGAAAAAAGTCCATTGCTTATTTTTCACCAATTCGTTAAAGTGGTAAATTGCATAACACATTCCATGGATCAATTATTTTATGTTGATATGAAACTTACGGATATAACCTCAGTTCATTATAATTTAGTTTCATATCAAGCCCATTTTGAATAAAGAATGTATAGAAGTATATATTAGATTTCAAGATATGTTAGTCATTTGGAATTGTTTCTTCAAAACGAGTTAGATAGACATAACAATATTTCTTTTTTTTGGAGCCGACTTTTCATATAATTTTAGACATGATATATGTGTGTGCTAGTATTAGTTGTTACGATTGCATTAGATGATCAATCATTGTAGAAAAATAGAATGCGGAAGCGGAATCGGAAATAAAGATAGAACAATAATAACAAAGATTTTAACGTGGAACTCTACTCCAGAAGGGGTGGGATGAAACCATGAGAGAAGTCCCTGAATTGGGCGTTTCTTCTATTGAAGTTCTCAATGAGTACAGGGGGTGTGGGGTTCCTTATATAGCCCCACGGACAGACCCAATTGTGATCGCTCCCCCATGTGGTACTAAACACATGGGTGTGCTCTTTTCTTTTCCAATACTCCCCCTCAAGTTGGTAGCTGGGACAGCTGCAACTTGCAACAATAAAGAAAAATATACATCATTACATCTTTACTTGAAATCACCAAAATAAACGTATGTATCCGCAACTGATAGACAAACCCGCTTACTGACGGGTATATCAGGTCACCGGAACGTATCTCTGTCGTGCATGGAAGGTCACCGGACTGTCTCTGTCGTGCCTGCATGGTCAGTGGATCTTTGTCTCAGTCATGCCTGCGGGTCACCAGACTTTGTCTCCGTCGTGCCTTGAAGAAAACAAATCCAGTGCGGAGTCTATGTCGAGGATAGAGACACCACGACGAAGATTGATGCACAGTGAAGATGGCTTGATATTCTGTGAAATCCGGAGTGTTTGGTCTGTCAGTCAATGATGTAGGATGCATATGGCTTTTACTCCCCCTTTCTCCCAAACTTGTGAGAATAATGAAAATAATAGACAACTTGGGAGAAGCAAACATGAATCACTTTTTTTTCTATGCGTACAATTTTTTCTTGTACGTGACTTTTTTTCTTTTTTTTTCAATTTTTTTGTTAACATATGTGTACGGCTTTTTCTTGTACGCACCTTTTCAAATTCCCTCCTTTTTTTTCATTGAATTGACCCTCTTGGCCCAAAAAAAACACCCTTCGTTTTTTATAACTTCGGCCTCACAGATCCCCTTTTTTTTGCCGCAGCCCTTGAGTTTTTCATTTTTTTTAATATAAAATACCCATTAGGGTTCCCCAACGTGGGAACCCTTTCTCTTGGAAACAAAGACATGCATATGCCGCCGCCGGCCCAAAGGGGCACTCTCCTCCCCCCTTTTTTTTTAAACAAAAAATTCTCGCCCCCGTCCCCTTTAAAGCACGGCACACGTGCTTACAAAATGAAATGGAGCCCGATTCCCAAAGGAAATACGTCGCCGCCACCCGATAGCGGAGCAGCAGCTGGTGGGCTTTGCCCGCCCGGAGAAGAAGGGCCATCGTGCGCGGGGTTCGCGCCTGCCGCCAGCCGCCTGGGGTTGCGCCTGAGAACGCGGGCCATCGTCTGTGCGTCTTGGCGTAAGATGACGCTGCCGCCCTCATGGAGATCCGACTGCGGCTAGAATCGTCGTGAAGTGATAACGCTAGGGCTCCTCCCTGCCGCCTGCGCGAGAGAGAAGAGCTTGGGCGGGGGAGGGGGGGGGTGCCGCTGATTGCGATGCTGAGATCTGTAGATGCGCAGCCTCGTGCGCACGTGATGTTGCTGCTGCTCGAGGCGTGCGGGGGTGCGCCGCCTGGAAACATGGAGATCATTTGGGCTGCGGTGTCGTGGTGCGCACCTGGAGAAGATGGAGCATGGGGCTCGCCTGAGCCGCCGATGGTGCTCGATGAGCGTCGCCTGTGCAGCCTGTTGCCTCTATATATTTCGTGGAGGGCATCATCAGGAAGATGCAGCACCGATGCGTGTGCACCAGGGAGAACCACGCAAGGGTTTCAACCCATGAGGAGAGCAGCACGAGCAGCCCACGAACAACAGAAAAAAAAACACAATGATCTGCCGATCTTGGCTGGAAGGAGTTCTGTGCGGCACAGGAGATCAAATCTGGGGTTTTAGAGAACCCTAAAAACAAACTTTCTTGAACATAATATGAACTTCACAAACACGTCTTCAACATCAACATTGAATCTCAAAAAATAAATAACATGAAAACCTCAAGAATCGAACCCGCTCTGATACCATGTAGAAAAATAGAATGCGGAAGCGGAATCGAAAATAAAGATAGAACAATAATAACAAAGATTTTAACGTGGAACCCTACTCCAGAAGGAGCGGGATGAAACCACGGGAGAAGTCTCTGAATTGGGCGTTTCTTCTATTGAAGTTCTCAATGAGTACAAGGGGTGTGGGGCTCCTTATATAGCCCCACGGACAGACCCAATTGTGACCGCTCCCCCATGTGGTACTAAATACATGGATGGGCTCTTTTCTTTTCCAACAATCATCTTATTTATATATTCAAACTTTTGAATATATATTATTAATTCTTCAATCATACATATATTCATGTGGGGATATACATATGTACAAATAATTAAATAGAAATGAATATGAGTTTAAGATTCGAAAAAGGCATTTTATTGATAACATGATGGTCGGACATGAAATAGCTAAATTGACCTCTAACAACCGATATTTCGGATACCATTAACGTAAAGAGTGATGTTCGTCGCATTATCTTTTTTTATATTTTGCAAATCTATGCAACCAAGCAGTCCCTTTTTCGGAGAAGGATATGATATGATATAGATAGCGATGAAATTGATCACCTTGAAGAGACAATAGGTTTTGTTTTTCGTTCTTGAGCCTCTAATCAACTAGATAGCTATGCATGGTGACTACAGTCTACACTTATTGCCCAAACAACTTGCACGTAATTATCTATCTAGATATAAATACTTTTAATTTTCTATATAACTTCAGATACTTCATATGGAAAAAATCTTTTAAAAGCTAATCACTGCTGCATATGTTGATATGCATTTATACATCTATACTACTGTAGGTGGATTTTACTTATTATTGAATCGATTAGAACAGTTGTGATAAGTGATGGACCTAGGGATGGACTAGTAGAGGCAGTGGTATACCTCATTTTCTCAAATTTCCTATGATTTTTATATATAATTTTCATGTACAGGTTGGGATATTCATATCGAATAAGTCGTATCACCCGTTGATGTGGCTTTTGCGAGTGACCTTGTGGCTGCTCTCTACCTGGTATGGCACATTGGCGATATGCGGATTGAAGAGCACGTCATGGAGGTTCCCCTTCCTGAGGAAGTTCTCGGACTTGGGGATGGAGAGGAGAGAAGAGATCATGCTCTCTCTTTCCCAAAGTTCTTTCTCCCTTCACAAAATCTTCTTCAAGTCCTTGAAGTCTTTTGTGCTCTTCTTTTACTAAACCAAAGTAAGTTAAGCTCATCTTAAGTAGACATAAAAGGTCACTTTTCGATTATTACTTTGTTTACTCTTTGTATCATATAAGTTTTGAATTTGTCTGGAAGTTAAGTAGATTAGGTTTTAAAGAAATTCTAATAACATCCAATAAATAAAACTATTTATCAATATTTAATATTAATGAACTTTAGTGTTACTAATTTGAAGACGGAAGGAACCAGACTAAAATAGTTACAAGATTCCAGTGGTAATTAGGGATGTTCATAAAATAGGTAATTCTCACATTTATACATCATCCAATCCAACTTGGAATCGATATGCTAGGATTGGAAGTCCATTAAAATTTATATTCCTAAATCTAATAAGAATATAGTTTTATTCCATGTAATTCTTATAGAAATATGACTTTGAATCTCCAAATCAGATATGCGTAGAGAGGTAGTGTCATTGCCAGGATTATGATTGAGAAAATTAGAATCATAATCTTGTAAAGTTGGATTACATGTAATCCGTAAATGATAATTGATTACATTTGATTACATATCATTAGGATCTTGATTGATTAAGTTTAATCAGGATCTTGATTGATTGATATTGATTGGTACAAACAATTTAAGATTGTATTTAAGACCATAAAAATGAATATTGGTGGAGTTATTCCATACCACAACCATATGAGAAGGCAACAATATGAAATATGGAGAGAGCGATTGAGTGGAGAAAGTTATACTTAGTATTCTTCTTCTTATTAAAATTTTTCTCTGATGGTCGTGAGATGTGATCAACTATTATTATGTTCTATCTTCTACTTCATGTGCTTCAATATAATAGTTGATCTTGCATCTATTTATCCTCAACAATTGCTATTAGAGCAATGTTTAACGTCGAGAGAGACATGCAACTGGTGTGCATTCCTTCAGAAGCCATGAAAGACTCTGCTAAGGGTGGTTGGTAGTGGATTTGTGTAAGAAAGCATAGTATCACTCTCCTTTGAACCTTCAAAGGAGGAATTATTTTACCTTATAGTAGTAGTGGGTGAATAATATACTCGTATGAAAATAGCTTGTGAAAGATCTCTAGACGATAGAAAAGAAGCAGTAGAAGATGAAAGAGGAAGAGTGGAAGGAGATGAGGGATATGGTGAATAGTAGAATACATCTACCTCGATGGACGACACTCTTTATGAGGTCATCAACATGGATGATCCACACAGAGGTCTATAAGAAGCTCTTCTAACAAGTATAAATCTATGATAAACGTGATGTTACTAAAGATGAAGTAAAATAGTTTAAAGGTAATCGATTACACAATGCTAGAGGTGCATTTGGATGTATTCAACAAAAATCTCAAGGACCTGCTCACACTTTTAAAGAACGAAAGAAGGGTCTTTCTTTGATGAGGATGTACACACACTTTGATGAATTCAACAAGACCATGTTAAATTCCTTCTATCTTCACATGATAATATTATGACAATGTTGCTTAACGCCTAACCATTACATGCGATACAATTGCTTCATTAAATTGTGAGTGAGTCTCGAAGGTGGTCGATAGTGTTAGTGACCAAGATTAGATGCACTAGATCAAGGGGGATGATAATTAAAGGTCGATCCAAGTCATGAGGCCCAACCATATGCTTCTATTATGACAAGGAGATGACAACATAATTGATTGTCCGAGATGTGAAAAGGAGAAAAGGTCTGACTTTGACTAAGAGACGGTAATATGTGAGGGATACTTGCTATCATGTTCAAGGAGAGATAAAGGTAAGATTCATAATGAATTCTGGACTTGATGTGTTCATATTATGCATGCTCATCCAAGGAGTAGTTCATCACATAAAAATCATGTAATGATGGCATGATCAAAATGGCAGGTAGAGAAGTTCACCATCAATGGAGTTGGATCGGTGTAATTTTCATGTTTGATGGGGTATTATAAACTCTAAGAGGTGTCATATTTGTCCTTATGCTAAAAAAAAATCGGATTTCTAACAGAAAGATTGAGTCATATGGACATTGAGTCACCATTAGAGGGGAAGCTCTCAGAGTGCGTAAAGGAGCATGCATAGTGATGCAAGGAATGAGGATGCCAATCATTGTGTATAGACTCTAGGGAAGGGTTGTGGCATGTGATGGAGCTATGATTTTTCCTATAATGAGCAGTAAATAAAAAGAAAAAAAAGCTATGGGAAACTCTATTACAGAAGCATGCAACAAGGCAAAGCGGGCTCCTTTCACTTTGTCAGAGTATGATGGATCACTCTTTAGTCTTGATAGATGTGTAATGTCATGCTAGAAAGAACAAAACTAAGTTATGCAAGCATGCCTTAATTAGAGGAGGCATGACGAGGGTACCTAATGATGGGTGTGACACATAGAGGTGGTGACAACTTGCTCTAAGAACTCACAAATGATGATGGTCTAGTGTAAAATTAAGACAAGTGAAAATCATAATGAAATTAATATGGTAAAGTGGATACCATGTAACCTTTCAAGGAGGCTAGATTAGATTTGATCAAATCTCTTTAGCATGCTTATTAATTGACATTAATTGAGATCATAATTTGTTGAGATTGATTGTTATACCCCATCTAAGATTGTATTTTATCCTATAAAAAGAGAGGAAGGGTGGAGTTATTCCATTCCCCAACCACATGAGAAGGTAATAATTTGAAAGAAAGAAAAAAAGGAAGAGAGGGGGGAATGGGGATAATTGCACATGTTCTTCTTCTTTGATGATCATAAGAGGTGATTAACTACTATCATATCGTATGTATTTTTCTTCATCTTCTAATGCATAGTACTTAGTTGTGCATCCATTTATTACTAACAGTTCTTACTCTACACATAATACAACAAAGTGTGGGGGCAAGAGAAGAGATGCGGGGAAAAGAACAAAAAATGAAAAGAGTTGTATTTGTTATGCTTCAAGTATTTTTCTTTTCAATTATCATGAGAGATAACCGACCATCATTATATTGTACATTTTTCTTCAGATGCCTTCATGATGGTTGATTACACATCATTAATTTTAACAACTAGTATTACAGAGATGTTGATGAGATGACACATTCTTTAGAAGTCATGAAGAACTAGTAATGATCGTTGCTTTAAGTCGACCAACGAGTCATCAAGGATTCTCATAACAACAACTAGCAATGGTAGTAGAAGGAAGCATACCATCAATACATATTGTAGAAAGATCAGTTGCATGCAAGAATGGATCTGATATTACAATGAACTTCTGAGATAGAGAGTATCCAAAATCTTATCAAGAAGATCCAAGGTTATATACATTAATTATTACATTCTATAAAAGAGTTGGATGGTACGAAGATGAGGAATTTCGCTTCATATTTTTCACATTTTGCAAATAAATCTAGTTTTCATTGTTTATAATTTCGAGGCTATACTCACTCCTGGCATTCCATGTGTTCTTCCATAACCCATTAGTTAAGCTCTAACGAAAATACAAAGGTCAATAAGATGTATAGCCATTTTTGATGTTTCATGATTTGGAAAAGTCAAATATCATGCCTTCCTTCAGCAAAAGACTTCTGCCCTTTTCCTTGTATGATCTATAAAACAAGACTCTTCCGGTTATTATTCCTAACGTAAAGAAATGATAATGTGAAGTAAAGGCATTGAAAAACTATAAAGATTCATAAAGAATGAGAAAAAAGTATTTGTCAAGGAAGATATATATCTTTGATTTTAAAATTGTGTGCCCGGTAAAAGGAAAGAAGAATGTAAATTTTTCCAGAATTGATCATAATTACTCTTCGAGATGATAATGGGAGGAGGTTCTCCTGTGGTGACAAAAGGAGCCTCCTTTATTTTATATTCTAGTTGTCGATCTTATAATATGCACTATTATATAACTACATTAAATCAAAATCGAAGCTTTCTTTTGCCCACATTTGGCTACTTGTTTCAAGGCTTGAAGATTTCAAGAAAATTGGTGGAGATGGTTGTCCTACTGAGGTGACTGGAACAACCATGGTAGAGAAAGGCCACACTATATGAATATGCATATTAGATTGCGGAGTGCACAATGGGTGCATCAGCTAACTATAAATCCAATTAAAAGAATGACTTCACCTTATGACAATAACTCATGAAGAATATAGAAATATGAGAGTCTTTTAAGGGTTCTTCAGGTAGAAAAGAAGAAGCTGGAGATCTTAAGGAGGAATAATGTAAGAAGATGAGAGATCTTATAAATAATATCATATAAATATTTCTAACATACATCATACTTTATAAAATTATTGGCTTAGATGATCTGGTAGAGATCCAGAAGAAGTTTGAGGGAAGATACATGTCTATATCGCTAAAAATCATGTCATTTCTGAAAAGGAAGTTATATGGCCTAAGGATAATTAATGACTAGAGTTGGAGATGTACATGGATGAGTTCAACAAGATATTAACAAGTGTGCTTACAGTTGAGGAAAAGATAAAAAAGAAGTCTCTCTCTTCAAGGAGGATTATAAGGCACTAATCTTGTTAAGTTCTCTTGCATCTACTTATGATCATATTGTGATGATGATTCTCCGTTGAAAGGATACCCTTGTATTGAAGAAGAAAATTTTTCATTTATTTAGGAATGAGTCAAGATGAAGTGAGATAGATGAGGCAACAAATTAAGAATGTCACATGCTAGTAATAGAGAGTAGGTGTTCTAGATTTAGTTAGATAAGGATAAGAGGTGGTCCGAGCCAAAGGTCCTTACCACATTATATTGTAATAAGGAGGGTTACTGTATTGGTGATTGTCCATGATATGAGAAGGAAAAGACAAAAAAGGATAAAGAAAGGTAAGATAAGCCTATAATTCAACTCGAACCAAGAGGACTCCACTATAATTTATGAGGAGACATATAAACATGCTCAAGAGAAGAAGATTTAGGATAGTTTCCATTTTCAGACATTATAATTTCTAAAATTTGGTATTTGTATTCATAATTTTTTTACAACATCCACATTAGTTTTTGTCAAAATCAATACTCCAAATCCATATGTGATAAAGTTATTTATCAAGAAAATGATCATTATTTTAATCAGGATAGAGCATGTTCGTTGATGCATCGATATTCCTATTCACGAGTTTCGTACACTCTCATTAAAAGTAAACATATGGTTCAATCATTAACTATGTGTAATATCCCATGCTTAGGTCTACGATTTATTATGGAGAATACCGACTCTGACAACTTGTTGGGTTCGGATCCAAACAAACCTATTGAAAATCATCCAAAATGCTTAAACCCTAACATGCATTGATAAAATGGATGGAGCTTAAAGTGAAATTAAAATGATTTGATGACTAAGCATCAATAGAATGAGATGGAAATAAGCCATAGATATGAAAATAGATGATAAAAATGATGGTAGAGTGAAGATAAGGGTGTATATGCTTAAAAAAGTGATCTTAGACGATGAGAATTATAATAAAATGAAAATAGATGATGAATATGATGTTACTGTGACTACATAAGAGTTAGTGATTAATAGCATGGACTTAAACTTGTGCTTTATAAATGGATAGTGGGGATAAATGTGAAAAAACGTGAACACTAATATGAACATTCAACAGTATGAAATTAAACACATACTGCCAAAATAAAAAAAACACAACAAATGTAATAACCGCAACATGAGCAAGCAATGATAATTTAATTGAAATCACTTCAACAAAAGATGATGTTTAAAATAGGATTTTACACCCATAACCCTGAGTAACTTCACAATTACAATCATGATCCTACATAATCGTGAATTACACCTAAGACCCTGAATAAATGCTCCGTTCTACACCCATAACCTTCCGTTATTTGAGTTCATTAACTCAACCAGATGATTGAGTAAATCTAACTCGTCCACAATCTAACGGTTGGGATAAAGAAAAAGGGTGTGCTGGGCAGCGGGGGCGGAGGCCTACAGGTGTGGTGGGAAGCAGGGCGCGGAGGCCTGTAAGGCAGCGAGGGTGGAGGCCTGCAGGGGCAGTGGGCAGCAGGGCACGGAGACCTACGGTGCAGCAGGGCGTGGAGGGGGGTTTGGGCGGGGCTCCTCTGTGCAGCGAGACCAGAGGGGGGTTTAGCCAGGGCTCCTCGGGCGGGGGGCTCAAGGAGCTGTGCGGGGCTCTTCGAGCAAGTGGGTGGGTGGGGGCTCCTCGGAGGCAGGGGAGGGGGGGGGGGATAGGTCGAGACCGGGCCTCGACGGGGGAGGGTGGATGGGCGGGGGTTTTCGTGTCGGGGGTCTCTATCTAGGAGGGATGTCGGGGCTGCTCCGGGAGGAGGTGGCCTCCACAAGGGGGGGGGGGGAGGGGGTGCCCCAGATGGAGGTAGGGGCGGTGGGCTCTGCATGGGCTGGAGATTGGGGGGGGTCGAGGGGGAGGTCGGGAGTTCTCGGCCTGGGCGGGATGTCGGGGCTTCCCGTGGGGGAGGGGGGGGGGAGGTCTGGACTGGAGGAGGTAGGCAGCTTTGTGTTCAACGGGGGACAGCTTCGACGGGCTTGGTTGGAGGAGGAGGAGGTCCCGGAGGTGGTGGTGGACGGGGAGGAGGAGGGAGGTGGGGGACGATGGGGAGGGGGAGGTAGGAGGAGGGAGTGTACTTTGTAATACTAGAACTTAAAGTGTGGAGAATGTGAATTGTTTGACGGATAATGTCAGAGTTATGGAATATTGGATGGAAGCTAACTCGGGGATGGGTGTAAGAGTTAGAACTATTGAAGGTTCTGGATGTAACTCACGATTATACGGGATTATGATTGTAATTGCAAAATTACTCAAGGGTTATGAGTGTAAAAAACCCTTAAAACAATGCACTACCCGCTAAAGTAGCCATAATTTTGCACATTCTATGTTCATTCTCCATTCATCATATGATTGGCATATAATATAATATAATAAATCATGAGTAAAAGACTACTATAGTCAGATGAATTTTTTTGTCTCCTACAGATGTACACAAATATAAATGGATCATATCTTATTTTAAGTATTAACAAGTGAGTAATAACATGACCTTATGCACGTGCTTAATAGATGGTCAATGAGGTTCGATGGCAGATAACATGATCCCACAAGATGAACACATGAAAGCATGAACTCATCCATACATTAATAAAATAAAAAAATAACACTAGCATTAAAAGTAGGGTTAGATGTAATTTTTGAAGTCATTATAGCAAATAAATCTCATGTCATTGCAGACAAAAACTGAAATGTAATAAAAATTGCTTTCTGTCACATCAAAATATCAAAAGATTTGTTCTTGTGATGCTTACACCTTTCTCTTAAATACTTGTTCGGTTCACTTTTATGATCAATCTCTTATTGAGTTGTATATTGGTGGTTGTAAAAGATGATCATAAAGCCTTGATGTCTTTGATATCATCAATTTAGTTCATGACTCACTTTGGGACATGCTCGAGGCATATCTTTCATAAATAATTAAATAAATGACAAAATAAACGGCATCCTTAATGTCTTAGCTGTGATATGATTGGTCGATCAACCAATTAATGAAATTAACATGTGTCGAGGGATGAACAGCAATGCCGAATTAACACCCTTATATAAATATTTTAAATATTTGTCTAATATTTATCTCAAGCCTTTCCTCCATCTTAGGAGCCTTAAGCTGCATTGACAGTTTTACATATTCTGGATAATTCCAAGATAAAAACTATAAAAAATCAGAATTCTTTATATAGTCATAATTATTTCTAACAGAAAATTTATAAGATAACAAATTATACTCATCGTTAAAGGTTTTTTGAAAAGCCTAAAGCAAATAAAGATAAAAAAAAGTTCATATAATCACCCAAGTAATATCCCAATTACCTTAAAGGAAAATATTTCTAATAGATTCGATATAAATGGGTTCCAAAATCAAACCGAGCAAATTATTCATAATTCTGGTCGTTTTCAATGTGATTTTAAAATCGTCAGAAGATCGTATATTCATAACTAAGATTTCTAAATTCCTGTTTACGAATTCTGAACTACCAGTTTCATCGATACGTAGGTAAACCAGAAGAACCAGAATCCAACATGGAAAGCCATCGGCTATTGCGGATCCGACCCGAAAATCTCAGATCAAACCACCACATCCGAACGATCCGATGGGACCGATTATACCTTTTACTGGATCCGACAATAACCTTAAATCCCGATTCGGACCTTTATACGGATCCCTCCTTCACCTCCACCACCCGAAGGAGGTCATCACCGCCACCCTCGCCGGCGCCGGCATCTCCCTCTCCACCCAACCCTCCTCCCTCCTCGTCATCCGCTGCGACGCCGTGGTTGTCGGATCCGGATCTGGCGGCGGGGTTGTGGCGGGGGTCCTTGCCACCGCGGGCTTCAAGGTGGTTGTCATCGAGAAGGGCCCCTACCTCGCCCGCGAGAGCCTCTCGCTTCTTGAAGGTCATTCTGTAGACGTTCATGTACGAAAGCAACGGCTTCCTCTCCACGTACGATATCGGCATCAACATCCTCGCAGGATCCACCGTCGGCGGAGGGTCCCATATCAACTGGGCCGCGTCACTCCACACGCCGGAGCACGTGCTCAGGAAGTGGGCCGTCGACCACGAGCTCGAGCTCTTTGGCAGCGAGATGTACCGTGAGGCCATGGACGTGGTCTGCGGGAGAATGGGAGTGCAAGAGGAGGTGATTTACGAAGGGCTCAACAATGCTGTACTGAGACAAGGGTGCGAGGAGCTCGGGTACCATGTTGCCAACATACCGATGAATGCGGGGAAGGAGCACGACTGCGGGTGGTGCTGCTTCGGCTGCAGGCAAGTTTGCTATAGATATAAATGAAATAACACTGTAAAGTAATAAGGGTTTTTCTTTGAAAATCATATATTTTCAATTAAGAAATTAAATGCTGCAACTAATTCTCTGTTTGGTGACCGTTCAATGTAATTTTTTAATATTAATTTTTCCGATTCCAACCTTTGCCGCAGAAAAGGAGAGAAGAAGGGTACGTCGGAGACGTGGCTGGCCGATGCCGTGAATTCCGGCAATGCGGTGATCTTACCAGAATGTGAGGCTGTAAAGGTTGTTCACTCGAAAAGGAGGAATTGTGGTAGAAGTGTAGCGAGAGGACTAGTGGTGGAAAGTAGAGATATGAGAAGGCACATCGTGGAGAGTCGCGTCACAGTGGTTGCATGCGGGGCTCTGAATACGCCGGGGCTGCTGAGAAGGAGTGGGCTGAGGAATAGAAGTATCGGGAGGAACCTGCATTTGCACCCGGTGGTGATGGGTTGGGGAACGTTCGGGGAGGAGGAGAAAGAAGAGGACCTACGAAGGGGCGATCATGACGGCGATGAGCGGTGGTGGTAAGGCGGACGAGGTGTTGATCCAGACGCCGTCATTGCACCCGGGGATGTTTTCTGTGCTGATGCCGTGGGTGAATGGGGAGGACTTCAAGGAGAGGATGTGCAAGTTCTCGAGGACTGCTCATGTGTTCGCTCTGGCGAGGGATGTGGGTGGCGGGAGGGTGGAGCTTCCCAAGACGTTGGAGTACGATCTGGACGCGAGGGACGAGGAGAAGCTGCAGAGAGGGCTCGAGAAGGTGACACGGTTGTTTTTGTTGATATTCATCCATTGCTGATTTAATAAAGAAACCGAGCTATGATGTACGCAGGTGTTGAGGATTCTTGCGGCGGCAGGGGCGGAGGAGATAGGGACGCACCACTGCGAGGGGAGGAAGCTACGGGTGCAGGAGGCGAGCTCGCGCGAGTTTGAGAGGTTCGTGAGGGAGGAGAGCCGGAGGCCCCTGAGGGACCTCTCCACGCCCCTCTGCTCGGCGCACCAGATGGGTTCGTGCAGGATGGGGGTGGACCCCCGTGGTTCCGCGGTCGGTCCCGCGGGGGAGACTTGGGAGGTGGAGGGCCTCTACGTGGCGGACTCGAGCGTCTTCCCACCGCGCTCGGGGTGAACCCATGGTCACCGTCCAGTCCATTGCGTACTGCACCGCACAATCTGTGCTGCAGGTCCTCCGCAGGAGCCGCCCGAGGAAGGCGATGGCTTAGCGTTGGGGGTCATATATGGTTCATGTCGGGCAACGCATGCATGTGCAAGGTGAAAGTCCGCAATGAGAAGACAGAGAATGAATAACAAATCAACAACCACAATATGCTAACTACATATTAGACATTTTGATTTGTAACAGAATATCCAAAAGACCTGCTTATTCATTTATTAATTATATCTTATCTTGGAAACCATTATTTTATCATTAAATGTTTATATGTATCATACCTTCTCGTAATTCCTGTAGATTCCTATCTTTTTTCATGGTCAAACATCCCGAGCGCGGATCCTCTGCTGGCCAGCAGGGATCTGCGGTAAAGAGGACGGTGTATGGGTCGCTCGATCGAGATCGAGCGGTTCGCACGAAAAGGGCCCACAAAACCCATGTTCAGATTCAAGTGAAGCTGGTCAACTCATCGATCAGTGCAGTTAGGCTGATCAATAAGCCTAGTTGGGTTGATTGATCAACCTGGTTCCCCGGAGCCAAACTCATGGATCAGTTTGTTTAACTGATCGATTAGTTCTCATTCATTGATCGAGCAGTCTTATTTATATGATAAATTAGTTTGTAACTTTTCGGTACATGTACATTCATTCTTTTTGTGGCCTTATCGCAATTGTATGTTGTACATAACATCGGATAGGCAGAAGTCCCAAAACGAGGAAAATGCAAATAATTTATCGTCAAATCTCTAACGTGCAAAAGAAGACACCTAATTAGCTCTAAGGATTTGCATACACATAGGTTTAAGAAACAGTACGTGTGAATCCAACAACAAAAGAATGGGTAAATTTGTTACCTCTAAGGACGTTCCTTCATGATATCATCACACAATGACTATGTATGCATGATGATGACCTCAAGAAGCTTTTTCGTGATGACCCCTCAAATCATTTATTGGACAACAGTTTCATCACGATGGTAGGCGCCCCAACGATGATTTCAACGAAATCCAGTGGAGTTCTAGAGAGATCGAGGAAATGGGTAGATTCTTTGGGTAGCACATATGAATGAGGGTATACCTCACACATCAGAAAAATAAGGAATAAATGAAGCAAATTCAACAAATATGGTGTTCATCACATGAGCACCGTTGCAATCATATAACAAGAAAGAAGATTGCAAATGCGAAATCACATAATAATGGAAGCAATTTCTACACTGTTTCGCAAGATCACAAGAGAAAAGTAGAATACCTTTTGAAGCGTGAGTGCCTATAATAAGATACATCACTACTACAAAATGTCAATTGATGACGGTATACCCTCGATGGTTGCCGATAAACCGACAACAATGTTAAGTATTATTGATGGTTCACATACAACCACTGACAAAAGTGTTAGACAACCTCAACAGTTTCTACAACCGTTGTCTAAAGATAAAAATTGAGTGGATGCATACTTTAGGTACGATGGTGTGGAGGACAGTCAGTAAAGAACTATTAGAAGTGGTTATTTACCTAGCTCGGTTGTTTGATCTACCTAGATAAAAGGCATTTATATCTGATGAATACCCATTCATTTCACCTTTATTTCCCTTATTTTATATTTAAATCCCTAGTTAAATACATGTAAATACATCTAACTTGTACAAATTAATACACTAACTATTGTTGTAAATAGTATATAAATACTTGTTTTAAAGCCAAAATAAACGAATAAAGAAAAGAAAAGAAAAAATAAAGAAAGTATTGTAAATACTGACTGACCTTAAACCCCAAGACCATGTCAATATTGACTTGGCCGATAAGGAATAAAGTAAGGGGAGATAAGGGTCTATACTGTATATAAAAATCATAATTTTCATTCTTAAAATTAGATATTTTTATACCATTTTATTATGCATTTTATATACCTCAAAATAATAAAATATTCTAAATGAAAATTGTACATAAAATGCATACAATACACAAAATATTGCACATAAAATAATGCGTTGTGCAACTGGGACACACATATGAAAAAGCCGTAAAACGAACTTCATAGAGCAATATCTTCTCCATATGAACTCAAAATTCACCAAACTCACCATCATTGTATTTAAAATAAATTATCTATTTAGTGAAGATTGTTTCATTAAATATGGAATTAAGATATAAAAGCAGGCTTTTTGGGGTCCTATTGTACTATGCACATGTATATTTTATTCATATATTCTATTATTTATATTTTTATTCTTCTTATATTTTAAGTAATTGTATATATTATTTGAAATACACAAAAAATATAAATACAAAATAAAACCCTTAGAAATGCATTAAAATAAATAATAGAATAAAGTATATATGTATACTATACCAATAGAGTATATACATATAATTATTACATAAATACAATTATAAAATAAAATAAAAATATGTTAATTATATTATAAAAATATAAAATATGTACATATTATAATAAAATAAAAAAATAAAAAATACCTAAAATATATCTATGTAAATACTTGTAAAAATTAACATCTAATAAATAATATTGTAAAAATAAATAAGAATATCTATAAAATATATTATAAAATCAGAAACATTTTTTATATTTTAATCTTTATTTAAATAAATAATTTTATATTTTATTTTCTATGTTCTTCTTATTTTCTTTCTGTTTTGCCTTGTAGCAGGCTGATGTGGCCCAATCAGGGTGCCCCATTCATCGACTTCCTTATCAACTATCCGGTTTTCACCACCTCTCCTGTCAGAACCCTGAACCTTCTGACTTTCACCCATTTTTGACGATGATCAATTGTTCGACGATTCATGGTTTCTTCATTAGAAATCCTCAACGTGTTATCCTCGACGTACTCTGATTTTCGATGTACCTACAATCTATCGCCTGTAAATCCATGATCTTTCGAGACCTTCACCTTGTATATAAATAAGAACCCAAATCCAATTTTTGAATTTTGGTCCCCTTTTAATCCTCAAAATCCTTGGATTCACTTGCCAAAGTTGGCCCTTCATGACAGGAAGCATGCATTTCTCGATCCATAATGTGATGAAGAGGAGGGAAGGTGCTCCATCATCATCGGAGCTCCTGTTCTTGGTAGTTCCTATGCTCCTTAGTTTCCCCTGGTTTGATCTGTTCATTCACATGCTTTCTAGGTTAGATTTAGTTCTTGTTTTTCATTGTTGAGATTTACTTCCATTTTAACGTAGTTTCCGATAGATTATAGTTCACAAGTGATTTAAAGCTTCGGCCATCATTCCACTTATTCCAACCATGTTTCGACCACACCTTCACCACCATCATCTTTTCCTTCCAATTCTCTACCTCTTGAGTCATCCTCCACCTCGATCCACCTCCAGATTGAGTCGATCAAGGATCCACCTCTGTCGCTCACCAGAATCCATCCATCCCATCTCATTTCCACTATTTTCATCCAATAAAGGGCCCTATACCTTCATCCTTATCCCTCTGATCTTCTTATGTAGGAAGGCACATCAAAGAATCCATATCGGGATTGATTTAGTCCAATAAAAAAAGACGTCAAGGTGCATCACTTCATCTTCGAGCTCCAGGCCCTCATCGATGGGGTTGGATCTTCTTAGCACTGCCATCAGTTGTGGAAGCCTCTCAAGATCGCATTTCACACCTAAGTAGCTCGAGAATACACCAGAGCTGAGCAGGAGATCGGATTAAAGTGAAGACCAACGGATGATCTTCCCTGTTCTTGGTGGAAAGCAGCCGTCGTTGGACTCAAGTAAGGGATCCAGTTTAGATCTCAGTCATGCCAGCACTATCAGATCAGGCCTCAGGTTTAATCTAGGCCCATTATCTGCAAAGGGGTACTGAGAGCTCAGGGCACGCCACGTGGATAAGTAAGAAGATCAACGTCATCGAATGCATGTGCCTTTTGGTAATTCTAAAAGGCAAAAGAAGACACCTAAATATCTCTAAGTATTTGCATACACATAGGTTTAAGAAACTGTATGTGTGAATCCAACAATAAAAGAATGGGTAAATTTGTTACCTCCAAGGATGTTCCTTTGGGATATCATCCAACAAGACTATGTGTGCATGATGATGACTGAAAAACCCGAGGTCACCCTACTTAATTCAAACAAATTAACGATTAAATTTTAATGATATTCGTTGTAGTCGGGTAAAAACGGACTTATCAAAATCACTTTGATTAATAGTCAATTAAATGCAAGCGACAATTTTTTTACTTGGGCAAGTCCAAGGTCAAACTCAGGGAGGCAACTTTTTCCTTAGATCAATTGAAAGAGAATTCAGATGTTCGGTTTTTTGGAGAATAATTTTTTTGGTATTTTTTATGCAGTTTAATAAATGCAATGCAATTCAAGCCCAAATTTGAGAGTTAAAATTTTAAGTATAGTCAAATTAAGTCCAAAAATTATGGAACTTGGCCAGAATATGAAATGGAATGAAATTAGGCTATTATAATTTTTTTGGATTTTTTCGACTCTAAATGAATTTACTACGATTTAAAAATGAATGTAGGGTGGTTTTCAGAAAAATTAATTTTAATAAATACCAAATTAAATCATTTTCAGATACAAAAATTAACCTAGATACTTCTATGTAAGATGAATCCAGGAAAATTATTAGACCTCAAAAATGATGAATTTTGGACCTATTAAAAATCAATTAGGTAGAACACTATGCGTGCAAATGATGTGATTTATGGGACAATGTAGAACTACTTACACTAGACCTATTGTGATTTTTTGGTCATTTTGGAGCAACAATAAATCTAATAAGCAATTAAAGGTACACAGTGGGCAAAATATGCAATTTTCTACAAAAAGAATTATATTAAATTCCTCGAAGCTCACAAAAATATAACAAGCCTTCACAATGATAGACCACAAGTTTCTCTACAATATTTTTGGAATTAAGAAATGATGCTAAATGAGTGGTTAAATAAACGTGCAAACACAGGGGTGTAAATGCAAATAGAACAAAATTGATTAAAACAGAAACATGCTTACAGAGACTAAAAATGCAATTACCTATAATGGTGAGGGTATGGGTGCAATTTCTCCACGAGACCACGTACACCTCACGTGATGTTGCCGGCGGGGACTGAAATGCAATTCCAAAACTAGCAGGGGCTCGGATGCAATTTTCCCAGATGTCACGTATCTCTCACATAAGGTGGCGAGGGGTCGGACGGTGGCTCGGGGGCATTGGAGGTTCGGGGTACTCGGAGTAGGCTCGGATGTGGCTCGGGTGACCTGAGCCTAACAGGTGGATTGCTGGGCTGCTTTGGCTAGAGGCTCGGGTGCTCCGAGCCTAAGGGGCAGGGAAGAGGCTCGAGCGGCTACGTGGACTCCTGTGGTCCGTAAGATCCTCAAAGATCCGACGGTGGCTGTAACCCCTAGAAGAGTGAGACGTGGTGTTCCGTGGGCCATCCGATCAAGATGATCGAATGGTAACTAAACGTCTGCTTGGGAATACGTGGATGGATGATGGTCGTTGGATGATCACCGTGGGGGAGAATCCAACAAAGGCTGTAGCTTGAGTTCTTTCTCCACCGCTGCGGCGGTGGCGGCGACTTCAGATCTCCGATGAGGACGCTGCAGCTCCGCCTCCCTAGCTCTGACCCAATGGACCTCCCCAGACCCTCCTGAATGAACGTTGATGAAGCTGGAGGTCTAGGGAAGATGCTGGACATCCTGATAGTCTCGGTGGTATCCTGGATGCCGGAGACGCAACACCTCGAAGGAGCTCCGACGACTAGTCCGGCCAGTGACGAAGGAGGTACCTGTAATGTTAATGACCCGCCAAATCGTGGTGCGTGTGGTCTCGTGAATTAGGCAAACGATTTGAGTCCTTGCAGAGCAGAGTAGGTGAATGCTCGTCGTGCTCCTCCGTTGTGATCGGCGGAGCATTGGTCAGGGGTGTTTGATGGGTCATGGAGATGGACGGAGAGATATACAGAGATGTAGCTTCGATGCGAAGCTCGATTGATGGTCGGTTGATGGTGAGATTGGGTGAAGAAGTCAGAGAAATTCGAAGGGGAAGAAGGGGAGGATCAGAGAAGAAGATGAAGAAGTCTACCTGGGAGTTGGGGCTTTGATTGGAGCCGCCAGTCGTCACTCTAGAGCCGACAGGTGCCCGAGCTCGAGTAGCTTGAAGCTGAAGCTGTTACACGACGAAGCTTCAACGTTCGCCGTGGATCTCACCGGAGAAGATCCTCTTTCGTCGCTCGTTTTTAGGCCGATTCTCTGTCACATATTGGAGGAGTCGAGCTCGAAGTACTCTCGTGCAAGGGCGGATGTGGGAAAAGGTGGTTGGAGGTGGCGTATTTATAGAGTTGGAAGGTGGTAGTCCGGTGATGGAGGTCGTGACTTGCTGATGAGCCGCCCGAACAACTAAGGTAAAGGTAAAACTAAGGTCGTTGCGACCTCAGTCGCCCGGGACTCTGAGCTCAATCAAGAAAAAATCAGACCACCAAATAAAGGCAAAAATCGATGAAAACTCAAGATAACAGTCTCGCTAAAGGATTAACCTGGCATAACACCCAGGGTCGAACTCGGAGAGCACGTGATGGCCTCACGGCCTACGAAGTAGTCAAAAATGAAAACAAATAAAAGAAAATTTTTTAGGTGGGTTTTTAATATTTTTATATTTTTTGGATTTTTATATAATAAATAAAATAAGGAAAAAAGTGAAACAAGCAACTTCACACAATTATTTAACTACTCAAAATTAATCCAAAAATTCAAACAAAAATATTTTTATGTTTTTTTTATATTTTTTATGTTTTGGGTGATTTTTTGGTATTTTTCTGATTTTTATAGAATTTTTTAAAAATGAAATAAGAAAGGAAACTGGTGCTGCTGTCCAACCGGGTTTCAAAGGCCAACATAAAATATATAATGGCCTTCAAATAGCTTGGAGGTATTTTTCCTATAAAGTATAAACAAAAATGAAAATTCAGAAGCTGAGTTTATTAATTTTTGATTTTTCTATTATTTACTAGAATTTTATGATTTTTTAGGGGATTTTCAATTTTTATAATTTTTATAAGTCCAAAAATGACCAAACTTGGTCAGAAAATCAAGCACACCAAAACAAGCAAATTCTGATTTTTTTGTAATTTTTAAAGATATTTTAATATTTTTTTTTGTGAATTTTAAAACTGGACAGCAAGAAAAAGAGATGTTTTTGAATTTTTAAAAATAACAAAATGGCTCGAAACAATTCCCAAAATTCAGTGAAAATTCTACTTAGTGTCAGGAGCCACGTGTCAAATTTTCACTTGATTTGGAGTAGATTTGATATTTTATTCAAAACAGTCAAGAGCCCACAGTCATAGGAACCAGATCGTAATAAAAATACCTTTTAGGGGCCTAAAAATAACAAGCAAAGAAACCCAGGGGGTCCAGGTGCAAAATTTCCAAAATCTCACGCGCCACGCGCGTGATCTGGGCACTCAGGGACCTTTTTGTAAATAACTTAAGTCCCTGGACTAATTAGTAACACGTACTAAAAGTCTAGGGCGAAAGTATAAAATTCCCACGATATTCAGTACATGCTCAAATAAAAAATTCACAGGGGTATATGTGAAAATATCTAAAAAGATTTTTCCATTCATTAACAAGCAGAAAGCATAGGCCCTTACATGCAATTTACCACACCATACACGTGACGAAGCACGTGTTCTCAACACACAAGGGTATAAAAGCAAATAAGATAAACTACCAGGTCCACTATGCAAATTTTCCAAACTAAAATAAACTACGGAAATATTTACAGGGGCTACTTAATAAAAATATAAAGGCTAAGGGCCTAAGGGTAAATTACCCTTTATTCGCAGATGGGCTGGATGCGCGCCACGTAGTGATCGAACGGCTCTAGACGATGGCGCTAACCCTTCACTGATCCGATGCTTCAGGACTCTCCACGTGGCGATCAGATGGTAGACGATGGTGGAGAACCCTTGTGCTCGATCGGACGGTCCGTGGAAGATTTGGAGCGTGGAGGCGAAACGGACAGTGCTGGAGGATCCACGAAGAACAGGTGGCCGGCGAACTTTGCCGGCCCAGTACGTGCATGATGGTCCTCCTCGGGGGCTAGTGATGATTGGAGAAGAAGCGCCAGAGCCTCCCGCGTCTGAAGAGGGCCTCCGATGAGGCTGGAGGCGTCAGAGATGGTCCGGCGACCAAGGCAGAGCTGGAGCTGCTACTCCTGAACGTTCAAGCCCTCAGATGGGCTTGTCTTGACCTGCAAAGTGGCGCAACAGACTCCTGGGTCGAGGGAAAAGTGCCTCGACCCGGTTAGCTGTGATGGGGATGGTCGGTGCGTCGGTATGGACAAGCTCCGACGAAGCGATGACGAGGGAGCTCGAATCCCAGTTCCTGTGCGAACTGGGTTGAACGAAGGGGTGGAGAACGTGCGTGGGAGAAGGGCGAAGGTGAGGGTGTCGTCCGATGATCGAAATGGTGAGAGAGGTGGTTGGAATCGACGGTCGTCGGCGATGGGGCGATTTGGGCGTAACTCGAAATTAGCGAAAAATAGAAGGAACGAAGGCTACCTGATAGTCGATGTCGACTGGGAACGAGCTGACGGAGCTCTGGGTCCTAGCCGCGAGGGCCGTCGATGCCCGAGGCTTGAGCACCACGTCTGGGCGGCGCACGGCGGTGTCAGGTCGCCGGATCAATGGTCCGATCACTCCCTCCTCGCTGCAACACAACCAATCGTGAGATGTCACTCATGCGAGAGCAATGGAGGTCCTGGTGGAATGAGCTGAGCCAACGATGCGTGAAGGAGCGGGCGGAGCTCGGACTATATACAGTTAGGGGTCCGGCTAACTGGGTGTCGGGCGAGAAAATCGGAGCACGGACCCTGATGCTAATGGTCGGACGTGGATCAATGCGCCATAAATGGGAGAAGAAGCAGGTCGGGCACAGATCCGCGGGGTAGTGGTCCAGGGGGGAGTTGACCGGGGGGTCAACATCCCCCGTGGACCAATCAGGATAGGCCACGTCGAAAATATTTGGAAATTAAATTAAAAATAGCAAATGGTCGAATTAATAAAAACTCAAAACATGAAAAATGTTTATTTTATTTTAAACTATTTTTTGTGATATTTATTTATTTTTTTGAAATAAAAATTAGGTATTTACAATATAGTATTATATATAGGTATATACACAATATTGAATATTTAATTTTGATTTTTAATTAATTATTTTTGTGCATTTTTATCCCAATTTTATATTTTATTTATTTATAACATAAAATTTGGAATATTTTGGTATTTTTATTTTATATTTATTATTTATTTACAAGGGTAAAATAAATACTTTTATTTATAGACATACGTGGTATATATAATGAAGGAATTGATTTTATTTTTATTTCTTTTTATTTTATTTTTGTTTTTGTGGTTTTTATTTTTTACATCATGAAATATAGAGTATAAACAATTTTTATGGGATTTTAATTTGTTTATTTATAGGGCTAAATAAATAGGTAAGTGGTCTTATGTACATGGTGAATATATACAAGGAAGGATGTTTTTATTTTCTTTTTGATTTTCTTATTTTTATTTTGATTTTGTATTTACAAATATAAACAAATAAATACAACCCATTTTTATTTTTTTTAGAGGAAAATATTTTTATTCTTTTTACAGGTATATGTACAAAGGTGAGCTTCCTTATCTCTCTCTACTTGGGCTTTTATGCGGTCAGGCCCATGCTGAGCCCTCCCTTGGGATTAGGTCGCTCAATATTTATTCTAAATATCTCCCTCTTTTTCTTTTATTTCTTTATTATTTTATTTTTGCACAAAAACATGCTAATTATTTATTTTTACACAATGCATGTAATTTGCTAATTATTAATATTTACAGATATTTACATGTATTTGCAAAGGTTTTTGTAGCTAAAATATAAGAATAAAGAGTGATGAATGGGTATTCATCACCCCCCTATACTTAACTTTGCTAGTCCCTTAGCAACCGCTTATTTGAAAAAGAAGTGAAAAAGAGAAAGAAAAAGAAAAAGAGGAGAATATACATGGATTAATGATGAATATTAAACTTGCCTTCATAAATTGAAATATGGAGCTCGATCAGATCTTCAAATTATTAATGTGTCGGAACCTTATTTGGACTTAAGTTTAAAACTCAACAGCTTCTAAGTTCCACCAATCTATAATCAAGACTCCTCAACAATCCAGATCAGAACAAGTCTACAAACACAAACCCTGAAGACCATGAGTCTTTCCTTGTACTGTGAATGTGAAGTATAAGCTCTCCACCTCAGAAGTGGCAACTTGACAACCCTCCCCAACAAGGTAACTCTATGACCTCAACCTGGCCACTCTTTCCTCGAGGAGCGGGGTATTCCCTTCTAAGTTCAAGTACAACCGGCTCAAGAAGAGGGGGAAGAAGAGAATGGACCATGGCCAGTGTAGCCATGTATCCTTGGGAGCTCAACTAGTGTAGCTAAGTCTCCTTGCTGCAAGCTACATAAGGTGGGACATGAATCTCAAGCTTTGCTTTATTTGCACTATATACATACTCCGGTGGGATTATCATTTTCTATCAGACCCACCACCTTTTTGGAGTTATTTTCTTTTTGCATTTTTTTAAGTGCATCTATACAACATATACATGTGCATCATATATACACGGAGTTTTTCCTCTTGAGCCAGTAGACTATCCCTCTTTTGAAGCATTATTGTAACCCACAACTCCTGTCGTTAGACCTCATGACAACCAGACCAAGTTGAGACGCACTTCCTTCACTAAAAGAAGAAGAGAGGTTCCGCCTAGAAGTACTACCCTCATATGCTACCCCAAGTCAAGGAAGACTGACTCCTCACCACCTCATCCGTAGAGAGATCGGTGCAAGTGCGGTGTCCAAGTAAAGCCATTGTCTATATGAGTCATATGTGTGTTGTTAAGTGCTCTACTTAGGCTCATTGAGATGACATGTGATCATAGCCTAGTGGACTCAAAGAATTAAGTCACCATGGACCTGAAAAGCCTTAACCCTAAGCCCTATAAGGTTCCTCTTAGAATTAGGTGGATTAAGATCTTAATCAAGCTCCATTTCCCAATTTAATTCCAGGCTAGTTTAAATGTCAACTATAATCCAGGAAAAACTATATACATATATATACAAAGATGCTATTTACACAATATTTACATGAATGCAAAATTTTTGAAAAATGTTTTGGAAATCATGGATGTGTGCATGAATGCAAGTTTTGCAAAAGTATTTACACAAATTTACACAAGATTTTTGCAAACTTTTGATTTTCAAAACATTTTGGAAAAATTTTGTACTATATACATAATTTTGATATGCACATATTTACACAAACTTTACACAAAGAGTTTTTGAAAACATTCTTACAAAAATAATTTGTACAATAGCTATGTATGTGCCATAAAATAATGTTTATTTACAGGGAAAATTTTTAATTTTTTTGTGGATTTTGGGTTTTTAGTCATTTTTATTTATTAACACACTCACACAAAGTACGAGTTATGGCTAAAGTATATATGAAATATATACACCCCCTATACTTAGCTCGAATGATGTCCTCAGAGTCAAGAGCGATGAAGAAGACATAACTTGTGCTTTGTATAGGGAAGTGAAAAGGAAGGCTATATACAAAGACGAATGAATCAATAGAAATCAAGAGGATCTCGGCTTTTCCCCCTATACTTAGGATCAAATAATCCTAAGTATAGCAGGCTGTACACAAAGGGAAAACCGAGTGGAGAATGTACAGGGTCTACCCCCTATACTTAGGGTAAAATATCCCTATGTATAGGCAGCAAAAACAGGGGTAAAGAATCAAAAGAAATACCCAAGAGTCCTATATCCCCGCTATAGTTAGGGTAAAGTACACCTTAAGTATAGCATAATCAAAAGATGATGAAAGGGATGTGGACTAAAGAATGGAATGATATGGACATCTGGATCTATACAGGTCGGGAGAATAGTGATAATCAGACGTGAGATGCAATAGATGTGAGTCAAGAGACCACATCAGACGCAAAATGAATAAGGGCAACATCAACGACCCGTGGCTCATGATCTAGAAATGGCTTGAGCCGCTGGCCATTCACTCGAAAGGTACTCTCAGAAGACAACTCAGATATATCAATACTCCCATTGTCGTGTACCTTTCTCACAAGATAAGGTCCCTTCCATTTGCTCTATAGCTTCCTTGGAAATAGACAAAGCCTAGCATCAAACAGCCATACTCTTTGTCCAGGCTCAAAATGCTTGTGGCTGATATGAGAATCATGCCACTCCTTCACTCTCTCCTTATACTGTAGGTTGTTTGAGAAGGCTGTATCACGAAGATCCTCCAAGGCTGCTAACTCGTCCCTCCTCTGGTCTCCTACACTACCTGGATCCAAAATAATATGTGTGACTGCCCAAAGTGACCTGTGCCTCAGCTCAACAAGTAAATGGCACGACTTTCCATATACGAGGCAAAAGGGAGATGTGCCCAAAGGTGTCTTGAAAGACGTCCTATATGCCCACAAGACCGAGTCCAAAAGCTGTGACCAATCCTTTCGGTCAGGGCGAACGACTTTCTGCAAAATAGTCTTGATCTCCCTGTTCGACACCTCGGCTAGACCATTCGTCTGTGGATGGTATAGAGTGGCAACTCGATGGTCTATGCTGAACTTGCTAGCAAGGGCCTTCACCTGGTCGTTGATGAAATGAGACCCCCCATCAGAAATCAATACTCGAGGTACCCCGAACCGCGTAATGATGTGCTTCCTCAAAAATCTGCAGACTGTCCTAGCATCAGTGGTTCAGGCGGGGATTGCCTCAACCCAACGACTCACATAATCAATGGCTAACAGAATGTACTCAAATCCCTGACTCTTAGGGAATGGACCCATGAAATCGATGCCCCATGTGTCAAAAACCTCACAGAAGTGAATGGGCTGCATCGGCATCATATCACGCTGTCCACAAGTGCCCATCCTCTGACAGTCAGTACACCTCTTCACGAACTCATCAGAGTCCTTTAAGAGGGTAGGCCACCATAGGCCGGATTGGAGCACTTTCTGTGCCGTTCTCCTCCCAGAGTGATGTCCTCCTGCCTCAAGCTTGTGGCAGTAAGTGAGGACGCTATGGTGCTCCTCCTGAGGAATGCATCTACGCCAGACGCTATCCCCTCCTTCGTGGTAAAGGATGGGATCCTTCCAGTGGTAGGACGTGGCCTTCACAAGGAAGGTCTCAAGTCTCTGCCTAGGCCAATCTTGTGGAACTTTCTTAGCAACAAGAAAGTTCACAATATCGGCATACCATGGGAGATAGGCGATAACAAGGATCGCCTCATCTGGGAAGGTCTCACAAATATGATCAATCTGCTCAGAATCCTCAAGATGCTCTAATCAGGAGAGATGATCCGCCACCACATTCTTGACTCCAGGCTTATCCTTAATCTCTATGTCAAACTCCTGGAGTAGAAGGATCCATCTAGTCAGTCTGGCCTTGGCATCCTTCTTTGCCATGAGGTACCTGATGGCGGTATGATCTGTGTACAAGGTCACTCTAGATCCAATAATGTATGATCTGAACTTATCTAGGGAGAACACTACGACTAGCATCTCCTTCTCTGTGAGTGTGTAGTTCCGCTGCGCGGAATCCAATGTGCGGCTAGCGTAGTGGATAGCAAATGGGACTCTATCCCTCCTCTGTCCCAGCACGGCCCCCGCAGCAAAATCGGAGGCATCCGTCATGATCTCGAATGGGAGAGACCAATCAGGCGGCTGAAGAACAGGAGCCTCAACAACACATCTCTTGAGAGTCTCAAACGACAAAAGACACTTGTCATTGACAAGGAACTCTATGTCTTTCGTCAGCAGGTCAGTCAACGGTCGGGCAATCCTACTGAAATCATGAATGAATCGTCGGTAGAAACTGATGTGCCCCAGGAATGACCGTAACTGCCGCAAATTGGACAGCGGTGCGAGTTTTCTAATGACATCTACCTTGGCCGGATCAACCTCCATGCCCCTATTGGAGATGATATGGCCAAGCACCGTCCCTTGAGTCACCATGAAGTGACTCTTCTCCCAAGATAGCACCAAGTGAACCTCTATTCATCGCTGAAGTACTCGGTCTAGGCAGTCAAGACAGAAGTCGAATCCGTCACCGTAGACCGAGAAATCATCCATGAAGACCTCCAAGCACTCCCCTACCATGTCCGAAAAGATCGACAGCATGCATCTCTGAAAGGTTGCAGGGGCATTGCATAGTCCAAATGGCATGCGTCGGAAGGCGTATGTGCCGAAGGGACATGTAAAGGTAGTCTTGTCCTGGTCCTCGGGAGCGATGGCCACCTGGTTGTAGCCCGAGTACCAATCCAGAAAACAATAATGGCTCTTCCCAGCCAGTCTCTCAATGATCTGATCTATAAAGGGCACGGGGAAATAATCCTTCTTGGTGGCCTGGTCGAGTCTCCTGTAATCAACGTAGACCCGCCAAGAAGTGGGTACCCGTGTAGCAATCTCCTCTCCAGACTTGTCGACCACTGTAGTGATGCCCGTCTTCTTGGGCACCACATGCAAAGGACTGACCCACTTGGAGTCGGAGATGGGGTAGATAAAATCGGCGCTCCACCTTTTCGAAATCTCCTTCATGACAACCTCTCTCAGATTCGGGTTCAGCCGCTGCTGGAACTCACGCGACGGCTTCGCCTCATCCTCGAGATAGATATGGTGGGAGCACATGGCCGGACTTATCCCCTGGAGATCTGCTACGCTCCATCCTATCACCTTCCGGTTCTTTTCAAGAACCCCCATCAAACGGGATTCCTGCTCTCCAGTCAAATCGGCAGAGATAATGACTGGGTACATCTCATGCTCACCCGCAAGGAACCTATACTTCAGCGACGCAGGAAGTGGCTTCAGCTCTGGACAACTAGGTGCTGGTGGATCTGGCCTCTGAAAACTCTGCGTGAAGGCTGCCAAATCCGCATGGGAGAACTGAAACTCTCTGTCACACTCTAAACCTGGAGAAGGCTGCCCTGATGGACTATCTCTGCTCTTCTTGGCATCTACCTCCTCCCTAGTTGCAGGCTCAGTGGAAGTTAGATCTGGTATGTAATCATCAAAATCTGCCCAGTCAAAACCTGACTCCGAGGGATTTGTATCATCCAAGGTGGCCTCAGTACCACCATCATCACAAAAATCAGTCTCGCGGTCGAGAACCGACTCTGCTGCCTCAAAAGTATCCTGGACCAGGAATGTGCTCTCCAAGCTCTCCTCTGCTGTTGTCTCTGAATCAACGAAATCTGAATGTGAGAGGATGGCCTGTGCTGTTGGGTCTGCCCAAACTGCCTCATCATCTGTGATCACAAAGTCACAGTCCTGGTGGATGTATGGCCCGACATCTGTCATCTACTCTGTATCTGAAGTAGTCTCTGAGCATGCTCTGTCTCTGGCTCTGCTGTCCTCGACCGTCTCTATTTGTACACTTTCGCCCTCGACGCGAAAGTATACCTTCCCGCTATCATGGTCGGTCACTGCCTTAGCTGTGGCCAAGAACGGGCGACGTAAAATGATGGGGGTATCGGTCACTGACTTAGGGATCTTCATGTCCAACACTACGAAGTCCATGGGGAATTGTAGGCCCTGAATCGTGACGACAACGTCCCTCAGCAACCCCTTCAAAATCTTGACAGATCGATAAGAAAACTGAAGGACTATCCTGCTCTGTCGAAGAGTACCCAACTCGAAGCGGTCGAGAAGGGCTGCCGGAAGTAGGTTGATCGACAATCCGCTGTCTAATAGAGTACGGTCGAACCTCTGCTCTCTGATATGGCATCTGACATACGGGGCTCCGGAATCTGGCCTCTTGGCTGACAGACGGTTCTGGATCGCGAAACAAGTAGCTCTGGTCAGCACATGAATCTCTGAATGGTGGTTCCTCCTCTTCCTCCTAACTGTAGTCCTGTCTCTAAGTGAACGCTGGAGTAGAGGGATGTGCTGCAAAGCCTCCTGAAGAGTCAGCTGTATGTGAAAACGGTCTATCATCTGCCGGCTGAACTCTTCCTGCTGCCTCTTTTTGGGATTTTCATTTTTCTTCCCCTTCCCCATCTGAAGGGCTCTAGGAAAGGGGATCACAGGGTCCTTCTCAGATGAAGGACTAGGAACGGGTCTGAGCTGCTCAACGGCAGGATCCACACATACATCATGCACCATAGTGGGACCAGAAGAAAACAAACCATTTCCTTTATTCACAGAAGCGTTCCGAGATACATCAGTAACAGGAAAAACTACAGGACTCTTAGAAGACACGGTGGCATCAGCACCACCATCGGCTGGAAGACTCGCGGTCTCAGTACCGCGCTCTGGCTCGACAACATAGGTGGCCTTAGTACCACCTCCTCCAATTGGTGAAACGACGGCCTCAGTACTGTCGGTGGGATCAACATCCGTGGTGGCATCAGTACCACCGTTATCATCTCTAGCGGCCTCAGTACCGCTCTCCTCCTCGCCTGACGCTCTGGAAGTATCCTCGTGGTGTCGCTCAGACGAGGCGCCGCCTGCTGGCATCCTACCGCTCCTAAGTATGACAAAATCAGTATCAAAAAGATATGCAGACATATCACCAAAAGTATCACTCGGAGTGGCATACTCAGTACAAGCTACCTCCTCAGATTTCCTCTTGAGGTTGTTGGGATTCGGCTCAATCTGGGTAGGGATGGCGGCCTTCCCTCTCACGATGTCCTGCATCTCCTGGCGGAACTCTTCCATCTCCCGTCGAAAAGTAGCCTATTGATCTGTGAGAAGGCGGGCTATGTCATCCAAGGCGGGGCTCTCATAGGACGGCCCATGAGAACCTGACGGGTAACCTCTCTAGTAGTGAGGCTGCTGCTGCTGCTGCTGTGGGTGAGAGGGGTAAGTCTGTGGCTGATGCTACGACTGGTGAGGCTGATCACGCCTCCAAGACTGTCCCTGCTGATAGGGACGAGGACCATACTGTGGTGACTGCTGTGGCTGCTTCTGTGGGTACATTGGGGGCTGCTGCTGCTGGTGATCCCTCTGATGGCTGTACTGGCCACCCTGTCCTGACGGCTGCTGCTGGGGCTGGGCACCTCCTGCCGACCAACGGAATCCGGGATGGTCTCGTCGGATACCGGGCTGGGGGCTGTCGTACCAAATCCCGTTGACATCCATCAACGGCTCTGAATCGTACTGGGGTGGCGGGAGCACTGCTAGAGGCTGATCCAGCTGGTATACCACCATCTGTGTGTCAATAGATGGTGGTGCCTGGTAGGTGAGCTGCAGCTGCTGGTACGGCTCCACCTGTACAAGATGGACCTATCTAGGCTGCTGGTGGGAGATGGAGTGCTGGGACGAGCTGCTGCTGCTACTCGGATCGCCTCGTGCCTGAAGACGAGGCTGTGAAGCCGTCTGTGCCTCCTGGAGACACATGAGCTGTGTCTTCAGGTCACTCAGAGTCCGTGCCATCTGCTCCATCTGCGTGATGCCCTGGCACTGCTTCTTCTCTATGATCTCCATCCGGTCCAGCTTCTCGCTGATGATCCCCATGTCTGCAGCTGAACTCTCTGCCTGTGCTGCTGTCGCGGACGAACTAGAAGGACCGGCGTCGACCCGTGCTATCCTCTAGTACTGCACGGTCTGTGGCTGGGCTCGTCCCTGAGTGTACAATCAGGTCTAGGACATCACCATGTAGTTCTCAGCCATCTCCTCGTAGATGGCCCAGACCTAATTGTGATACTTGGCGAAATAGGACCCGCCACAAGAAGCGTTCACCAAGCCCTGAAGCTCTGGTGTCAGCCCGCTAAAAAAGCTCTGAACAAGGTTCGACTTGGAAATATCATGGTGCGGGCATCTGTCAGTCAGCTCTCTGAACCTCTCCCATGCCTCGTGAAACTGCTTGTCGGGGAGCATGGAGAAGTTGCTGATCAGGGCTCTAGCGGCGTTCGTCCGCCCGAGTGGGTAGTACCTTTGCAAGTACTCGGTGCGGAGCTTGTCCCAAATGTAGACGAACTTCCCCAAGTGCTTCAGCCAGGTGGCTGCTCTATCTGTAAGGAGAAGGGGAAGGCAATCATCCGTATGGTATCCTGGTCCACCTGACGGTCGTGGACTGTGATGCAGATCATCAGAAACTCCTGAAGGTGGAGACGGGGCTCCTGTGTGGCGAGCCTATGGAACCGAGGGAGGAGCTGCAAAGTGTTCGGGGGGAACTTGAAGTCCCCCACGATAGCTAGTAGAACAACCCAGTGATGCATCAAGGTCGATCCGGGGTTGTTTAACTCCCGCATTGGTCTCGGTGGATCTGTTGCTGCTGCCGCGGCTACGGCGGCGGCTGCCGCGTGGTCGGGTATCCTCGGCCCATCTTCGGGCTCGTGCTGCTCGCGAGAGGCTCTCAACTGCTACATCTCTCACCTCGTGTCCATCATGAATGCTCCCTGATCCCTCAACTGTTGCTGCACTGTCTCGAGGGAGGCGATCAGGGTGGAGTTGATCGCACCCTGGTCCAGAACGAAATGCTCATGCTGCGGACCTCTGGTGTGATCATCACTACTACCGGCCATAGTCTCTACAAAATCAAAACATCCAAACTCAGGTGTTGATAAATCATCTGTCTGTCTCTCCTCTGGCACTGGTATCTCGGTCTCAGAAGAAGGGGGATCGAGGGGGAACAGGGTGGAGTCGTACTCGGGTTCGGAGAGCAGGTCTCGGCTCTCGCGAACCAATCTAGATGAGTGGGTAGATGTGCCCGAAAGCGGTGCAGCTAGAGGCTTCCTAAGAGATCGTCTGCCCATCATCTTGATGTGGCGAGTAGTGCGGATGAGATCTGGTAACAACTATGATCACAAGCAAACCCCCGATTCACCAACTCAACGCGAGCTGAAGACCATAAAGGCTCAATCAATTATCTTGTCAATTTTATTTTGGTGATCAGTCAGGATAGCAGAGCGATTACGTGACCTGTTGGGTTACCCGATATTTTCTCAACTGACTGTCCCGTACAGAAAGAGCTGGTAATCAATCAAGAAGAATATTGGAGGGTTCTACCTAGTGTTCGGGGTCACTCTCTCGCACAAGCAAACCAGAAAATGAGGGGGTTGCTCTCCCCAAGACAAATTTTTTTTAAGTGAGGTGTCTTTTAGGGTCAATAGTGTTAGCAGTCCCAAATTTTATTGTTTTTCTTTTTAGGTATTTTTCAATAAAAGCAAAAATGCATAACGAATTTTTCGGTTCTCCTGGTTATTAAGTCCAAAAATCAGGGGGGGAAGACGAAAAAGCTGATGCACGATGAAATCAATGATGCATGCAGAGTAAGAAATGCGTACCTGACTCCAGCAGTCTACATGCAAAATGATCCGCGCAGAATTGAAAGACAGAAAATAAACTACCTAAATGGTGCAGGCGGAAAACCGAGTCCCTAAGCAGGCAATTCTACTCGAAAGAACAACTAGATGATCACCAGACTCCGATCCAAAGGGTCCGGTCTTGGTCCACCCCTCCTCCTCCTGAGAAATCGGGTTCAGGAGCAGCGCTTGGCAGGGCAGGCTGCGACACATAGGCTCGAAGGAAGCGAATCAACTATTTTATTAATCTTTTATTATAGGTCCAATTACCGAACTATAGGAACAAGCAAATGTATTAGGGTGTTTGGATCCTATGAATTATGTCACAATCAAATAGAAATTCCTAAGGCTAGGGGCTCGAGAAAACCGCGAGAAACCGGAAAAGGCAGTGAAAAATCAAAATCGCGTAAAAAGCCGCGAAGAAATCCGAGGGGTCCCCCGAGCACACCGGTGCTCGGCGAAACAGACCCCGAGAGTCTCTCAAATCCAAGTGTGCTGTCCCTGTATTATTACCATAATTCAAATAAGCTGAAAAAAAACCTAACTACACTAAACTACTCCTCTCTCACTCAGCTGCTTCCTCACGCTCTCCTGCGACTCCGTGTAGAAGGGAGCCACCTCTGATCACCGCGGTTGCGCCGGCTACTCTAGAGTCACCACCTCGGTCCTCGGGCCCTCACAAGAAAACAGACGAGTGGCAGACACCAGATAAAAATGAAACAGATAAAATCCAATGAAGCAAGCATGGTATATATGCAAAAAATGCAAGTAAAAATAAACAAGCACAAACAAACAAAAGCAAAAATAAAATAAAAGAAAATAAAACAAAAATAAAGGAAAAATAAAAATCCGCAAAAGCCGCGGACTCTGAAAGAGTCGTGGAAAGTCACGAAAAAGAGAACAAAATAAAACGAAAAAAAACGGACTACTAAGCCGTGCTCCCCAACAACGACGCCATTTTGATGAGATGCCCGCACAACTAAGGTAAAGGTAAAACTAAGGTCGTTGAGACCTCAGTCGCCGGGACTCAGAGCTCAATCAAGAAAAAATTCAGACCACCAAATAAAGGCCAAAATCGATGAAAACTCAAGATAGCGGTCTTGCTAAAGGATTAATCTGGTATATCACCCAGGGTCGAACTCGGAGAGCACGTGATGGCCTCGCGGCCTATGAAATAGTCAAAAATGAAAACAAATAAAAGAAAATTATTTTTGGTGGGTATTCTAATATTTTTATATTTTTTTGGATTTTTAAATAATAAAGAAAATAAGGAAACAAGTGAAACAAGCAACTTCACACAATTATTTAACTACTCAAAATTAATCCAAAAAATTCAAAAAAAATATTTTTATATTTTCTTATATTTTTTATGTTTTGGGTGAATTTTTGGCATTTTTCTGATTTTTATAGAATTTTATAAAAATGAAATAAGAAAGGAAAACAATGCTGCTGTCCAGCGAGTTTCAAAGGCCAAAATAAAATATATAATGGCCTTCAAATAGCTTGGAGGTATTTTTCATATAAAGTATAAACAAAAATGAAAATTTAGAAGCTGAGTTTATTAATTTTTTATTTTTCTATTATTTACTAGAATTTTTATGGGTTTTTAGGGGTTTTTTAATTTTTATAATTTTTATAAGTCCAAAAATGACCAAACTTAGTCAAAAAATCAAGCACAACCAAACAAGCAAATTCTGATTTTTTTGTAATTTTTAAAGATATTTTAATATTTTTTTTGTGAATTTTAAAACTGGATAGTAAGAAAAAGTGACGTTTTTGAATTTTTAAAATTAACAAAATGGCTCCAAAAATTTCTCAAAATTCAGTAAAATTCTACACAGTGGCAGGAGCCACGTATCAAATTTTCACTTGATTTGGAGAAGATTTGATATTTTATTCAAAACAATCAAGAGCCCACAGTCATAGGGACCTAATCATAATAAAAATACCTTTTAGGGGCCTAAAAATAATAAGCAAAGAAACCCAGGGGGTCCTGGTGCAAAATTTCCAAAATCTCACGTGCCACGCGCGTGATTTGGGCACTCAAGGATCTTTTTGTAAATAACTTAAGTCCCTGGACTAGTTAGTAACATGTATTAAAGTCCAGGGGCGAAAGTATAAAATTCCCACGATATTCAGCACATGCTCAAATAAAACATTCACTGGGGTATATGTGCAAATATCTAAAAAGATTTTTCCATTCATCAACAAGGAGAAAACATAGGCCCTTACATGCAATTTACCACAACATACACGTGACGAAGCACGTATTCTCAACACACAGGGGTATAAAAGCAAATAAGATAAACTACTAGGTCCACTATGCAAATTTTCTAAACTAAAATAAACTACGGAAATATTTATAGGGGCTACTTAATAAAAATAAAAAGGCTAAGGGCCTAAGGGTAAATTACCTTTTATTCGCAGATGGGTTGGATGCGCGCCACGTTGTGATCGAACGGCTCTAGACGATGGCGCTAAACCTTCACTGATCCGATGCTTCAGGACTCTCCACGTGGCGATTAGGCGGTAGACGATGGTGGAGAACCCTTGTGCTCGATCGGACGGTCCGTGGGAGATCTGGAGCGTGGAGGCGAAACGGACGGTGCTGGAGGATCCACGAAGAACAGGTGGCCGGCGAACTTCGTCGGCCCAGTACATGCAAGGTGGTCCTCCTCGGGGGCTAGTGATGATCGGAGAAGAAGCGCCAGAGCCTCCCGCGTTTGAAGAGGGCCTCCGATGAGGCTGGAGGCGTCGGAGATGGTCCGACGACCAAGGCGGAGCTGGAGCTAGAGCTGCTACTCCTGAACGTTCAAGCCCTCAGATGGGCTTGTCTTGACCTGCAAAGTGGCGCAACAGACTCCTGGGTCGAGGGCAAAGTGCCTCGACCCGGTTAGCTGTGATGGGGATGGTCGGTGCGTCGGTATGGACAAGCTCCGGCGAAGCGATGGCGAGGGAGCTCGAATCCCAGTTCCTGTGCGAACTGGGTTGAACGAAGGGGTGGAGAATGTGCATGGGAGAAGGGCGAAGGTGAGGGTGTCGTTCGATGATCGAAATGGTGAGGGAGGTGGTCGGAATCGACGGTCGTCGGCGATGGGGCGATTTGGGCGTAACTCGAAATTAGCGAAAAATAGAAGGAACGAAGGCTACCTGATGGTCGATGTCGATTGGGAACGACCTGACGGAGCTCTGGGTCCTAGCCTCGAGGGCCGTCGATGCCCGAGGCTCGAAAACCATGTCTGGACGGCGCACGGCGGCGTTAGGTCGCCAGATCAATGGTCCGGTCACTCCCTCCTTGCTGCAACACAACCAATCGCGAGCTGTCACTCAGGAGAGAGCAATGGAGGTCCTGGGGTGGAATGAGCTGAGCCAAAGATGCGTGAAGGAGCGGGCGGAGCTCGGACTATATACGGCTAGGGGTCCGGCTAACTGGGTATCGGGCGAGAAAATCGGAGCACGGACCCCGATGCTAACGGCCGGGCGTGGATCAATGCGCCATAAATGGGAGAAGAAGCGGGTCGGGCGCAGATCCGCGGGGCAGTGGTCCAGGGGGGGGATTTGACCGGGGGGTCAACATCCACCGTGGACCAATCAGGAGAGGCCACGTCCAAAATATTTGGAAATTAAATTAAATATAGCAAATGGCCGAATTAATAAAAACTCAAAACATGAAAAATGTTTATTTTATTTTAAACTATTTTTTTGTGATTTTTATTTTTTTTGAAATAAAAATTAGGTATTTACAATATAGTATTTTATATAGGTATATACACAATATTGAATTTTTAATTTTGATTTTTAATTAATTATTTTTGTGCATTTCTATCCTAATTTTATATTTTATTTATTTATAGCATAAAATTGGGAATATTTTGGTATTTTTATTTTATTTTTATTATTTATTTACAAGGGTAAAATAAATACTTTTATTTATAGACATATGTGGTATATATACAATGAAGGAATTGATTTTATTTTTATTTCTTTTTATTTTATTTTTGTTTTTGTGGTTTTTATTTTATTTATTTACACCATGAAATATAGAGTATATAAAATTTTTATGGGATTTTAATTTGTTTATTTATAGGGCTAAATAAATAGGTAAGTTGTCTTATGTACATGGTGAATATATACAAGGAAGGATGTTTCTATTTTCTTTTTGATTTTCTTTTTTTTTGATTTTGTATTAACAAATATATACAAATAAATACAACTATTTTTATTTTTGTTTTTAGAGGAAAATATTTTTATTCTATTTACAGGTATATGTACAAAGGTAAGCTTCCTTATCTCTCTCTACTTGGGCTTTTATGCGGTCAGGCCCATGCTGAGCCCTCCCTTGGGATTAGGTCGCTCAATATTTATTCTAAATATCTCCCTCTTTTTCTTCTATTTCTTTATTCTTTTATTTTTGCACAAAAACATGCTAATTATTTATTTTTACACAATGCATGTAATTTGCTAATTATTAATATTTACAGATATCTACATGTATTTGCAAAGGTTTTTGTAGCTAAAATATAAGAATAAAGAGTGATGAATGGGTATTCATCACTTGCGTGGTGATTATGGAGCGAGGGAGAGGGATTCATATCGAGAGTGGGTGCTAGCGAGGATGAGGGGAGAGTGGGGTTGGTCGTGGAGCAGTTGTCGAGTGGAGATGGTGGCTGAGGTGGCGAGGGAAATAGAAGGGGGACGACTGGTTGCGGTGGTGGGCGACATGAGCGAGGTAGATCCGGAGGTAGAAGATAGTGTCTTGCCCGTTGGATCGCCCGATCCAACGGCTAAGAAGCGGACGATGAAGAGAGGAAAAGATTAAATCAGAGGGGCACGATTGTAAGGTGAAGGCACACCACGTGGCACAAGGAGGAAGCGGTGCTAGCGAACGGTTGTGATGGAGATCGTGGGTATCATCAAAGGGTGAGGATCTGACGGGAACCAATGGCGGGGATTCAATCGATGGATGGAGGACCAAGGGGCGTAGAGAGCTCCACGTGGAGGGAGGCGGAGAAGGCGGGAGCGATCGGCTGTGATGAAAGGAGACTGTCGATCGGGCGGCTGTGGAAGATGACACGTGACCCGCTAAGAGCGCATCGCTAGCGGACGACCTTGATGAGACATGAGAATGATCGAAAGGATGGAAGCGAGTGAGGGAATGGATGGCTGCGGTGGAAGCGCCTGGAGGTGATACAACAACTGGAAAGGCGGGGCGTGTGGCGCGTGATTAGACGGGCTGTGTGGTGCAACCAGAAGGCGCCACGTGGCTCAATCATATTATTGCGAGGAAGAAAATGAAATAAGAGGGAGAAGATAGCTGAATTTGGAAAAACTCAAAACATGAAATTGTAGATCTCGATGATATCTACAAGTTTCATGTTGACCAAAAATGGAAACGAGGTCAAATGAAGCGATAAAAAACAAGGGTACAAATACAAATAAGTACAATATACAATAGGGGCCCAAAACCCAAGTTTCACATACGATCTCCGATTTTAATGAATTTGGTCTTGTTTTGAAGATCTCTGAATGTATATTATATTAAAAGAGAGTAGACCTAGATTGGATGCTGTATGAGAGAGATATATATACACATTTTAAGGTTCCAAGTTTCAAACTTGGATTCGAGTTTTATTGGTCGATTTTACAAGTTAGTATTATTTTGGTATTTTTCTTGTATTAATATTAGTAATATATACATTACAGAGATGAATTTATTAGATTTGGAGTTAGTATAGAATATATACAAATAGGTGAAATATGGTGAATATATATGTGATATTTACAAGTGAATTGGGCTTCTTATTTAATGCAGATATGAATACTAAAATGCAGATATTACTTATGCATGCCTAATTGTTAATTATGCAATATAGGTGATGAAATGCATCTACTTACTCGGGATGAAAGCTCTATTTTCAACTTTTAGAGTGATGAATCACAAATTCATCAACCCCCTATACTTAAACCTTGCTCGTCCCCGAGTAACTAAAATGAAATGCAAAAGTGAAATGAAATTGGGTTTCATACCAAGGTCATGAAAAAAATGTAAAAATGGAGCTTGACTCAACCTTTGGATTAATTGTGTGGTAGAACCTTATTGGGATCTAAATTTAATATCTAAGAGACTTTAAGTTCCACAAGTCTTCTATTCAAGACGCCTCAACAGTCAAGTCAGAACAAATCCTCATATGCAAATTTCTGATGACTATGAATCTTGCATGTACTGTGTAAGTAAAATATAGCTCTCTACATCAGAAATGGCAAAGAACCAGCCTCCTCTAACAAGGTAACTCTATTTACCCGATCCAGTAACTCTTTCCTCGAGGAACGGGGTATTCCCTTCTAAGTTCAAGTGCAACCGGCTCAAGAAGATGGGGGGGGGGGGGGGGGAGAACGGATGGTAGCCAGTGTAGCTACCTATCCTAGGATGCTTGACCAGTGTAGCCAAGTTATCCAGCTGCAGGCTTCTTACAAATATAAACACTCTAGCAGGTATTTTATTTTCAATTGGGCATGTCTACTCTTTTTTTTGAACTGTATACAAGGTGCATCATGTACATAAGGAGTTTTTCTCCTTGAGCCAGTAGACTATCCCTCTTTTGAAGCATTATTGCAACCCACATCATCCCGTCCTTAGATGTCAACACCACCAGACTAGGTTGAGATGCACTACCCTCCCTAGAGGAGGACAGATGTTTCCACCCGTGTGCTACTCCAAGCCAAAGGATTCTACCTCCTCACCACCTCATCAATGAAGAGCTATGTGCATGGTGCTTGTCCAAGTTAGGTCACTGTCTAAAAGAATCATGCGTGTGCATGAGATTTTCTACTTAGACTAATTACGATGACATGTGAACATAGACTTGCGGACTCAAAGAATTAAATTACTTGATCTGAAAAATCTTAACTCCAGTTCCTATAAGGTTCCTCTGAAATTAGGTAGATTAAGGTCAAATCAAATCCATCCTCAACATCTATTCATAACTTGGTTCAGAATCCACTAACTTTTCACTTTGCATATGCATGATATGCAGATGATATGTAGATGACATGCTATAGAGATGAATGACATGCAAGACACACTTTTTTTCAATTTTTACCCACCCCGTAATTATTGTATAGTATATACAAAAATATGCAAAAGTACGAGATATGGGTAAAGTATATATGTAATATATATAGGCCCCCTATACTTAGCATGTGCTATGTCATTAGAGCTCGAAAAGAGAGGAAAAAGACATAGCTCGTGCTAAGCGTAGGAGAGATAAAATAACAAAAAAGTATAGAAGTCGTCTCACCCCCTATACTTAGGTTATGACAGCCTAAGTATAGAAGAAGAACAAAAATGGGGCGGACGAGGTCAAGAGGAGAATAGATGAGTATATACATGGCGGGAATTGGTTCCCCCTATACTTAGGCTCAGGTCAGCCTAAGTATAGGACAAGAGTGAGTGTGAGGACCGATGAGATCTGGAAGATGTAAAACGAATGGTGAATAGACTCGGGTCACTCTCCCCCTTATACTTAGGATCTGGTCATCCTAAGTATAGCCATAAAATGAAACGATATAAGGCTGAGGTGAGTGATTCAAATCACAGAGGAGGGAGGGATAAAAAGTATGTAGAGAAGGAGGTGAGCATTTACAAGGATCAAGATATGAATCTTTTCGATGCTGCTGATTGAGAGAGCTCAATGTTGCAAGGTCTCATGTATGACACTATGTGTGTCTCTTGAGTCCGCCTCACGCATGAAAACAAACTCCTCAACACGGACTAACTATTCATTCGGTCCGACAAAGTGCTTCAACAGTTGTCCATTAACTAGGGATGTCCGTGCTCCATCTGTAGGATCTGAGATCTCTACACATCCACTGTCATGCATAGCATGGACTATGAGCAGACTGGTCTACTTGGATTTAAGCTTCCCTTGGAAAACTTTCAGCCTAGCATTGAACAACCATACATTCTGTCCAGGAACAAAGGTCTTTCGTCTGATAAATCTATGGTGACAATGCTTTATCTTGTCCTTGTACACCAAGCTGTTGTTATATGCTCGGTTTCTAATCTCCACAAGTTCATTCAGATCCATTTCTCTCTATTTCTTCCCTAGGTGTGTGTTCCAATTGACCTTCTTGATTGCCCATTCGGATTAGTGCACTAATTCTGTGGGCAAATGGCACGGCTTCCCAAAGACCATTCTGAATGGGGAGGTTCCTAAGGGTGTCTTGTAAGCTTTCCTATAAGCCCAAAGGACCTGATCCCAGATCTGAGATCGGTCCTTCTTGTCTGGGCAGACAAGCTTCTGCAATATGGTCTTAACCTCCCGATTCAACACCTCTGCCATGCCGTTAATCTATGGCTGGTAAGGACTACAGAGACGGTGTTCGATGCCGTAATCCTTTAAGAGTTTCTTCACATCTCTATTCACAAAATGGCTACCCTCATCGGATATCAACACTTTGGGGATCCCGAATCTAGAGATGGTATGATCTCTAATGAATTTACAGACGGTCTTGTTGTCTACAGCTCGGATCATGATAGCCTTCACCACCTTGATAGATAATCCACCGCAAGAAGGATATATTCGAAACCATGGCTAACCATGAGATAGGGTCTTCTGTTAGAAAAAAACCAAAAATATTTTGTGAATATTTTTCATGTATATTTGTACAAAACTTATACATAATTTGACCTCAAACTAATTTTTTTGTAAACAAAACTTGTAAATAAAAATGTGTTGTAAACAATAAAAATAAGTGTAAAATAAAATAATGTATATATTGCAAATAATCACACCAAAAAAGCCGTAAAGTGATAATTGAAACACCAATTCCGGCTCCATACGAGCTCAAATCAAACCAAAATCACTTCCATCATACTCTAAATTAAATTATCTTTCAAATGGCTATGGTTTCATAATTTTTGGAGTTACGGTTAAAAAGTCGATTTTCTAGGGTGTTTTGTGCAGTTTTCCCATATACTTATTGTATATATTTTATTCATATTTATTTTTATAAATTGTAAATATTGTTTTCAATAAAAATAAAAAAAATTAAAATTTTAAAAAAATCTTTTATAAAAAATATTTCCTTATTTGTACATATGTATATTGTATTATATGTGTATAATATATGCATACAATTAACTTCCTTAAATAAAAATCACCAAAAAAATTAATTATCTCACATTAATTAATTTATTTTATTTAATTACGAAATTCATATTTAATTTATTAGATTTATTGGTTTAATAACTTGCCTTGTATATATGATTTTATTCCACACCATATATGGCCATCATTAAGGTGGCCAATTCATTTTTGGAAATTATCTAATTTATTTATTTTAAATAATTCTGAAATTCATTTTTAATTAATTAATTATTTTAATTATTTAATTATTTTATTTAATTGACTAATAATCACCTTCCTTATTTGTAGATACCTTCCTCTTTTGTTTTTCTTCTCTTTTTAATGGGCTTCTCCTCCTCATTCACTCTTTGATCAATCTTTGGAGAGAGGAGCCCGATCTCCGAGAGCTACTCATTGCAGAAGGGTGCCTAGCCCCCGATCCGGTCGGTGACAGCGATTCGGTCGTCGTTGAGGCTATCACGGTGTGTCCGATCCCAAGGTGAGATTCGATTTTTCATTCTCGTCATTTTCGTAGGAAAATCGTAGGCCTAATTTTTGCTCCCGTTTTTAGTCATCTCTAGATCTTAAAACCAAAATCTTCACCGCACATTTTCTGACCCGCCATCGATTTCCATCTCATTTTCCGATCCCTACATATTCAATTTCTACCTCACGCAATCTCTCATATCCGACCACGCACGGTGGTCGGATCTTCGGATTTATCTTTCATATCACAAAATCTGTCCATTCACAAATCTCTTTTTGTCTATAAATAAAAATAAAAATACATAAAATAATTTGTCCTATTTATCTAATATTTGTTTTTGCAGGGAAAAATTAAAAAAATGAGTTTTTTTGTTTATCTCTAATCTTTGTTTTGCAGGTTCATAAAAAAACAATAAAAAGTTTACTTTATATTTACAGTTGCTGTCAAAAAAATAAAAAAATTTTACAGCCTTTTCTACTTACTGCTTATAATTCTTATAAAAAAAAAAGAATAATAAAAAAAACCAAGTGTCTTCACCTATTGCCACAGTTTGAGGCAGGGATGCGTCATTCTGGGAGACGAACACCCCAAAAGGTGCTTCAAATCCGGCCTTTGGAAGCCTACCCTCTTCAAATATTCAGATGAATTCGTGAAGAGGTGTACTGACTGTCAGAAAATGGCACTTGTGGACAGAGAGATATGATGCCAATGCAACCCATTCATTTCTGTGAGGTTTTTGACGCATGAGGCATCGATTTCATGGGCCCCATTTCCTAAGAGTCAGGGATTTGAGTATATCTTGCTTGCTGTAGATTATGTGAGTCGTTGGGTTGAGGTCATCCCCGCCCGCACCGCAGATGCTAATACTGTTTGCAAATTCTTGAGGAAAAATATCATTTCACAGTTCGGGGTACCTAGTGTATTGATATCAGACGGGGGGACTCATTTTATCAACGACAAGGTAAGGGCCCTTGCTAATGAGTTCATCATAGATCATAGAGTTGACACTCCTTATCATTACAGACAAATGGTCTTGCTGAGGTTTCTAACAAGGAGATTAAGACTATATTGCAGAATGTAGTCCACCCAGACCGAAAGGATTGGTCACAGCTTTTGAACTCGGTCTTGTGGGCATATTGGACATCCTTCAAGACTCCATTGGGTACATCTCCATTCCGACTCGTTTATGGCAAGCCATGCCACTTACCAGTTGAGCTGAATCATAAGTCACTATGGGCTGTTACTGAGATATTTTTGGATCCAGAGAGTGTAGGAGATCGGAGAAAGGCAGAATTGGCCCCTGGAGGAACTTAGAGATACAACCTTTTCGAGTAGCTACAGTATAAGGAACGAGTGAAGATATGACATGATTCTCACATCAGCCATAAGCAGTTTGAACCGAATCAGAAAGTATGGTTATTCGATGCCAGGTTAAAGATATTTCCAGGGAAGTTGCAGAGCAAGTGGAATGGACTATACTTGGTCCGAAAGGTGCATGACAATGGCAGCATTGATATATTTGAGATGTCATCAGAATCCACCTTCCGAGTTAACGGGTCAGGCCTGAAGCCATATCTAGATCATGATCCGCTGATCATCGATGTTGCCCCGATTCATTTTGCATGAGATGTAGTTTTTGACTCACATCATTTGCATCTCATGCCTGATTTTCACTTCCTCCTGCAGCTGTATAGATCCAGATGTCCATATCACACATTCTTTTGTCTAACATCTCATCTCTATCTTATGCTTATGCTATACTTAGGGCATACTTTACCCTAAGTATGGGGGGGGGGGGTGTTAGACTTGTGATTATTCTTTTGATTCGTTTTACCTCTGTTTTGCTGCCTATACTTAGGGATATTTTACCTAAGAATTGGGGGAGGTAGACTCTGTACATTCTACCCCTCGATTTTCCCTTTGTGTACAGTTTTCTATACTTAGGATTATTTGATCCTAAGTATAGGGGGATCACCGACTCCTATTGATTTTATTCTTTTATTCGTCATTGTAGTATACTATTCTTTTCACTTTTCTATACGCGACACGAGTTATGTCTTTCTTTCCAGCTCTTTAATCACTATGATGACATAGTTCGAGCTGTATAGGGAGGTGTCGTATATATTGTATATATATATACTTTAGCCATAACTCGTACTTTTGTATTTTTTTTAATATAGCTAAAATACCGTGTAAATACTAAAAAAAACTAACTAATACAAGATGTAGATAATTCCTCAAAAATTCTTTTTATACATACTGATTAATAAATCAGGATAAAATATTTTGAAAAAATATTTTGAAAGTAGTTTGAAAATCTATTTGAAAAATCTTTTGAAAACTATTTGAAAATGTTTGAAAAAAATTGTCAACCTTTGTAAAAATATTGTGGATTGTAAAATTTTTTCTCTTTGTTTGAAATAAAATTATTTTATAAAACTATTTGCAAATGTTTGGGAAAGTGGTTGAAAAATTATTTTGAAAATCTATATATAATGTTTGAAAAATGTTTGCAAAATAGTTTTCAAATGCGTAAATGTTTGTAAAATTGTGTGAAAATTTATTTTGACTATAGTTTTCAAAATTCTTTGTAAAATTATTTCAAATAAATTTGAGGAATATATGCATCACAAAAATAAAAAAAATGAATAAAATAAAAAATAAAAAACTCCAACTCTGTATATACCTGTATAAATTACTCAAGTTGTAAATTCTTGCATCCTATTCTTGCAAAATAATTAACTCATTCTTGTGTAAAATATGTATCTTTTCCCTTATTAAAAAAATTGTGTATATACTTGTATATATTACTAACTATTTGTATGAAAAAAAACAAACTTTTGCATGTGCATCATTTTTTCAAACATCCATAAAAAGTTCAAAATTTTGAAAAGTTTCACAAAATGATTTTATTTTCTTTTCCTTGCATGTACATACTTTCTTGCATTTACATTTGCTTGAGCATTTTTCAGGATGATTTTGACATTTAGACTAAGTCTGGAATAAATTTGAAGAATGGAGCTTAGTTGGACCTTAATCCACTTAATTTCAGAGGAACCTTATAAGATTTGGAGTTAAGACTTTTCTGGTCCTAGTGACTTAATTCTTTAAGTCCATAAGACTATGTTCACATGTCATCTTGATAAGTCTAAGTAGAATATTTAACAACACACACATGATTCTTTGAGACCGCGGCTTACCTTGGACAATGCACTTTACACGTAGCTCTTCATGGAGGAGGTAGTGAGGGAGCAGAATCTTTTGGCTTGGGGTAGCATACGAGGGTAGTACATCTAGGCAGAACCTCTCGTCCTCCTCTAGGGAGGGAAGTGCGTCCTCAACCTGCTTTGGTGATGTTGAGGTCTAAAGACAGGATGCTGTGGGGTTGCAATAATGTTTCAAAAGAGGGATAGTCTACTGGCTCAAGAGGAAAAATCCTTATGTACAGCTGCACCTTGTATATATTGCCAAAAAAAAGAAAAAATGCAAAATCTCCAAAAGTGGACAGGCTTGATAAAAAAATAAAATGCCTACCGGAGTGTATATACAAGTGAAAAAAAGAATAAGAGCTTCGAAGTCATATATTTGTGAGCTTGCAGCGGGTGACATGGCTACACTGGTCATGCATCCAAGGATAGGTAGCTACACTGGTTACCGTCCATTTCCTTCTCCATCCCCTCTTCTTGAGATGGTTGTACTTGAACGTAGAAGGGAATATCCCCGCTCCTCAAGGAAAGAGTTGCCAGACCGGGGATTAGAGTTACCTTGTTGAGAGAGTTTGTTTCTTTGCTACTTTTGAGATGAGGAGCTATACTTCACTTACACGTACAAGAAAAGATTCATAGTCATAAGAATTTGTGTATGTAGACTTGTTCTGATCTGACTGTTGAGGAGACCTGAATAAGAGTCTTGTGGAACTTAGAATCTGTTAGGTTTTAAATCCATTTCCCATTAAGGTTCCGACACACTAATAATCCAATGGTCTGACAAAGCTCCATACTATATTTTTATGAAGATAAGTTTAAAAGTCAATGTTGTTCTAACTTTTTTCCGTTTTCTTTTTCTTTATTTTCATTTTCACTTATTTTCCAAATAAGTGTTTGCTAAGGGACTAGCAAAGGTAAAGTATAGGGGAATGATGAATCCACGATTCATCGCCTTTATTATTTTATTTTAGCTTCATTTCCGTAGTCAAATACCTGTAAATACCCACTAATTCCATAAAATTACCATTTTGCATGCATTTGTTAAATATGCATTTTTAACACTTTTTATACATAAATAAAAGAATAAAGAAGAAAAAGAAAAAGAAAGGCAGTATTTATGCAATAAATACATACTGACCCGAACCCCGGAGAAGGTCAATACTTGACCTGATCGACCAGGAATAAAGTAGGGGAGATAGGGTCTTCTGTTAGAAAAACCAAAAATATTTTGTGAATATTTTTCATGTATATTTGTACAAAACTTACCGTATTTTATTTTACATAATTTGACCTCAAACTAATTATTTTTGTAAACAAAAGTTGTAAATAAAATGTGTTGTAAATAATAAAAATAAGTGTAAAGTAAAATAATGTATATATTGCAAATAATCAGACCCGGAAAAAGCCGTAAAGCGACAATTGAAACACCAATTCTACCTCCATACGAGTTCAAATCGAACCAAAATCACTTCTATCATACTCTAAATTAAATTATCTTTCAAATCGCTATGGTTTCATAATTTCTGGAGTTACGGTTAAAAAGTCATTTTCTGGGGGTATTTTGTGCAGTTCCCTCCATATACTTGTTGCATATATTTTATTCATATTTATTTTTATAAATTGTAAATATTGTTTTCAACAAAATAAAAAAATTAATTTTTTTTAAAATCTTTTATAAAAATATTTCCTTATTTGTACCTATGTATATTGTATTATATGTGTATAATATATGTATACAATTAACTTCTTTAAATAAAAACCACCAAAAAATTAATTATCTCACATTAATTAATTTTATTTTATTTAATTACGAAATTCATATTTAATTGGTTTAATAACTTGCCTTGTATATATGATTTTATTCCACACCATATATGATCATCATTAAGGTGGCCAATTCATTTTTGGAAATTATTTAATTTATTTTTTTAATTAATTCCAAATTCGTTTTTAATTAATTAATTATTTTAATTATTTAACTATTTTATTTAATTAACCAGTAATCACCTTCCTTATTTGTAGACAACTTCCTCTTTTGTTTTTCTTCTCTTTTTAATGGGCTCCTCCTCATTCACTCTTTGATCAATCTTTGGAGAGAGGAGCCCGATCTCCGAGAGCTACTCGTTGCAGAAGGGTGCCCAACCTCCGATCCGGTCGGTGACAGCGATTCGGTCGTCGTCGAGGCCATCACGGTGCGTCCGATCCCAAGGTAAGATCTGATTTTTCATTCTCGTCATTTTTGTAGCAAAATCGTAGGCCTAATTTTTGCTCCCGTTTTTAGTCATCTCTAGATCTTAAAACCAAAATCTTCACCGCACATTTTACGACCCACCATCGATTTCCATCTCATTTTCTGATCCCTAGATATTCAATTTCTACTCACTCAATCTCTCATATCCGACCACGCACGGTGGTCGGATCTTCGGATTTATCCTTCCTATCACAAAATCCGTCCGTTCACAAATCCCTTTTTGTCTATAAATACAAATAAAAAATACATAAAATAATTTGTCCTATTTATCTAATATTTGTTTTTGTAGGGAAAATTTAAAAAATTAGTTTTTTTGTTTCTCTCTAATCTTTCTTTTGCAGGTTCATAAAAACAATATAAAAAGTTTACTGTATATTTACAGTTGATGTAAAAAAAAAAATTTTACAGCCTATTCTACTTAGTGTTTGCAGCATTTATAAAACAAAAAAAATCTTGAAGCAGGTCGATCCGCCATCTAGGCCCAGCGTCGTCCCCGTGCCACGTGGCCTCCTGCCTCTGGCCCCTTCACGCCGCCCGCCCCCCAGCACAGCGGCGGCCGCGCGCCGACCTCCGCGTGACAACGCCCTGCTCCAGACCCTTGACGGCCTCCGCCGTGCCTCGCGTGCCACCTCCTCGTCCATCCGCCTGCCCGAAACCGCGTAGCGGTGACCCGCACCGTGCCTTCCTTTCCCCCGCGTGGAGCTGCTGCGGCAGTGTCGCGACGCAACCCTCCACCGTGCCTTCGCGCGCGCCCTACCGCCTCGAGCTCCGTCCTCCTCAACTGCCTCTAGGCCCCCAGCCTCCTCCGCTCCAAGTGCCATCAGACGCGCGCGAGGGGGGGGGGGCTTCTCCCACTTAGAACTCCACCGTGCCGCCTCTATTCGCCCCTTGCCGTCGCGCGAGGGCCGTGACCTCGCTATCTCTCTTTTGGTGGGCGGCGACAGACCTCATCTCCCTTTTGAGAAGGAATAAGAACGAAGGCCAACCCTAAGTTTCCAATAAAAAAATATTGGGTAATTTGCATTTTGTGCCTCGCTTTTACTTCATATTAATTTTTGAAGTAGGAATTTTAAAATTGCACTTTAGTCCTTGTGTGTCCAGACATCAATTGCAATATCATTTTGAATGGAATAAATGCTTTTATCATTGCAAAAATTATCAAAAAAATTGTGTGTGCTCCTGATATAGTGCTTTCCATTGTATAAAATTTTCATCAAATTTTGTTGACGTTTAATATATTCTAAAAAATAAAAAACAATAGCTTTTTATCTGCCCGAAATTGAAAAATTCATAAAAATTCGAATAATTGCTTAAAAATTCCAAAAAATAGTGTAGGTATATTTTGATGTGCTTTAATTTCTGACCAAATGTTGTGCATTTTCCATTTATAAAACTCCGAAAAGTACGAAAAATGAAAAAATTTTAAAAAATTTGTAGAAAATTGTAGAAAAATCCAAAAATTCTGATCTTGGTCTCTATTTGTAGATATTTCTTTGTAGGTTTTCTTAAAAATAATTCTTAGGCGTATTGGCTTTTAAGTATTTTTAAATTACAAAATACTTTTTACTGTACATTTTTTGCTCTGTTTTCACTATTTGATTTTTAAAAACATTTCATAAACACCAGAAAAAGTTGAAAAAATTATCAAAAATATTTTAAAATATATAAAATACAAAAACATTTCCTTTTAATTTTCTGAACATTTTTCGATCATTTTGAAAAATACAAAAAGAGAGAGTGTGTGTGTGTCTTGTTTATCACTTGTGCAATATTGCTCTTAATTTTTAAAAATAAAAAAAATCGAAAAAACCACTAAAAACCATTTCTGAAAATTGACTGCATTGTTTTTAATCATGCTCCTTCTGTTCGACCCTGGTCGCTATACCAGGTAAAAAGAATAGCGAAAGCCGCTTACATTATTTTTATTGATTATCTTATCTTAAGTGGTTTAAAATACAATTTTCTGATTGACCGTGCTTGGTGATTTGGGTCACAACGACCATTGTTTATTTCATACTTAACCCGAGTTGCCAGGCATGTCATCACTATGGTAGAAAGTGAGGACACTCTGATATTCCTCCTAAGGAATACACCTCCTCCAAACACTATCCGATCCTTCAAAGAAAAGGATCGGATCCTCCCAATGGTAATGTCTCGCATCCGACTTAAGTCAATCTATGTGGCTCTTGGGCCAATCTTCGGGAACTTTCTTGGAGACAAGATACTTCAATATATTGGTGTACCATGGGAGTAAGTCGATAACAAAAACCGACTCGTCTGGAAAGGAATCTCGAATAGGAGTATCATCAGAATTATCAAGAATTTTGAGATGGGGAGAGGTGATCAGCCACTACATTCTTCTTTCCAGGTTTATCTCTAATGTCCAAATCAAACTCCTAGATGAGTAAAATCTACCTAAGAAGACGCTCCTTCGCGTCCTTATTTTCCATTAGGTACCGTAGCACTGTATGATCTGTGAACACAATCACCTTAGATCCGATGAGATGGGATCCGATTTTATCCAGGAGAACACTACTTTAAGCATCTACTTTTCGGTAACAGTATAGTTACGTTGAGCGGTATCAAGCACTTTGCTTGCGTAGTGTATAGCAAACGGGATACCATCCTGCCTTTGTCCTAACATAGGCCCAACAACAAAATCTGAGGCGTCTGTCATGATCTCGAAAGGAAGATACCAATCTATGGCTTGTAGGATCGAGGCATCCATGATCATCAATTGAAGTTGCTTAAAGGCCTCAAGACATTTATGATCGACAATGAACTCCATGTCTTTGCCTAAAAGCTCAGTTAGCGATCGGGCGATCTTTGAAAAATCTTGTTAAATCTCCTATAAAATCCGACATGCCCGAGGAATGACCGCAACTGCTTTACATTTGTTGGTGGCTGGTTTGATCACGTCCACCTTGACAGGGTCAACCTCCATTCCTCTCTTTGAGATGACATGCCCCAACACAATGCCCTCCGTCACCATGAAGTGACTTTTCTCCATGAGAAGCACTAGATTAACCTCACACAACATCTTTTGAGGACTCGGTCCAGCTTTCTAAGACAGGAATCGAAAGAATCACCGTGGATCAAGAAGTCATCCATGAAGACTTTCAAGAATTCACCGACCATCTCGGCGAATACTGCAATCATGCACCTTTGAAATGTATCAGGAGCATTGCATAACCCAAAGGGCATGCGCCTGAAAGCTTAGGTACCAAAGGGGCACGCGAACATGGTTTTCTCCTGGTCCTCAAGAGCGATAGCTACTTGATTGTAGGCCAAGAATCCATCTAAAAAGTAGAAGAATTCCTTTCCCGTTAATCTTTCTAAGATCTGATTAATAAATGGTAGGGGAAAATGGCCCTTCTTCGTCGCGACATTCAAGCATCTGTAATCCACAGCGATACGCCACGACATGGGTACTCGTGTCACGATCTCCTCTCCGTCCTCATTGGTGGTCGTCTAAATTCCCGACTTTTTTGGGACAATATGGATAGGTGCTACCCACTTGGAATCGGAGATGGGGTAAATAAAACCCACGTCACACCATTTCTCAATCTCCTTCTTCATGACCTCTCGTAAATTTGGATTCAACCTGCGTTAGAATTCACGAGAGGGTTTAGCTTCATTCTCCAGGTAGATATGATGCGAACGCAGAGTGGGATTTATCCCACAGAGATCAAAAATGCTCCAACCTATCGCCCTTGCAGTTTTTCTCCAAGATCTCTAGCAAGCGAGATTCCTGCTCCTCGATCAATCGCGAACTAATGGTGACCAGAAATTTCCTCTCTTGTCCTGCAAGGAAGGTGTACTTAAGGGTTGTGGGTAATGTTTTGAGCTCAGGTAAGGTGTGATCATCAAGGAAATCTGGCTCAATCAACTCTGATTCTGTGCTGGTAGTGACTGGATCTATCTCTGAAGTAACTGCCACCAACTCATTCAGCTCTGGAGTTGGATCGTCAAAAGTATCCAAGCAATCGGTGAAAGCCATGTACGACTCATCATCCTCATATTCTGATTGTCCTAATATGCATTATATGTAGGATCCACGCTATATTCGCTCCTAAGGTTCTCGCAAAGTAACTCATGTACAAGATCTTCTCTAGAGGAGAGTGTTGGACATGCGAGCCCACGATGAGCCATTATGCAATAAATGTAATTGCGAATATCATTCCCTGATCTGAAATGAAGAATAATTAATTTGCATAATAGGTCTCTTAATACAATTAGGATTATGTACCATGGCCATCTTAATGATCATACAAATGTTGATTCAAGTATTGAATCATAGAGGTGGGTGCTTGGATGAATATCTAAAGAGTTAGATTGAGGACTCATAAAATACTGTCAAATGATTGTTAAGAGATGATCTCCAGCCTGAGTAGGAGATGACAATCCTTTCTCACTTGGCTGATATCTTACCGACCTCTTGATGCAGGTCCTCTACATGGGAATAGAGATTCGGAGGTGTCAGATTAGTTAGGTCAAAGAGTTGACTTAATGAGATCAAGATAACCAAAGTCCCATGTCGTATGCTATCATGATATAGGCACGCATCCTCTGACCGGAGACAGTTGTGTTACTATATGTTTGAGTATGTACATTTGGTAGACCAATAGGTTGACGACCTAATCAAGGTCTATACATCGGTGCGTTGGTGTGCATATAAGGGCATATGAGTAATACGATCTCTCAAAGGGATCATACAGGTTCATCACTGAACCAAAAGACATGATCTCACTCATGAGATATTGGGAGGAATCAAATTCCGTGCGTGGCCGTCTTGCTTTGGAAGTTTGACTGAATTTGTAGGTTTGATATAGACTTTTGGAAAAGTATATGATCAATACCTGGGTATGATATATGCTTTTGGAAAGCATATGATCGATACCGAGACCCAATAATCAAATGAGAAACATGATGATAAAACTCTGAAGTAGACAGTGTAAAATTCATCTTATACTTCGGGTTTATTCTGGGTCTTCCAGTATGCAACATGTACATGTATTGGGAATATCTGAGGGTGATGTGATCATAAACGATTGTATAACCATGACGCTTCCATTCTGAGGGAGTGATGAAACAAGTCTGTATATTAGTGACTCCTCTCATAGAGAAGTAATCTGATCTTAGTCCAAATGTTGGACATTGATCTGAATGTGATTCATATGTAATGAGAAGATTAGATTTATGGTCTTGATTTAATCAAGCATCTATGGGAGGTCCGCAAGATATGGATTTGAGATGTGATCTCAATATCCAAGTCACTATACGTGGAACAATACAATCGCCCTGTCCTTATCTCCAAGTATCCGCGGGGAAAGCGCATTATCCTTGAAAGAGTTCATGGATAATTTCATTGTTGATATATGTATCTGAGCATTGAGAAAAATGGATAACTAAATGTGATTTAATTATCATGAATAATATGAATTTGATTCATATTATTAGGAGAGTTATCTGAGATAATTAAATTTTATTTAATTATCAAAGATGTGAATAATGTGATTGTGATTCATATTATTTGGGCACATGAGAATTGAGATACAAGATGATTAAATGTGATTTAATTATCATGGATATGAATAATATGGATAGCACTATCCATATTATTTAGTTATATTATAAATGTGATTTATAATATATTAAAGAGAGCATATTATGGTTTATATTTGTTGATTAATTGTTAATGTGAATTGGATTCACATTGAATGATTAATTGGAAATATAATTACATTTTATTTTTGGATTGTGAATGAGATTCACATAATTTCAATAGCCTGATTGCAATATTTCACAAGATAATTATGAATTATTTTTGTGAAATAATTTACAACAATTATTGTTGTAAATATTGAAGATATCATGAGATGATGAGATCTCATGGGATAGTGAGATCTCATGAGATGATGGTATCCATCCTCCTATTTTTTGGGGATTGGTTTAGTCTTCTTATTATCTCTTCTCTAGTCAAATGTGATTTAAATTGGAATTAATTATGTTGATTTATCAATATGAATTAATTCAAATTAAATCAATTATTGTTGCATTTTTACAACAACATCTTAGCCATAGAAAGAAACACAAATCAATCTCAACCATTGATTGTGTGTTGTCCATGTATTGGGATCCATGGATCCCAAAACTCTATATAAGAAGAGGCACCCCTTGCTTTTTGAAATACACGTTTTACGTCAACAACAAATGCTCTCTTCCTCTTTCTCTCTACACGTCATGTGCCTCTCTCCCTCTCTCTCTTCTGGCCGTCCACCATGGAGCCATCCAGAGAGTCGTCATCACCACAGCATCACCGTTAATGCTGCCGGGGTATTTGCTCATGGATCTCCGTCTCCTTCTATAAGCCTCGCTCATGAAGAAGACGTCGGATCTCGTGTGACGAGATCAGGAAATTCGTCGCTTGGATCATCAACATGGATTGCCAGAAGGATGCGTCTCATCAACGCGCTCGCAAGCGTCTCCTCCGTTGGATCAGACTTGAGACAGGAGATCTCTTCATTTAGAGACTCGATCGCAACCACGCTTCAAGAGGTAAACCTTATACCTAATTGTGGTTTAGATGAAACGATCCGAGAAAGGCTCTTGGGATCATGTGGTTTCACATTTATTTTTTTTTTAAATTTCGCTGCCCGGAGCAACTAGTGCGACTAGTCGCTCCTGATCGCATTGGATGCGATCCACACGCTTTCGTGATGTGCTTGAGGATCTTCCCATATCCTTCAAGTGGTATCAGAGCCATGTTGGTGGTTTTGGATGCGATCCATAAACCTAGGAAGACTTGGGTTCATAAGGATTATGAAAATTTTATCGCATTTCAATTTTCGCAGCCTTGTATTGTGATAATATTTAGGTCCTGTATAAAATGTTTTAACACGAATTTTAAATTGGATAATGTTTTCCATTAATTAAGGAAACCGTGGGATTTGAGTTTGCGTGATATAGAATCCGATAACTCAAGATATGATCATTTTAATGAACATATATCCACTGTTTCGGAACTGGCGATTGATGACGTAATTAAGGAGTTAATTACTGTTTTTAAAATGATTGAAAATACATGCCAAATATATAGGTTCTATTTTAAATCAAGTTATCAAACTTTAGAAACTGTTTTTGCTTAATTTGGATTTAAAATGAATGAGATATGCTAATTTTAGTAAGTGAGGGTCACTGCTGAAAATTGCAATCCTAATCATGAACATTGTGATAGTCATTTAAGAAAATTATGAAATTAATGGATAATTTCTTGTAATAATTAGAATAATATTTGACAAATATTTGATTGATAATTGTTCCCTAAATGACATTGCTTCAACCAATAAATGATTAGATTTGATCTAGATCACCAATTGGTTACTTGATGCACTTTCAAAAAATATGTTGCTTGAATAGATTTGGGAATTTGTCTAACAAATTTCCTTATAATCAAAAGTATTTTGATTATTACTATATGGTATAATTTCGGTTGAAAAATCGATGATCATCTCAAGTACAAAGTGATTGACTTGGCATTATCTTTTCCGAGGCGGATATGGTGTCTAGTCAGGGAGCGTTGGGGTAGCAGGTTGCAACCGTGTACGGTCTGTCCCACTCCCATTAGTATTGGTCATGACAGCTGGTAGGGAACGAATAATGTTTGAGAGATCATAATGTATTTTTATAATTTTTAAAATTCAAAATAATACGTATTTGAGATAATACCATATTTCTAGTAATAATTAAAATGTTTGTTTGATATTAATTAGAACATTAATTTAATATGATTAGATTAATTGGAATCCAATTAAAATTAAAACAATCTATTATGAATAGAGTTGTTATTTCCCTTGGAAGAATTAATCATAATGAGTATGTTCATAATGATTAATTCGAATTTGAATATGAGGTGGAAGATCACATAAGTGACATCCATGGTCTCCCGTCAAGGAGAAA